>CAJNDT010001580.1:494632-879632 GCA_905221615.1 Symbiodinium sp. CCMP2592 | reverse complement strand
CTGCAACGGAAGCACATATTGGCCGTGCTGCATCAGCACCGCTCCTTCCTGGCCAAGGCCTCTGCCCTGTCAGAGTCTCAAGTTGTTTTGCGCAGCCAAGATTTCACAATAGGTGTCCATGCGGACCAGCAGAGTGCTTCTGGTGTGTGGGGTGGACAGATCCGGGCCTGGCAGGCTTTTGCTGAAACCCAAGCACACGGTTTCCTACTCGACCAGGAGTGCCACTTCACCGGAACTGTTTTTGCAAGGTTTTTGGACTTGTACTGGGCCAGCTCTTCGGAGAAAGATGGCGAGTTTTGGCTCGACTACGGGTACTTGATCCCACAGGATGCTCGCAAAAGAGTTCCCTCGGAATCCTTCGCATGGTCTCATATTGATGAGGTGCTCTTGAAGAAGCTGGTGATTTTCACCCAGCCGCCTGGCTACTGGGATTCCCTGGAGGCTCTGGCGCAAGCTGTGCCAAAAAGTCCCTGGACCGTGTGGGTGGACTTTGACTTGACCATCTCGCCTTGTTGCTTCGACAGTTTCTCCTTCACGCATCTGATTGTGCGCCAGAGCAGCGGTGACCTGCCACACGTTGTCTTCCGCGATTCCCCCCGGGAGGATTATCACCACCACTGCGCAAATGCGGGCTTCATCGTGGTCCGCAACTCTTCCGTGGGGCGGCTTTTCGTGGAGCTTGCAAGGGAAAAACGGCGCTGGCCTCGGCTTCCGTACGGTTACCAGGCGGCCGTGGCCGAGTCCTTACTGGAACTCCTGGGCATCGAGGCTGCGGTTCTCCGGGGTGGTCCTCCCAGCTATTCGTCTCAGTGCTTACCTCATCTTGTGCTGGGAAAGCCCCTGGGTGACACAAGCTACGCAAACTATTGCATGTGCTGGCGTCAACAGCTGGATCGGCTAGTGGGTGAAGGACGTGATGGGAGTCGCTGGGTCCAGTTCCTACGCCCCAGGGAGGGTCCTGAAGTGGGCCTCCTCCTCGCGAGCTTGTTTCTGTATCGGGGGTCACTGTCATACAGAAACAAGCCTCGGGGTGCTGGCTATTTGCCCTTGCATACTTGGTCGAGAGCGAAGCACAGGAGATACGTCGAGGCTTGGGTGCCTCCCGAGTTCAAATACGGAGGACCCTGCGCACTTCTGCCCCTTGTACTGCACTGGGCGTCGCTGCCCCACAGGCCGGCGCTGATCTACGAATTCTTGAGCTCTCGGTTCCCGAACTCCATGCCCTTGGACATTCTCGTGAACGGCACAGCGCAGGAACTGGCAATTGTTTATCGAGCTGCGGCACAAGAAGGTCGAGCAAGTTGGCATTCGTTTCTAAAACGCCATGCCAACATCGCAGACTCCTGGCGGATGGCCTCAGAACACCATGGACCCATTCACAAGAAGCTTGACGATGCTGCCTGCAATCTGGGCTCGTGGCGCTTGTGGCTGTTCGGGGGCTACACAGACTCCACTCGTTCAACTGATTTGGCATGAAACTCACACATCTGCCAATGGACCCGGTATGACCCGGCTGTTCTGTCGACCTGGTCGCTGTTCCTGCTGAACGACTGATAAGACTATTCTTCCCAGTGCCACCTTGGTGCTCCTGCGTTTGCTGCACAGCGGCAGCTTGGCTCCGCATGCAGACGCCTTCTGGCTCGGGCGATTGGCACCCACCTTTCCGAGCTTGCGGTAGACTGGTAACCACCAGCCCGGATGTGGCTGCTGTTGCAAGACGGAAGGCGCTGGCGGCAGGCGCACCCAACTCCTTGAGGGTCGTTGGTGCCGGACGACGTGAATCTCACCGAGGTTTGGACTCGAGAGTGTGCCAGTGGGGCATCAGAGACAGAAAAGCTTTTCGCGTGCCATTGCGACCATGCTCAAAATCGGGCAAGCACAGCAACCATCAACAACCCAAACCCCGATGCTTGGGACTTGACCGACCGGAATGTAAAGGTGGCGGCAGGTGCCGACGAAGACAGGGCATCGTAGTCACCAACACCGGTAATTGAAGGACGAAGCCGTCTCGTCAAGCGCAACAAAGCGAGCAATACGCAAACACTTCGTGAAGTCCGTGAGAGTGCTCGGTAGAATAAGCACAGCTGGTGGAAACAGATGAGCACACCGCCTTACCGGGGCCCATCCGCTGAACCGCTGAATCTTCCCATTCTCCAAGACTTCAGACACCGAGCCAAAGTAAGGGCAACTCGACACAGAGACATAGCTGGAGTTGGCTTGAGTCACATCAGTTATTCGGTTGTAGGGAACGGGGCAGGTTTTGCCTGCACGACTGCTTCGGATGCTCGGTCTCGCAGCCCCATTTATTTGACAATGTTGAGCTGGATACTCTTTAGATTCATTTCGATCTTCGTCATCGGATTCGGCGACCAAGCAGACCGCACGACGAACTTCCGTGCAACATTGCAAGTCATCGCCGATGAGGATTCGAAAGGCTCGGCAATAATTCTTTCTGTTTCAAGCGGATGGTCAGCTCCGGCTGTGGCAAATTGGCAATTATGCTTTACCTGGCTGAAGGCTGTTGTGCTGCGACAGCCGCAAGATGCATTGGTCAGTGGCAGCTATGTCTGTCTTCCGAGACATGAGCCACTGGAACCAGGGGGCGTTCATGCTTTCGTGATCGAGATCGGGGCCCCCGCGATGCGATACGTTTCTGACTTGCCGAGAGCCTTGCACATCGTGATGCGGGAGGAGTCTTTCGAGGCAGAGGCAGTGTTCGAAGTCGAGTTGATCACACCTGGAGAAGCACAAGTTCGCTTGTCCTCGGATGCTACCAGCCCTCCCACATTCTCGGGTGTCCCACAGCCTCAATCGGTCACAAGGTTGCCAGGACCAGGATTTGACTTAATGGCTGGGTTGCAGCCCCCGCTCAAGATTCAGTCTGATGAGGAAGCTCGCGGCGCAGCTGCGCTCCTTCACAGATGGCTGCTCAACTGGCCGCCAGGTGCGCCGTTCGGGGTTCCAGATGGAGTCGCTGCACGGGAGACTCGGAATCTGTCGCTGACACTCATTGAAGATGCGGATCTCGAATCTGAGGGCTACGAGGTTCGGATTCAAAACAATGCCATCACCATCGCAGCCCCAACTCCCTGTGGACTTCTTCATGGTGTCGCCACCCTCAGACAACTCCTAGGTGTTGCGTTGGCCGATGGACTTATCTCGGTGCCAGCACAGCTTATCCGAGACAAGCCGCGCTTTTCACACCGAGGCCTAATGCTGGACGTGGGGCGGCATTTTTTTAGTGTGGATTTCATCCTTCGGCTTCTTGACTGGATGTTTTTGTACAAGCTGAACACTTTCCATTGGCATTTGACGGATGATGAAGGCTGGCGCTTTGAGGTGCAATCGCTTCCGAACCTGACGCTTTACGGCTCCTGGCGCGGACGTGGGGAGGTAATTGAGCCGCAGTACGCGGGCGGACCGCACCGCTATGGGGGTTTCTACAGCCAGTCACAGATTCGAGATGTTGTGCAGTACGCAAAGGAGCGAGGAATCACGATTATCCCAGAGATCGATGTCCCGGGACACTGCTATGCTGCCATCAAGGCCCTTCCAGAGCTTTTGGGGCGCAGTGTAGAAAGGCAGAACAAGCCCAAGCCCGTGAGTGTCCAAGGCTTCCGGGGCAACGTTCTAAACCCGGTCGCAGCTGAAACCTACAAGTTCCTGGAAGCTGTTTTGACGGAAGTCGTGGAGCTCTTCCCTGGACCAGTTCATGTGGGAATGGACGAGATCCCTCGGGGTGCTTGGAGCGAGAATGTACACGAGGAGGAGGAAATCAAAGCTGGTCTCACCCTCTGGCTGCAGACCTTTCTAGCCAAGCATGGTCGCTCCATGATGGCATGGGAGGAGGCCTTCACTCCAGGGACGGCGATCGATCCCGACACTGAGCAGCGGCCGGCAGCCTTTGCTTGGAAAGAGGACGAACGCTTTGCGGTTCGGGCAGCAAACGCTGGGCTCGACGTCGTTCTTTGCCCGGCGCATTTCCTTTATCTCGACATTGTTCAGAGCTTGAGCTACGAGGAGCGGGGGCTCTACTGGGCCGCCCCGGCGCTTCCTTTGCAGCGTGTCTATGACTACGAGCCCATAGAGCGTTTGCGGCGCATGGGGCTCGAGGAGTCTGCTTTGGGGCGGATCCGTGGGCTGCAGGCGAATCTCTGGACGGAGACCGTGGACTCCGAGGCAAGAGCAGAGGAGATGCTCTTCCCGAGACTCCTTGCTGTTGCTGAAGTCGCCTGGACGGAGCCAACACATCGCGTCTGGGAGAATTTCAAGTGGAAGCTTGGGCCTCAACTACAATGGCTCTCACGCCAGGAGAAGCTGGAGCATTGGAACCAATTCTGTGGCCAGGTCGCTCGCGGCGACTTCCTCCGAGTTGCCCCACGAATCTGATTCGGCAGCAGAGAGCCTTTGCGCAAAGACATCCGGCTAGCCAACCCGCGGCAGGGGAAGTTGCCTGGTTCTAGCCGGTAGCACAGATTAAGTAGGCGAGCCGACCTCGCAGAAGGACGGTAGAAGCCGAAGCTGAACTTTGAGAGAGAATGTCCAGCAACTGAGGCCAGAAAATCGAGAAGCTTGGATGGCCAAGTACCAGGTGCGGTGCAGCAGCAGGAGAGCCCATGTGGAGCTTGCTTGTAGAACTACCATAAGCGTGCCACCAGAACCCAACTCATGCTGGCAGACGCGCCGTGACCTCTTGGAGTAGTGTACTGGCATGTACTGGCAGCCTGTACCTGATCCAAATGCTTCCTGTGCGGTTGGCAAGAGGTTTATAGATACCAGTGCCGCGCGGAACTTCTGAGATCTTCTGAGTCTTGGACACCTCTATAGCATATGGCTGTCAGGCCAACCTGGCCAGGGCAAGATCTCTGACGTCGGACGTGCAGCGCAAGCTTCGGGTTCCTGAACCTGTTTGCTAGCGAGCCGTGGGGGCTAGTGACTAGTGTCCGCCACTACCGTACCCGGGTTCCTGATACATTGGCTGTGCGTACGTGGGTGGCACAGACACAGCTTCGCTGTCAGGGCCTGCGTGCTAGCTCAGTGCTGCAATCCGCCCGGGCCCTGCTGCGGCTTACCAGCCCTCTTGGCTTGATGAGGCTAAACCAGCTCGGCCGGTAGCCTGGGTAGCCATTCAAAGGATCCCGGCAGGTTCACCCAAGCCCCGAGTAGCAATGCAGTGACCCCAGCAGCTTCGAAGCTACTGTTACCCCAGCAGTCAAAAATCAGATGGATGATCAACCCGCTGTGGTGCAGAACTGAGGCGCCTGCTGCAGTCGTTTCTTTTCGCGAAGCTGATTCCTTCTGCTTTCTGGCTTTGCAACTGCAATTGAAGCAAGCCTAAGCACAAGGGGCGCACTGGAGATCTGTTTGTTCCTGAGTCCAAACCACTCCCTTTCAAGGGTCTTCTTTAACTTGTGAAGAGTTAAGCCGCGACGGTCTACTCGACCGTGCCGATACTCCTCGAATCTCATCGAGTCCTGGTCATAAGGGGAGCAAAGGTCAAGGTCACGCGCCCTCGCAACGCGATGGGGTCACTTCGTGTGTTGGCATCTGTGCAGGGAATTAAAGTTTTTTTGGTGGCGGAAGAAAATGCAGTGGCCCTCGGGGCCGAGTCGCGGGGAAAGGAAGGAAGTGTAAGGGGAGGCCATCATGACCGGGGAGGTGAGCCAGCGCCGGAAGTCCGCTCCGCTGCCTCCGGAATTCTTACGGCCAGATGCACAGGACGAGGCGCAAAGATGGCTTGCTCCGGTTAGAAGTGTTACCAGCTAGAGGTCAAGGCGACCTGTTCACAAACGGGCTAGCTCGAAGCATGCAGGACTTTCATGCATGTTTCCCGATTCTAGTCCGACGCTGTAGCTTTTGCGGAGGAGTACCTGGTCTCTGTCTTCTGTACTTCCAGCAGCCAGGTGGAGGCAAAGGAACAGAAGGACCTTGCACTGTTGTCGCATCTAAACATGCTGCGTTGCTGGCTGACCTAGCTAGTCGGGGCGCTGAGGAAAAGAAGGACAGGCTGCCTTGTCACAGCAGTGTAGCGACACGGTCGAGACGACGTGCATCGTGCATCTGAGTTGCCAACGTGGTAACCCGTCGGACAAAGACCGGCGAACATAGCTGTTTCTGCCCCCAGCGACCTCTCACATCCATTTGGCAGGACCATGGATGGTGGGGCACGCTTCTTTTGGCAGCTTCTTGGCTAGACAGGTCTGCTTTCGAGAGGTCATGTCCGTCGCATGTTCTCTATAAGGCATTTCAGTTCTGTCCACCAGCCTGGACGATCCCCTCGCTGGATGAAGTTACCATCGAGCGGCGCCTGCCCCCGCACTTGCGCCCTCTGAGGCCCCACGAGGCCTTGGACATGCCCAGGTTCTCCAGGCTGTTGTGCAGGTTGTGCACGCAAGCTGAAGGAGGTGAAGGGGACAGTCACAAGGTGACACGCTTCCGCCTAGACGGCCGTTGCGGAAACAGGATTATGTCGGTACCCGGCTTACTCGCGAGCTTGGCGTGCCCTATGGCCGCAAGCCGTGCCCGCAGGGAAGTACATGGACTTGCCGTCGATGCTATTCGGAAGAGCCAATTCTTAGAGCGCCCCCTTCAACTGCACCATCTGGCCTTGCTGGAATGGGCCGGGGCAGAGTGGCATCAGCCAGACGGCTGGGGCCGAAGCTCCATGCACAGCCTGTGTGCCGGGACGTATCTTCGTGTATTTACAGGCGGAGGTGGTGATGCTTCGCCCTTCCGAAATTCTTTACAAGGTGCACGTGCCCGCTATCTCTCCCGCCGAACGCGTGGGTGGGAGGCCGCAGAAGATCAGCACGGACTTACAGCCCTGAACTATCTCCTGCCACCACTGCAGCCCAGCAGCTGCGCGTGCGCAGGTGCTGCCCAGTGGGAAGTTTTTCAATCGTTGGCGGGGAGCTTCGTAAACTCATTCGAACAGCTGGAGGTGATCACTCCGCTGGATCCATGGTTAGACAACTAGAACAAAGTGTTGTTTCCTGTCTCATTTCCTTTTTCCGGCAACCGACTTGTTCGGGGTGTGAGTGAAGGGCTTCGGATGCAAGTGACATTGACCAGGCTCGAGGAGTTGTGTCGCCGACGGCCTTGAACTGGGTTAGCTCGGCGATGAGCTTCCAATGCGACTCCTGGCAGGTTGTTGCTGTTGCGGATGGCAAGGATGGTGTGGAAGGGCAGTTGCAGGATGCTGAGGCTGCCGAGGCTGCCGAGGATGCCGCAACCGAGCAAGCCACCGTAGCCGGAAAATCCTTGCAATCCATGGTGCTGCAATCGACGCCCGGTTGCAAGTGCATTCTTGCAGGCGATTGTATACGGTAGAGAGCTTTTCGTTTCGCACCACGAGCCCCAGGTATGGTTGTGCCTTCGTGGAGTGCCGTCTGAACCTCTTACAGGCCGAACCGACTGAGTGAAAGACCAGCCCTGACCCAACAGTTGCAGCAGGCCCGGGCAGCTGCGGTGACTGCGCTAGTCCCACTTGTGCAGCTGCGGCTTCTACGCGCCGCTGCCGCTTCCCGTTCGTGGTCACGCCGCGCGAGTTCCGAAGGTCGCGAGCTAGTGGTTATACCGGTCCTCTGGCATTTGTATTCTTCACATCCGATCATCCTGCTTGTTAAGTTCGGTTCTGGTGAGCCCCTGTACCAGGGGCCCAGCTGTCAGGCCTGGCTCATGCAGCTCTTATGGCCCACTTTGGCCAGCTCCTCGAGGATGCTGGCAGCGAGTGGACGAAGCGCCGCTTGTCAGCACCGGGTGCAGAAGGCCGGGTCCTAGTACGGGTATCCCGCTTGCGTCCCGGCTGTGCTGAGGAAAGTCCGGATACGAGAAGAGGCTTACTCTGCTTGAGTTCGAACTGGGACGAACGACAGCAGCTCGTCTTGCATTCGCCGGACTGAGCGCATTCCCTTCCAAGGCATTCTGTGCTTCTCGGTGATATGAAGCTGCTCGAAGGCCTTTCCGCCTCCTGTGGCTTGCTCGAAGCCGAGTTGCCGACCAAAGGAGGCCTGCGGCATTGATTGTCACATCATATTCTTCGTTCTCGAGCAAACTTTGGTAACCGGTCGGTTTTTTTCATGCTATGAGTTACTCAAAACTGTTCTCGAATATACATAGTTTCCCAACTGTTGTGGGGGGTTCCATGGTTAGATGCCATGACACTGGATGACCTTGCCAGATCGTGGCCCGCGCCCATCCGGCCCCTGTGACGGTTGACAACCTTTACCCGCCGCGAAGTGTGATATCGTTTGTATGAGAGCCAGTGAGAAGAACAGCAGTTCCGTTGTGATAGCGGCAGCTTGAAACTCAAATTAGGCCCGGCGACTGTAAGGCAGTGTTGCATCCGATGAAACTTTCTTGATGGCCTGGTATGATGGTTTGCTCTTATATACTGTGTGGGATCTTGGCAGATTTTGCTGTGCTGGAGGCCCCAGCTGAAGCATCCGGGTTCCAGGCAGGGCTCCCGAGAATTTTTGTTGGTGTTTCGAGTTGAAACCGGTTTCACTTCGTTGTGACACCTGAGGATGAACAGGCCTTCTCACAGCCGGCGCCTGCGGCAGCATTTAGCAGACAATCGTTCGTTTCCCTTCGTACTTCGGTGAACATGTTGCGTGCCACCCATCTTCAAGAAGGAATTCCGGAGTTGCTTCACTTGTAGTATGTTGCTGGATGCCGGAAGTTGTTTGAGCTCTGAGGGGCGCGCCAGAGCCCAAGCCTTCCTGGAGCGGCTCCGGCAGCGGCGCTTGGCAGAGGCCCGGCTCGAAGACGAAGCGTTGTCTGCTTTGTCTGCTTTCTACAGCTTTGAATGATGCCGGCTTTCGATGCGACGCATTGCCCAGTATGCTCAACTTGGGAAGAAGCACCATGATTTGCAAAATGCCACAACATGACGCCTATTGAGACGAACAATCTCTGATAGCCATGTTGAAGACAGAACCCAACCTGGAGAGGGCTCTCCAGCATGTGCGAGGCATGACTTGTGTCAGCTCACAGGTGGAGCCCATGAATTGATTGAGGTGCGCATGCGGCATCTCAAGAGGCGATGTCAATGTGGATTCAGCCTTGCCTGCGGGAACCTGTGCCCGCACCAGCTCATCATGCCAGTTGACCTGCCCCCCGACGTGGAAAACAAGGGTGGTGTATGCGAATCTCGAGATTGAGGAGGAGCAGACAGTCTCTGTGTCCCCATGCCGGTGAGAAGGCGCCTGCGCCATGCCGAGACTGAACTGCAGGAGGAAGGGAAAGGGCTTTGATGTTGGCGGTTAATTAGAGCTTGGGTTAAGTTGGATTTCCACCTCGGACTTGAGTGTCTCGAGTTGGAGTCTCGGGATGCCTTAAACCTGTTGCATCCAGATATAATTAATGCTGGGCTGTGTGTTTTCTAGAGATCTTGTTAATTGTTGATGATATGATGAGAATTCTTTCAGCTGTGCCATCTGAAAAATCATGAACCTCATGTGACGGTTAAGTGTGAGAGCGTAGGCCAGGAGGAGCCACAGGGCATCCACGTCCATCCTACGGGGAGACCGGGGTCTTACCTCACCAAGTGGTTTGTGGACTCTTGCAAAGTCAGGACCAACGATAAGCAGGACCTGCTTGTCGGCCGTCCTGAGTTTGCGAGAGTCCCCTAAGCAGGTCATCTCACCGGGCTTTGAATTGTTCCACCCGTCTACAGGCCAGCTCATGCGATTTCTCATGGGTGCGTTCCCCACAAACTGGGGTGCGACAAATCCCGATGCCAGTTTTAAGGAGACTGACGGAGGGCGTGCTCCAGTTGAAGTGCAAAAACCAAGGTTGGTTGCTATCCGGATTCCGTTCCCAGTTTCAAGCGAAGAGGTGCGCACGGCCTGTGGCCATCTCACATTGAAAAACGGTATTGTGCAGGAGCCCTCTTTCACATCTTTGGGGGAGTTGGACGAGACCAGTTGGTCGAGGTCAATGCTTTGGTTGAGGAGCATTTTTCTGGGAGAAGAACGCAAACACGAATGGGAGGCATGGACCTGCAGGTTCTGCCGAGCCCGTGCACAGCCAGACAATATACCAGACAATCTACAGCGGCACCCGTGCAGTGCTTCCGATGATCTCGGTGGGTCCACGCTACCAGCTTCTGCGCTTTAAAGTCTCACGACCATGCTTCAATTTCAAGAGGCTCCTGTTACCAGTTGTGGGTTATGTATTCCTGTTGAAGTCATGCTCGGAAGCTCCGAACGGAAGGGATGGCAGGCGCTACTGTACAAAATTGTGTTATGTTGGCAGGGTCTTTCTCTGGTCTCGAGGCTGGAACGACTAACTTGGCCGACAGCGTGGGTGATCCTGGGTGCTTGTAAGCTATACTGTGCGTTGTGTCGTCGTGCCCAGTCTGAGACGTGGAGCGGCGTTTGACCGTACAGCAGAGTACTGCCAGCTAGTCAACAAAAGGAGTGCTGGCAGAACCCGCAGAAATGCAGCGTCGAAGCCTGCACAATGGACATGGTGACATGGTTCTTGCACACCTTTCGTGCTCTCGTGCTCCTTCTGTGCAAACAGGCTGCCGACTCATCTCTGGGCGCACTGCAGGCTTCGGCGCAGAAGACTCAGGCCATGTGCCAGTGGCAGAGAACGTGGAGAACTGTTTCAGATACTCCTAACAAGCTAGGCGTGCCATGTTGGAAGGTGGCTTTGAGTGCAGCTGTGGACCGTCTCGCGCAAGACTTGTACGAACTCGAGGGCCACTTCGTGTTTCTTTCCAGCAAGTTCCAACCCCCATTTCAAAGCTGGCGAACCGTGTAGTGGTCAATGGCGTTACTGATTATCAGCCCTCCTGCATTTCGCACGTTTTGTTTTGTACCAATGTCCGTATGCACTGGCGACTGACGCTTGGTTTTTTTTTGCCGAGGTTCGAATTGGTTCAGAATGCCGATGACAACAAGTACTCCAAGGACGTGGAGCCTGAACTGTCCATGTCGCTGCAGACTGACGGTTCTGGTTCGTCCCTAGACTGGCTGGATCTTCTGCAATCGCCACCAAAATCACAGAAACATGTGGCCGGATACTTTTTCAGTTCTCGCGGCTGAGAGTCTGAGGTATTTCATGACCAAAAACAACGAGCTTGGTCTGCGGGAAAGCGATGTGATGGCCATGTGCGACATCAATGCGAGCTCCAAGTCGCAGCTTGGAGACTGATGGAAAGTAGGGGGAACTCCTTGTTCGGACCACGTCGTGTATGGCTCTTGCCGTGTGTACTTGGCCCTGGATGAGGTCGGGGTGCATTGGCAAGAAGGGCATTGGCTGGAAGAGCACTTTCGCAGTCTCGCAGTGTCCGCACGTTCTCTCCGGCGACTTCACGTTCAAGTTTGATGTTGGCGGACCTTTGGGAAAGCTCGCCTATGTGACTCCAACTTGGCTAAAGGATTCCGAGCTGGAGAAGCTGCCCAAGCCAGTGCAAGATGCACACAAGAGTGGGGGGACGGTCATCTACCTGCCGCTCCGAACCGGGTCAGACAGCATCGCAGAGGCATTCGATCGATTGTGCCAACATCATGTCACACTTTTGTTCTTGAAGCAGCTTCGCCACATCCAGTTGGAGTATCCCGGCGGGAACACCGTTTGCCTGGAACGACTTGAGAGAGCCGGGCTGGTGCAGTCCATAAGCGTGCTGGGGTCTCATGAGCCAGCAGAGAGCCAGGAGGAAAAGGAAGCCAAGGCGTTCCAGTACATGGTTCATCCCTTCGAGGTCGAAGGTGTGGACCCTGGTGGCCCAGTCGTGTTGAGGTTAGTTTTCCCCACAGCTGATTGCCCACCTCGAATGTCTGTTCATGTTGGCCTTCCAGTTCGCTGTGTGGGCTTTCACTTTGCCGTCGATGCCCCGTTCGACTTGGTCGCCAGCAGGGCGGATCTGCACGAAGGTGTCTCGTCGCGACTTTTGAGGTTCTTGATTTTGCAATGCTGGCAGTTTTCAACGGTTTAACGGTTTGACAGTGTGGTTTTTGTCTCCAATTTCCAGCTTTTACTTTAGCATCGCTCTTCGCAGAGGCAGCACGGTCAACCAGATCCTTTGTAATGCCATCCCACAAGCGTTTGGAGATTTTCTGGCCGGACCTGGGCGTGATGTCAGTTGTCAGGCAATGAGGTTTGTGGGCTGCGAGGCTGCTCCCAGACCAATTTGGCAACACGTTCGAACCAAGCTGGTGGATTCGCTGCTGCGGGTTGCTTGCATCCGGACAGAGCAAGGGGCAGTCGCGAAACCAGAGGAATGTTTTGAGCGGCCGCAGCACCCTCTGCGCCTGGCAGCATCTCAGCTGATTCCAGCCAAGCTCCTACAGCTCAGCTGTGGCCGAAGCTTTGCATCCTCCAGCTCTGTGGCGACAGTTGGTGTTGGCGCAGGGGTTCTTGAAGTTTTTTCATTGGAGCATTGGATCAAGGTGCTGAAATATCGTGGATCCTCCTGGCCTAGTGGTCTTGTGGGCAGCGCTGCCCAGACGGAGGATCCTTGCGAATTCTTTGTGCCTTTTTGCGCGTGGCTGGACATGGAGTTGAGAGAGGCAGAGCAGCCCAGTCAGCTGCTCGCTCAAGTCTGGGACGTTGACCTGCTGCCGGCTTTCCGCTCACGTACGCCTTTACGCATCAGCGATGGTCCAATCTTTTCTCGCCCGTGTGTGAAGATTCGGGCAGATTGGCAGGGTTTTTTGTCCGAGGTGGGATTGCTCAAGTTTGTGGAGCCGCGGGTACGCCTGGCACTGCAGAATGCAACGCCGCACCTGATGGAATCGTTGACGATGGGTATGCCCAGCCGCCCCGAACTGGCAGCTCTCTGCATATCCTGGCACCTGACCTCCTTCAATGGGCTCGGTGTGACAGCAGAGCCGACTCCAATGAGAGCTCTTTTGGCAAGCCTTGCGTGCTTGAAGGAAACGTTCCTGAGTGATGAGCTTCCAGAGGGAAGTCGACTTGGTCTAGACTTGCCGCTACCTTTACCGAAGGCAGATCCGGAAGCGAGACAGGCTTGGTGGAGACTTGTCTGAATTGAGTGGGTAACAGAAGTCAGCCTGCACAGCCAACTGGAAACCAGGGCACTGGTGACGGAAAGCAGGCCGGCAGCGTAACGGAAACCAGGATTCTACTTTCAGCAACCTCGCCAAAGCAAGATCCTTGAACATCTGTTCATGTTTTCGTGGAGATTTGTTTAGGGTTTCGGGCTTGAGGGCTGCGGGTTTCGGAGCCTACTGCAGCATTTCTCGTATTCAGGAATCTTAATCTTTCTCAGGCTCGTGGTGTCAAGCTCAGGCTTTGAGCTTGTTCCTGCTTGGATTGCTGGAGGGTTTGGCTTCAAGGTCTCCTCTTGCTTCTCCTCTTGCTTGTTGGTTGTCGAGATGGTGATTCTTCCCGTTACAGGTTGTCCTGGTTCCCGCTACGACGCACGACTTCCGGCCGCGGTTTTCCGTTACCGCCTTTCCTGGTTTGGGTTACGGAACTTTGCCCGCAAGCTCTCACTTGCTTCCCGCGCAGATGACGTTGAGCAAAGGCGCAACACCGTTGGGCTTGACATGCCATTGCAAATTTCGCCAGACCGAAGACTGAAGACGGGCCTGTAACTGAATCTCACCCATTATATAAAGGATGCGACATCATTGTCCGCGTCTCTCCGAGGTATCCTTTTCATTACCGAACTAACTGAAACTCCGACGTTTTCGGAAGCATGCTCTTATCAACAGCGGCTAGCTCGTTCGTGCAAACCGGTGCTTGCTCGTGCCTTCCAATCTTCAACAGCGATCAATCACCAAACCACGTAGCAGACCTTGTCGTGTGTTGACTTGAAATCCAGCGCCACAAATGGGAGAACCGTTTGCTTCCACGCGCTGTGTTTGTGTTTTCGTTCTCTTCCAGGTCTTCTTCCTAGGTGAGTTGTACCGAGGAGAGAGTTGGGCACCTGGCTATGGTTGCCAGGCCTCCAGATGACCAGCAATGCTCGTTTGAGTTTGCGGCGCCCGCAGAAGCTGCAGAGTAGTTCGTACCTCGGCTTTACCTGCGCTGATGAGTCGCGGCCATCAGATGCAGCCGTCGTTCAAGATATTTTCAGCCAAAAGACATGGGGCGAATACGCCCTGGGATGGGAGGCTTTTCTTCAAGCTATTGGCGTGCAAAATTTTCAGCCGGCGGAAGCTGAGCACACAAACGACCTGGCATCAAGGCTTGGTGCGAGCCTCTGTGCACAGGAGTGGTGGTCTGGCCTGCTGAAGCGTGGGCTGCGAGCGCAGGCCTACGTTTCTCGCCGCTGCCGCGGGGCTGACGATGCTGAGTTATATTGGCTTCGGACCTTGCCCATTGCTGTACAAGTGGATGCCCCCAAGGGTCAAGGCAGCTTGGTGAAGTCAACAAACTCCAGGGCAGGTTGGGTAATAGTTTCATCATGTTCTCAATTATCAGAGGTGTGGGGTGTCGTGAAGATACAGCAAAACTTGCGATCCTCAATATCGTAAGGTTCGCTGAAGGACCGCAAGATGCTTCGCAAGATCCACTTGCAAGATTTGTTCTTGCATGACGACACTCGGTGAAATGTGGCAGCGTTGTTGTTGGTCGGCTTGCTGTGCTTCCGCTAAATCAGCCCTGTGCGGGTTTTGTTTTGCAGGTAGACCGGGCTTGAGGGGAAGACGGGTCCACGCAGCATGCAGTCAAGCTACAACTTTAGGCAAGCTCACATGCAGCAACGCGAACGGCCGTCAGAGGTCTACGGCAGGCTGGGTGGGCAGTACCTGCACTATGTCCGTCTTCCTGGATCCCCGGGCTCCACGACACAGCCTGCAGAGGATGAACTAGTTCGCAGCTGCTTGCAGCGTCTCGGTGTCCAGGCCGCGGGCTCGCAAAATCTGACCGGATTGGGTGGGTGCCCTTAAGGTGCGAGGTGGTTCGGAAAAGCGGGACTAGCTTCCAGGTGTGTCAATCCTGATTCCTGAGGTGGAGCTTTCTGCCGCAGGATTGCTCCGAAGTTTGCGCCTCCTGAGGGACGAAGGTCGATGTCAGAACATCGAGGCGACAGTTTGTTCTAACTGTAACAGTCCAGGGCTGATGCTTGCCGCAATGCAGGTATATGCGGACATCTACAAGGAAGTGGCCTCCGAATTCGGATCAAGCGCAGACGGTGGGTTTCCGAATCTCCGGGAAGCTCTCTCGGAACTGGTGTTTGTGCCTCTGCAGTTCAGACATCTTGAGGAGTGCACGTGGGAAGAGGATGGGGAGATCCAATGGTTGACGCAGGTGCCGTCCCTTTCAGCACACTATCTCAGGTACGGGCCGAGCGTTCGGCGTTACTTCCTGGATGTGTTGGGGATGCCGGAGAGGCATCCTGGCTTTGCCCCCGGAGCTTTGCTGACAGCTTTGCGAAATCTGGTGAAGCACGTGGAGGACGCGCTTTCCAGCTCTACTCCATCGGAAAGCCTCCAGCACACACCGACAACTGCCCGCGGCTTGCTCGAGTCAATGACCACTTTGGCAAGCAAAGTCTACAGCAGCCTGGCGAAGGCCTGCAGGGCAAGTTCGGTTACGTGGCATGCGGACGTGCGTCGTGCGTTCTCCCAAGAGCGCCTGCTCTTGCTTCCACCTCTGGAGCTTCCTGATCTGACTACGCAGAACCCGCTGCGAAGGGAAGCTACGCATGCTCAGGGACGGAGCAACATGAGCCGGCAAGATCAGCAACGCACGAGGAGCTCCTCTGCGACCTCATCTCTGCCGGCTCCTGATTCATCCAGGCGGCACAGACCCAAGCGGTTGTACACCAAGGAATCTTGGTGGGAGGTGGAGGACGAGTTGAAGGAGACGAAGGCGACCAACCTGAATCTTCGCTCGCTGTATGGCGGCATCCACGACGCTGAGTTCCTTTTTTTGCGTGTGATTGGCATCAGGAGGTTGGCCTCGCGTGGTGATGTGGTACAACGGCTGCGCGAGAGCATGAGTTCTCCGGGCCCTCTAAGCAACTGGACCGAGGGAATCGACATCTCCGACTTGGAGGAGCTGGAGAACATCCAGACCAGTAGCTACTTCCGTCCTGCAGATTGGCGTGCGCCAGGAGCCCGTGAGTTGACAATTGTGCTTGCAGGTAGGCCGGCGAACTCACGGCCCATGGCAGGAGAGGAGGACGATGCTGCCAATGATTCCGGCCAAGAAGCTCCGACTGTGTCTAGTCTGCAGTACTTGCCAATGCTGCCTTTGCTGCTAATGGTGCCTGGTCCATGCACGCTTCCAGTTGTTATAGTTGCAAAGACCATGCCATCCCGTCTTCCACACTGCTTGTTGCGTGCTGAGGAGCGCGTCTCAGCCAGCTTCAGACCGCCGCAAACAACGGGCTCCGCTCACCCGCCCGCCTGGAGAAGCCCGGAAGCAGCCCGCGACGCCGAAGATCGTGCCAACGCTGCTCTGCGGGCCGATGCAGCGCGGAGGGAAGCTGCAGAAACTGCTGCCAGGGCAAAGGCGAAAGCGAAGGCTGCAGCGACCACCGCTGAATCAAGAGGCCGTGAGCCCATCCGTGTTTTTTTGCGCCAAAAGTCATCGTATCATGTCATGCAGCTGTTCTTTTCAAGGTAGTGAGGCGCAGCCGTCGCAGTCGGAGCTTGCAGAGCGGCCCAGGCTCCGGAGCCGCGTTCTGCATTCTTGGGAGATTTTTCCTTGACGCCGCGCCGCGTCGAGGCAGCGCTTCAGCTGGCAGCGGTACCGAGAGGCGCGCACGGAGGCGCCCCACTGGGGCGCGCCTGCGGAGTCTTCCCCCCCGCCGGAAGCTGCTGGCCCGGCTGGCCCCTCTGCTGGGGTGCCTCCGCCTCCTGCGGAGTCTTCGCGGCACTCGGAGCCGGGCACTTAGAGACTCCGAGTTTGCTTGCAGCCCTGCTGGTAGCCGCTGTGATTTTGAGGCCCGGCGGGCCCGGATCGAAGCCCGCGCCCATGACATGGTCACGCCTGCGAGCGCAGCAGGCCGAGGCTATGCCATGTCCTTCAGAGGATCGCAGAAGCTTGCGGCTTGCGAGGCCTGTGACGAGCAGAATGCTCAGCGGAGGCAGTCCGAGCCGACGCTCAAGCCTAAGCTTTCAGTTCACTTTCACAAAGTCACATGCAGAGCGTTGGCTGCTGCTGTCTAGGTTTGAAGATGGCAGGCTCACCCGAACTTGCAGAAGAAACTTGCAGTGTTGCGCCCTCGCCCTGATCTTGTTCGGGCTCTTGCAGGGATGTCAGACTTAAGATTGTCACCAAAAGGGATCAAGACAACGCTTGTGAAAATCGGTTTGCGCTGTCCCTGGCCCTTGCCGGGTTTGATGTCAAGCCGTGGGTAGTATGTGTCAGATTGCCGCATAGCGACGTAGTGACGTAGTGTACCAGTACCGCCATCCTGGTACATCCAGAATCATCCAGAGGCCCAGAGAGGCTTTGTCAACCATTCCAGTGGACTCCTAGTCCGGTGGATGTGCACATGCTTGCGAAACGTGAGTGCTGGGTGCAGGGCAGCTGCGCCAAAGAGTCGGCATCTCGGCAGAGCAGACCACGCCATGCAGCCGTTTTGGCACAGTCGAGGGTTTAGGGCTGTAGGAACTGGGAGACGCGCCAGGGCTCGACATGACGGAGGACACGAATCCGGTGTCCTTGGACACCGGTTGTCTTGCCCACCTTGATGTAGCGGTCAAAGATCAATACGTGCACCAGGCCGAGGCCCGGCGAATCCTTTTCGTTCGCCCAGGCCACGAGGCTTTGTGCTGCCTCGTCCAGCTTGTTCCTGAGGTTGAAGAAACGGTTGCTTCCTAGAAGCTCACAGACGTGGTTGTTCAAGGAGTCCCAGATACGCGAAGCACGGTCGGAGACTCCTTGAACAACCACGTCTGTGAGCTTCTAGGAAGCAACCGTTTCTTCAACCTCAGGAACAAGCTGGACGAGGCAGCACAAAGCCTCGTGGCCTGGGCGAACGAAAAGGATTCGCCGGGCCTCGGCCTGGTGCACGTATTGATCTTTGACCGCTACATCAAGGTGGGCAAGACAACCGTCTTCCTACAAAGCAAGAGCGCGCAACGTGAGCCCAATCTCTTATCCAGGCTCAGGAACTACATGATCCATGCGCGGAGCCACAACGCTACCCTGACGCATGCTCCTATGGTGCTGGTGGCGACGAGCCCCTACAAGTCCGATCTCGTGGAGAGCTTTATCCACCTTCACTTGCGAGTGTATCACAGCGACATATGCCTGGATGTCTCTTCTTCTACAAAGCAGTCCATCGGCCAGGAGACCTACTCGGTCGAAGCCTTGTCCACCGTCTTGAAGAGTGTACAGTTCGCATGGACGCGGACAGTGCAGCAGCTCCTTTCCGGCAAGAACAGCTTGGCTCACTGGCGCTACCGGCAAAGCCACGGCCTGCATATCACGAAAGCTGAGCTCAGTGACAGCCTCTCCTTGTAGACCACAGAACCCTGCCCCGTAACGAATTCACACGCTGCACTCCGAACGAAGTGCCTTCTTTGTCTAAGAGCATGAGCCACTCGAGGAGGCTCTCGTTGTACAGAGAACCGAGCCGTCCGCATGGCCTCTAAGAAGATAGAAACATACCGATGCCAAATCGATTGAGCATGGTTACTGGTCATCGCGAGTCTGTCAGCTCTGCTCACTTGCTCGACAGGCTAGAAGGCTCTTGGACAAGAGAACCAAGGCTGGCTGAATCATGCTGAACTGACCGCGTTTCCTTGGCAACGAGTTCGTGGGGCGGGGCGTCGCACCCTGACGCAGCATCCTTCTGCACAGGACATCGTTGCGCGGCACACGTGCTTCTGCATGGGCGTCTTTCAGCTGCTTGGATTAAGACCTCCAAGCAGAACTTTGGGCGGCGGCATAGTCATGCAGCATGTTGGAATGGGTCAAGGGCACTCCACAATTCCGACGCGTGACGCTTCAGGATCTGCCGAAAGCTTTCAGGCCCAGGAGAACCAGGCCGGGCCGCGAAGCGGCTACTTGCACCATCCAAAGCTGTACAACCTTATGCCGTGTGGGTGTAGCTTCCGTTGCTGTCGGGGGAACTAGTTGGCCATTCGTATGAAAGTCGTTGCGGCTGCCTGCAAGTGCACGAAGAAAGGACGTTCCGCATCGTTCTGACCATGCAGACAGTCACGAAGGCGGCCGCCGCAACTGCTGATTCTTTCGCCGCTCTTGTGCAGGGCTTCGTAGAACAACTGAGAGTTCATTAGGAGGGGAGCAAACTGTCAAGCAGACCAATTCCACCAAGTATCGCGGCCCTGGCAGATGCAGACGCCCTGCAGCTGCGGCTGGCCGCCCTGCGAGCTGCTGCACAGTGCAGGAGATTAATCTTTCTAGCCTTACTCATGTTGCCAAGTCGAACGACAGTTTCGGAAGCCGCGTTGCGTGCTCCAACCCGGCACTTCGGTTCGACTTGAATCATCGTTCGGAGTAAATTAACTAAGTGGAATGTAAGACTCTGGCGCCGTGACTTGCGTGGGGTAGAGGAGGGCAACTGCGAAGTGGATGAGAAGCGTATGATGGCTTAAGCTTCTCTTCGCTTGGAAGCCGCAGATGACGAGCAACCGATGGTTTGGCACGAGCAGAGAGAGCCTCTAGCAAACCGAGGGCGAGCAGGAAGGGAGCGGCGGAATAGTCGCCATTGACTCTAAGTTGCTAAGTTGCTGTTCATGAAGATGCATCATTCATGTCGCACTATGAAGTAACTTGATGCCAGCCTGGCATCTCCTGAGCCTTGCGCTGTGCACAACCGATGATCGTCGCAGATCCGACTCGAACCTCCTCGCTGGATTCGATGAGTTTCGGGGCTTGAGCCACTTGTACAAGATGGTGGGTGCTTTCCGGACATGCGCAACCAGTCCCCTGAGCGTAAGACTGCAGGCCCTAGTGCGTCAAGCTTGCATGCTCGGCCAGGAAGACCGAAGTGGAGGATCTTCGCAGAGAGCGTCAAAGCGTCGAGGATTTTGGTTTGTGCACGCGCGGCAGGGCTGTCAGCACTTCTGTCATTGGAAAGCCACGCAGGAGACGACCCAACGATATTTGCGCATACTCCAGGCGGTGGCTCTCAGCATGCTGCTTGTGTCCTGTGTGTTATCGAGCATCGATCTGACTGCGGGGAATGACTCTACTCGGAGAGGGAGGCTTCCAACGACACACCCCGTGTCACAAGCGTGGGAGACCGCATTGTGGTTCTGGTTGCCTTTAGGAGAGAACCAACTCTTAAGAAGTCGACGGATGATAGACCGAGAGGATGTGCTTTTGTACAAGGCGCCTGCCACTTGCACCCGTCGACGGAAAGAAAGAGTCCGTACATCACCTCTTAAGAACGACGGTGACGCAGCGTG
The DNA here is from genome assembly GCA_905221615.1 of Symbiodinium sp. CCMP2592. Classification (NCBI taxonomy): domain Eukaryota; class Dinophyceae; order Suessiales; family Symbiodiniaceae; genus Symbiodinium; species Symbiodinium sp. CCMP2592. Next base: position 859,317 of record CAJNDT010001580.1, on the reverse strand, counting down.
AGTGATTGAACGGGTGGGTGAGGGATCACTATCCCCTCGCTCTCATCTCTCTCCGTCCGTGTCGGCCTCTGCTTTGTCTACGCGTATCTCGCTCCCTCTCTCTCTCAAGGCCGTCCCTCCGTCCCTTCATGTTCCTTCTTTGTCCGTCTGTGTCCATCTGTGTCTGTCCGTGCCTGTGTGTGTGTGTGTGTGTGCTTGCCTAGGTCATGGCAAGAGGGGTTCAAACCCATATCGCAGGGGGACGGAGGGGGGCATACTCCCGGCAGGTGTAGGGATACCGGGGCAGGACCCAACCCCCTACGGATCATTCACTAATTTGTGAACAGTGTGCCATTCTTGGTGTTCGTGACACTTGTGTACCAAAACTCCCAGTTCCATTTTTCATCCGAAACATCTGCAATCATCCATCTGTGGTTCGCTTCAAGCTCTTTTTGAGTGTGCGGTTGTAGTTGTATCCGTCCGTGCGTGCATGTGTGTGTGTGTGTTTGTGTGTTTGTGTGTGTGTGTGCGTGTGTGTATATATAGATATGTATATATATATATATATATATATACATATACATATACATATACATATGTATACATATGTATATATATATATATATATATATATATATATATATATGGGACGGTGCATTCGGTCCTGGAACAGTTTATTCCACGTCTTCTCATGCTACACGGGGACTTATTCGTGGTGCAACTGCTATGTCCAGCTACATCCAGCTACTGTCGTCGCACTACATGGTTCACTTATCCAATCGGATATACACGTACACAACTTACAACGTCTACCTCAACTCAGCTTGGAGGGCATCCGGGATGATTGGGCACTGCATGTGACATCCTTGTAGTTTGGTAATTCCGATTTTCTCATTGCATTTCATTTTGGAAAAGCGTGCATGGCGAAATCGCTATGTTCCGCGTCGCGGCTGACAGGCAACTGAGTCCGTGAGAGAGAGAGAGAGAGAGAGAGAGAGAGAGAGAGAGAGAAAGATTTTTGGCTCAAGTACTGCACCTTTGCTCGGGTGGCCTGTGACGCCCCCGTGCATCGGGGAGGGAGGTGGCTGGTTGACTCGGGGTGTCTCCCTGGGGGAGCCAGACCACTTTTCTCCAGCGGTGCTTGAGTCTTCCGGCCGCCGCATTTCTCATCAAGTGGCCCTGTCAGGGATAGCCGCGTTGCAGCTATATCCGTGTACGGCAAGTTCGAACCTCTACTTCCTTGTGGGGGGCCTGACAACTGCAAGAGCTTCTTCCCCACCACCTTAAAGCAGAGGGGGAAAGAGGTCTTCTTAGCCGACGCCACCGCTCCCGAGGCCGCGGTGATCACAAAGTACCTCCTGACTGGGCGGGGGAGTACAACACCGTCACGGTCGTGACTGTGGCAAGGACGGGGAGATAGTGACGTGTGCCTACGACCGCCGGAGCCATGAGCCGCCAGGGGGGAGGAGAGGAGGGAGATGTGGAAACTCCCATTTGCCGCCTGTGCCGTTTTGCGCATGGCGTGTGCACCGCAGGGCACCGAAAGACCCATGAAAGACGAGACCCACAATGCCGACTGCACGGGGTCACGGAACGGGGGACGCGCCACGCCATCCCCCAGACCGTGCCCTTGCCAAGCACTCCCACAACAAGGCCAGCTGAGAGGACAAATGGAGGGGAAGCCGCACCGGCGACTATGCTTTTCAGAACCAGAAAAGGACTACACCTCAACTTCCCGGCGGGGGACCTGGACGACTGGATCCACAGCGAAGTCACCGAGAACATGGACGGCACCCTCACGAACCTCAAGACGGGGGAGGCACTGACAGAACAAGCAGCAGCCGACTACAGACGATACCAAGAGCGCCTGAACCAAAGGCGGAAACTTGGGGGGAAGGCCGATCGGCTCGTCACGATCGCCGACCGCTACCTTCCGGAGGTCTCCCAAGAGACGCGGGTGTATGCGATGAAGCACCCAGACCGTGTACCTGACCTGCTGAAGCGTGCGAGAAAGATCAGGCGCCGCATAAGGGCAAGACGGAAGGGGGAAGCAGACGCCACACCAACAAGCAGGGCGACCACGACACACCAGAGGACGACGCAGGGGGAATGCTCGAAGAGCGTGCGAAAGAGGCCAGCAAGTCAGCTGGGGGAAGAAAGGCCAGCCACCACTACAGCAGCGATGCCAACCACGAGGGCCCAGATAAGTCAAGACGATGACCGTGGAGACACAGAGAGCCCGCCAGACTGGGGGGGAGCAACCCCAGAACACCTCGTGACGACCAAGTGGAGGGGGAAAGCCAGCCAGAAGCCTCAGCCAACGAAGGGAGAGACCCAGAATGGCCGTGGGGGCCACAAGGAAGGCCTTCAGACACGGGCCAAAGTCGGGGGATGCTAGCCGCCCGCCCCGCGGAACCCGGCGAGAGAGTCCAGCTGACGCCCAACAGCCGCTGGAGAGCTGTCCAACGTGTTCACGAACACATGCAGCGCTTCGGGGGACAGCCAAGCGAGAACGAGCCACGAAGCAGTTGGAGGGCATAACGCCGAGGAGCCGCAGTGAGCAAAGTGAGCGCGGAAAAAGTTTTTCAAGTTTCAGTGCGAGGGGGAGAGAGGGGTGAAGTGCCTTGTTGAGCTCCTCTTTCTTTCCTTGACCCTTTTCCACAGTGCCAGAATAGAGAGGAGAGCCGTTGGTTTTGCGGGGTGTTGTGCTTTGGTTCCGGTCCTCCTCTTTCCCTATGCCCTGCTGTGAGCCCCGCCCCACTTAGTGGGGGATCTTTTGCAAAACCAACCCTGCCGGGGGAATGCACGTGCTTTGTACCATACGCGTTACATACCACAATCTTTCAGCCACTTTTGCCAACATGGCAAAGTCATTCCGTCCCTTTACAATTCGCTGCAATGCCGTCACTTTTGTGACGAAGTCTGATCCGCCTCTTTGCCACAATTCAATGCTCCCTCCCGCTTCAAGCTGGGGGAGCTGCAATTCGACCGGCACTTTTCAGGCCCCCCCGAACCAGATCACAACTAAGGATATTGCCGTAGGGGCGCGGTGATGAGGCGGGGGTTGTGTCGTGTTTAGAGTTCGGGGGGTTTTCCTGTTTACACCTCGGGGCCTACTTTGTTTTTCGTTGCCTAATCTGGAAAGACCCCACTGCCAGCCACTCCATAAACACAGGGTGTGGCTGGGCGGGCCGAAGGCCTGGGGGCGCTCGCGCGACCCTTAAGCCCTGCAGAAAGAAAGAAAGAGAGAGAGAGAGAGAGAGACGAAGCTGGCTTGAACTACGACAGGGGCATGTTCAATACGGGGAATGTCCTCGGCCAACTCGGCACAGCCCTTCAGGGGATCCAAATGGAACCTCAACAACGTGAACATTGGCTGTTGCTCGCAGATGTCAGCCACTACCTAGCAGCAGTTGAGCGGGGCGACCCTGTTGGCCACCCAGCTGATGTCATTGCGGAGCACAGGGGGATTGTCACATCCCATCTTGCTCGTGACCGCCGACATCGTTTAGCTCGGGGGATCGTCCTCGAACTGCAATCCTTGCGCGGACAGCTACAGGAGTGGCCGGGTGGAGAACTCAATACTATCCACCGCGCACTCTTGCAAACCCTTGAAATGGTGGAAGAAGCCCTACATCCTGGACTACCAGTACTTCCGGGAGCCCCTGAAGTGCACGATCCTGCCGGGGGACATGAACTACATCCTGGACACCTTGCACTCCCGGGAGCTGCTGGAGCGCACGATTCACCCGGGGGACATGAGCAAGATTTGGGCGAAATGGGGATGCCCTCCTCCTCTGCTCATGTGGACTGGTGGCTCCATGACCGGCACCATGGCCTTGGAAATGCTCCCGGGGGAACCACCCGAGAAGAACGGAGTCCAACAGAAGACGTACCAAGTGGGAGTGAAGAAAGTCCCGCTGAACATCGGCGCCGCCGCCTGCATGGAGCCTACTATGACCGTCATGGCCCCATCTGAGAGCCTCTGATCCGGGGAATGCACTACCACCTCGTTTCTCCTACTGTTTTAAAGTCTTGTGTTGTAGCTTCAGGCCCTTCTGAGCCAACAAGGGGGACGAAACGAGCTTGGTATGCATGTGCGAAAAGCCTCCCAAATACCCCGTGCCAATTGCTGCTGCTTCGATGCCACATACGATCATACTATAAGCTGTTGTTGCGAAGTCTACTCATGCTGCCCGGACAAGTGCTGAATCACGTCAATACGGAGGTCCTTTAGTCCTAGGTTGAGATTTGTTTGATAACTTGCGATTCAGCACTTGGAACACGAAGATTGCACCACAGCACGACGAAAGGGCTGGAATTATCCCTACCTACCTTTTGACACTCCTGGGTTATAGTAGCCGAGCTACTACGGGGGAATTCCAGCCAAAATTCAGCCATAACGACCCAGCAGGACACCTCTACGGGGGGATGACTTATACTATCTACTTTCTGTTTCTGGTTGTGAAATCTTCCTTCTGATAACGTCCTGCTAGAACTGGGGGAAAGCCCCATACTGTGATGGCCTGGGCCTCAGTCAGTTTGTGATGCTTGCACTGATGCGAGCAGCATAGACATTTCAACGGGGGAATGGTCCATCGGTCCGTCCTTGCTTTACACATGCTTAGCCTCTAGGCCACAAAGGCATGGGTGTGTCATTGCTTTGCACTCCGAAATCCGGTGGACTCCCAACCCTGAATTTTCCTTGAACTATACAATCCTGAACAGTGATGCCGCAACGAAGATATCCTGTAATCTACTTTGTCCTTAAAAATACTTCGGCATCACGGGGGAACTGCAGAAACAATCATCCTCCCAGAGTCATCCTTTACGCCCCCTATACTTGTACGATCTTGGGTACCAAATGTGATATACTTTGGCAATGTTGAAGACCCTCTATCTTGACCATAGGGGGAATACAAAGGAATGACTGTGCACGTGTCAAAAAGAGAGTCAAATCGAACACAGTTAACGTTATCGTATTATTTATGGCTATAGCCGAAACTGTGTTTGTGACTCATTCTTCACCCCTCAAAACACCCGTTAAAACAGCGGGGGGGCCATTGGCCCGAGGGCGTTGACCCGCCCTCATGCCCGGGAGAGAGAGAGAGAGAGAGAGATATATATATATATATATATATATATATATTTTGGCTCAAGTACTGCACCTTTGCTTGGGGGTGTGTTCCACCTCCTTGCATCGGGGGGCAGCTGGTGGGGTTGGCTCGGACTGTTCCTCCGAGAGAGCCCTGTCGTTGTCCCAGCGGTGCTTGAGACCAATCATCCGCCGCCATTGTCCTTAAGTGGCCCGTGTAGCCTTCGTGCTAGGGAGTGAGCTATAAAGCTGAACGGCACGATCGAACACTATTTGCAGTCCGGCGACCGGGGGACAGCAAGGCCTTCCTGCTCGACTTGTGAACCGAGGGGGACGCGGGTTTCTTCTCCAACAGCGCCCTGACATTCGTGGCCGAGCTTCGCTTACCGAACGACTGCGCTGGGAGGGGGAGTACCACACTTGCAAGTCCGTGACTAGCGGGGAGACTGAGAACAATAACCACCGTGGTGGAGTGGTACAGATGGACCCAAGTGGGGGAAAAAAGCCGAAAGGGAAGAAGGAATGCCGCATATGCCGACAAGGTGCAGGCATTTGTCAGCAAGGATTCCGCAAGGTGCACGAGAGGTCGGATCCAGCATGCCGCTTCCATGGGTGCAGCGAGAAAGGGACGGGGTGCCGACCGGTAACCCAAGGCAGTCACCCGCCGCCGCAGGAGGCGGGGGACGTGAGAACTCCACAGGTTCCCTTTACGCACATGACCAGGTTCACGACAAGGAGGGGAATAGGCCTACAGTTCCTGCCCGGACCACTCGACAAGTGGGGGAAGAGAGAGATCTACAAGGAGGGCGACAAGTGGATGGACCTCGCGACAGGCATGCCCTTGAACAACCTCGAGGCGGGGGAGTATGCCAAATACCGTGAACGCTTTGAGGAAAGGTGCAAAATAGCCAGAACGGTGGACAAGCTAACCAGGATCGTGGACAAATACATGCCCAAGCTCGCCAACGAGACGCGAGCACATATTATCCGCTTCCCGCAAAAAGCCGGTCCACTGCTCAAAAAGGCACGCCAAATCCGGAAGAAGCTCCGGAAGCGGCGCAAAGCAGCGGGGGCGACTACCTCGAAGCCACCACCAACAAGCCGCGGGGAGGAAGCCACAGCCGACTTGAGAGAAAGGTGTGACGAAGATGAAGTTGACTGGGGGAGCACGGACTCAGCGACCACCGGCACAGAGCCTCACAGCCAAGGCGGGGGAGAACCAGACGAAGACAGGACCGCCGAAGACAGAGGAAGCCTTGAGACAGCGCAAGCCAAAGACCGACGCGAGCAAAGAGGGGAAGACGCTGGAACAGCCGCCGCCGCTGAAGACGACGCACACGGAGGGGGACGCAGCTTGGGAAAAGAGAGACCACGCACTCCAAGCAGAAGCCCGCGGAGAAGAAGGCTGGGGGAGGAGCGCCCACGCACTCCAAGCCGCAGCCCAAGGGGGAGAAAGCCGCGCAGCCCGAGCAACAGCCCACAACGAGTACGACTTCAGCCGAGCATGAGGTGGCAGGTACAGCATGTGCAGGAACGCATGCGCAACCAACTTGAGAGCCCTGAGCGCGACCTGTAAAAAGTACAATGTGCGGGGGACGGGAACTAGGGGGGGCATCCTGTTTTCTGTTGCTGCTGCCATGTGCCTTCCCTAGTTCCCGAGATTCTCCTTTGAACCCTTGCCGGGGGGATGCATACCTTCTTGAGGGTAGCTCGAAGTAGCCACCGAATGGTTTTCCCTTTTCTACAACAGCTCGAAGTAGCGACCGAAAGCCCAATTCAATTGCACCAGTCGCCATCCTGCGACTTATATTACCGACCGCCACAGTAATTCAATGCTTTCGCCGACCGTGTCCATACTAGAAGAAATAATTCAACCGGCTTTTCTTTACAACATGGCGGGGAACCCGCCGTCTTCGTTACCTGCTCGTTTGCTTGTTTTTCGCTGTTGCTTTCTACTGATTGGGCGGGGGACCCGACATTACAAAGCCTCCCTAGTAGGTGAACCCGCCGTCTTCGTTACCTGCACGGTTTGTGTTCTTCCTTGTTGTTACCAACCAGGGCGGGGGATCCGGTCGCTCAACAGCAGTCACCAGTGCTAACCTGTAGATCGTCCACCCAACCGTGTGTTATGTTCTTATTTCGGCTCGGTCCTTAGTTGGTTTTGCTACAGGGGGACGACTACATTCCGTTGGTTACTGTGGGGGGATTGCGTCTGTCGAGGGTCTAAGGACTTGCCTAAGTGGGCGCGGAGATGAGGCCGGGATGCGCGTTGGTGTAAAGGGTTCGGGTTGACTGACAGACGCACTCTACCACTCAAACCGACTGCTGAAAGCAATCGCCTGCCAACGACCCCAAAGCCCTTTCTTCCACCAACGCAGTGGGGAGAGGGGGGCCTTGGCCCGGGTCCGTGAACGCGGACCTTTCCCTCGCAGCCGAAGCCGAAGCCGAAGAGAGAGAGAGAGAGAGAGATATATATATATATATATATATGTGCTCCTCTTCCTCTCCGTGTGTGTTTGGTCTCCCACCACCAGTCTGTGGTTTGTCATCCTACTCTCGCATTCTTTCTCTCCTGTCTTTGTTCTCTCTCTCTCTCTCTCTCTCTTTCTCTCTCCCTGCCGGTCTCTTTGTACCTGTCTGAATAGAGGTTAAGTGGTCTTCGGTGCAGTGTTCTATTCATTTGTGGCAGGATTTCCAGAGCAGCATGTGAGTGAGACTGCGAGGCAAGGCCGAGAATGCGGTCAATACTCCGTGTATCAGCAAGAACGATTCAACGCAGGTAGACCGTCACTTGTAAATTGTACACTCTGCTTCTGCATTTGTTCCTTTTGCTGCTTTTGCGCAGGCCTGTAGATACAGTTGAGCGTTTTGAATTCCGTGCTGCTGTTGTTCTTGCATGACGCAGGGTCTGCCAGCAAAAAATTTGTAAACACATGAATCATCAAGTTCGAGTATTGCACGTATTTCTTGCAAACATTGCTCAGTTATCCAAATGGGGGCTGGCAGACCGGTGGAGTGCAAGCACACAAGCATGGCCTCTAGCGGCCTTGTGCCCAGCACGGCGTTTTCCTGAAGCCTGTTTGCTTAGTGTAGGATCCTGTAGGTGCTTTATGAACGTGGATGCCTGCAAAGTTCTGCTGGCATCTGCACTTCGTCGAAGGCGTGAGAAACCGAAGTCAGGATGGCTTCTGCGGCTGTCATGGCATGCGATGGCAAGCGACTGAAGATCGTGTCGCACCCTGCACCCTGCCAGGTCAACGAGGCTGCAGATGCCATGAACAAGGAGATGAAAGAAAGTGGCACGGGCCCCGGGGCCCCGGGGGCCCGACCAGACCGCCTGGAGGCGGCCAGATGGCCTGTGTTCTCTTTCAAGACTCGTCGTAGACTGTCAGATCCACGCCGCAATCGCCTCACACGAAGATGCAGAGTCACCCACAAGGAATGGCAGCATCATAACACAATGAGCTTGGCATAGCTTTGCAAAGAAAGAGGTCATCCACTTTCCATCGAGCTGGTATGTGAACCACCTATCGAAGCAGGAGCAGTCCCTTTCCTAATTCGTGTTCCTGCTTGTAGCTGATAGAAAGGCATCTGTCCCGCCATGATGCCACCCCGAGTCTGCAGCATGTCCAGAATCATCATCCTTGGGCGCATGTTGCTTTGGGCCGTCACTCTCGGGCTGCACAAGACCTGCTCGTGCTCTTCTGTGGCCTCCACGACAGAAGGTGCGGATGACTTCCAGGATCAAACGGTTGATATGTCAACAACTGCAGAGTGGGGCCGAACGCCGCTTCATGAGGCGGCAGAGTTCGGACAGCTAGACAAGCTTCGGGCGATGCTGGCGGAAGCCAACGGATCGTCTGTGACACTTGTGACTGCCCCCGACGAGCTCGGCTGGACCCCACTCCATTGGGCTGCCCTGCATGGTGAAGAGGAAATAGCTTCAGAGCTGCTCCGGGCACAAGCTGCCGTTGATGCTCAGGAGTACGAGTTTGGATGCCAGCCCTTGGCGTGGGCTGCAAGGCGTGGCCACCTTCGGCTCCTCCGACTTCTCCTGGATGCTGGTGCCTCGGCAGACTATGCCGACCGGCAGCAACGCACGGCCGCCGCCTGGGCCAAGCTGACGGGCCACGCTGCAGCGGCGGCGCTTTTGGAAGCTTCCGAGGAAAACTCCGAGGAGACCTCAGAACCGCACATGACACACATGTACAGTCGGGCAGAGAGGGACCCGGACGAGGCAGATGCCATGATGGAGGCAGATGAGGCATATGGCATGACTGCTTTGCACGTTGTCTCTGCGAGCGGCCGTTACTCGGATGTAGCGAACTGGTTGGGTGCAAGTGAGCCGAGTGCCCTGTCTACTCAGATGTTTGCGCAAGATATATGGGGACGAACCCCGCTGGTGACAGCTATTCAGACACGAAAGTCTCCTCCGAAGGCAGCCTTGAAGTTGCTGCAGACAGAGCTCTGTCTAACAACAGATCATGATGGACGTGGCCCCCTACATTGGGCAGTTCTGGCAGGCAAAGGGAACTAGCCCTTCATTTCGGCAAGCTCGAACGATGGGTTGGGAAAGCAGAGCCTGAATAGTTGACGTTGTCGACAATGCTTATCACTTAATCTTGGGCTGTATTTATTGTGTAGCATTTGGAATAGCATTTTTTTTGTATAAGCGGGCTTCGAGCATTTGCCGTTGCTGAGACCGGCTTTTCGTGAGAGATGTGCCCAAATCAGTACATGTTTGTTTATTTATCCTGGACTCGGCAGGTGACCTTCGACTCTTCAAGGAGCTGCGTCTGCTGAACCAGTCGCAGGTACCACCGGATCGCTTCGGCCGGACATTGGCCCACTATGCAGCAGGAAACGGGCATGGCAACATCCTGACAGAACTGCTCGCAGATACTGCCGATGTTGATCTAGACGCCAAAGATCGCTCCCAACAAACCCCGTTACACCTTGCCTCGGCAAGGGGCCACACGCACTTGGTGCAACAGCTGCTCGACAGGAATGCGTCGTGGAACGTGACGGATCTTCTGTTGCGACGGCCTCTCCACTATGCAGCCATGTTCGGGCACCTCGATGTCATAAAGCTGCTTATGAATGCCGGTGCAGACTACTTTGCAGAGGATTTGGACGGCGAAACCGTCGAAAGATTCATGCGAAGGACACCCTTTCTGCACTAGCGGACTCGTGAGTTGGGTTCCCGCCGAGAATGTAGCGGAAGCGGAGCACGTTTAGTGCCTGGATTCGAAACTCGTTCTCATGCCTGGTGTGTCTGGCCACGAGGTTAGATATCCGGATGCAGCGCATGCATGCCCGACGCGTGACGTGCCAAATCAATTAGAACACAGCACAGCATCACCGGCCCAGCTTCGTTCACGCCCCATTTACGATCACTAACCAGCCAAGGTCAAAAGCGCGAGTATGGCTGGCATGTTTCTTCTTTGGAACCGCGCCAGTAGCAGGTTAAAACTCTGATGCGCGAGGGGCCAAGGAATGCCGGCAATCACCCTGCCCGGACTGTCCGAGTGAGAGAGCCCGAAGTTGCCCACCTTGCAGCATGGTTGCTTACCACGGGATCTTCAGACGTTCGGTGCTTCGGTCAGCGTTGCATCTGACCCCTCGACTTGCCGTCCTACAGAAAGTCCCTGCGTTGCAATCCCAGGACCTAGGAGCCCAGCAGCATCATGTTCTTGGGCTTCCTGCTGGCTAAGAGGGATTGGCATACAGGCCGCGAAGAGTGGTGATGTGGCCAGGAAGGAGCAGCTCAAGCGCCGAGTGCGAGGGCGTGTTCGGGAGCACACCGAGGTGCGGCACTCGGTCTAGCTGCCGGATGCGTACTCGATGCATCTCTTCAACCGGAGGTCATCAATGACGCGCAACGTAGCATAAAAGACATCGAAGAAGCCATCACCCAGGCTTGTTGTGGAAAGTGCTCGTCCTATATGAATGACTCCGCAATAAGAGTCGCAGGTGGAAGGTTGCCAAACGCGGTTGGTCCACATGCGCTATGCGAGGCTAGCGCTGCAGACATTGAAGTACAATCAAGATCAGTCGAGCATGCAACGGAAAGATTTCGTCGGGGAAGTGTTTGCCACGCCGTGTTTCGCGTGGAGGTTCGCGGATCTTAAAGTTTGCGAGAAGCGACTACAGCTCCGAGAGCGCCGGCCGCTGACGCCTCAAACTCTTCAGGATTTTGCTTTCGATGGATCTATCTCGTTGCCGCTTTCGTCTCCCGCGAAGGCCCCGCGAGAACTTCCGCGATGCTGTGGAGGAGGTGTGTTGAAGGGGGAGGGAGACAAGGATCGGATGACGGACAGCGGTAGCTGTTGAAGTACTTTGGGTCCAGGCGCTCGATCGGGAGCGAGGCGTGCTGGAGCGCTCACGCCAGGCTCGGGGCTCAGGGTGAAGTCGAAAAGCTGTGAGCTGTGAATGTCGAATGGCCGCCAATTCTGCAGGATCTCCTTTCGCTGGAAGCGGAAGCCCAGCAATTTCTAACAGACTTGCAGGACGCCTTGCACGGGATCGGAATGCCTTCGTTTGCCTACTGTTCTGCTCTGCCTTTGGCATTCCCTATCCTGTTTGTGGTGTCTGCTGCCTTGATGCCACCATGTGGCAGTGCATGCTTTCCGTCGTGCTGTCAATCAGGCGATGCGAGCCGAGCTTTCGCGCGACACGGGAGCTCGCAGGCTTCAGGCGAGCCTGCCGCTCGAGCCGTCAATCACCGCAGTTTTTCGGCTAGTGCGCTAGTCTGTCGAACAATGCCCCAGGTGGAGAGCGAATTGGCACAGATGCGAATGGCGACTGGAGCCAGTGTATCCTTGCCGGAGGCAGGATTGGTGACTCCAGTGTTAGAGGTAATTAAGTCCATTAAATCTGCAAGGTGGACAAGAAGAACACTCAGCCCCACCAGGTGCTTGCTGCGATGCTTGCATAATGTTAATGGCATTTAGCATGCAGGCAGGTTGGTTGCAGCGAGGTGATTAAGCTCCTCTCCGAAGAAGAGGCCAAGTCTTTAAAGCAGCGCTCGATTGCGGTGATTAGGAAAGCGTGTGGAGCTCAGCTTGCAGTCTCGGCTTCAGAGATTTTCGAGTCAGTTCTGTTTGTGATGAGGAGAGAGTTGCCCGACCGGGCGGACGTCATGCTAGCACGCATTCGGCAGGACCCGCGGGGAGCCAACGAACACACCGCAGATTGTCTCGGCTCCGTTGACTATAGGAATCGCACCAGTGCACCCACAGAGCTGCCCGCCAGCGCGGGGCCCAGAAAAGGACACAGAAGGACGGCTAAGCTCTTTCGGAGCCTATGCCCTGTGCTCTCTTTGAGGCTGGCCGTGAAGACCCGTGAGCTTGGCGAGTTCGACACCTGGACATGTGTGGCAAATGTGCAGAGCTGCTCTGGTGCATGCAAAGGTTCAAGAAAATCCTGGAGGCGCGGCACTCGCAGTTCAACATGTCTCATACTCGGGCATCGCCTGGCAACCACGATTCCTGCTAAACGAGGAAAACATTCGCGGCGTGGCCGCAACCCTTACGCAGGCTCGGCACTTGAAGCAAGGTTTTCGTTCATGAACTGACCTCTGACATGGAGTGCGAGCTCAGGCAAGGATGGCCCTCTCCAAGGAAGAGGGCCGGCTGGAAACGGTCATGGGAGACAAAGCCAGACACTTAGGACTTAGGCTTCCACACAACAGGCTGCCAGAGCTATTGTCGTGGGTAGTGAATGGATATATGAACGCCGGATTCATGCGTCGGTGCACTGCGAAGACTCAGGCTCTGCAGGAAACGCAAGAGCGGGTGAATGACTTGACCGCTATGGTGCAGGCCTGGTGGACTCTTGAACCTCGTTCTGGCTTCCAGCAAGCTCTTGCAGAGGAGCTGCAGGACAGCCACAAAGGCCTTGTAGAAGAGCTGCGCTGCAAGGCCTGTAAGCTAGCAGTTGATAGGAGGGACTCAGGTCATTTGGGTTTGGGGCTGCCCGAGAGGTTGCCGCGCTCGACATCGACAACAGCTGCCGCAGGTGAAGGGCAGTGCTTCTTGCTTCGCACCGGCACTTGCCTCTACGACTGCCGCCTGCAAGGGTGACTCCACAAGCGGCTGCCGAACCTCCCCAGCAGAAGCTTCAACAGTCGGCAAGTGCGCAGACAGCCCAGCGATGTGCAGAGCCGGAGACGGTCAGAGATTGGGCTTCCGTTGCGCAGACCTACCCAGTATGGCCTTCCAGCTCGTGACAAAATCTCTTCGTAGCAACGGGGTCGCTAATCAATGCCGCCTGTTGAAAAGCCTCCCTGCGCCGACCAGTCACCAAGGCGACAGTACCGCTGGAGGTGACCCTCATGCCCCTCCACATGCATAGCCCGAAGGAGCACCTGACGCCCATCCCAAGCACGAAAGCCAAATCCTAGGCAGTCACAAACTACAAGTCTTGTGAGGAAAGTGTACAAGTGCCGGAATTAGCCAAAGTACAGGGCGCACAAGGGCAGTCGCCTACAGCTGAGAACGACAAGAAAACCAAATCCGCGTTCCTCGCGACACGTCGCCACAGCACATGTCCCTACATTTGAAGGCGGTGCGAACTGAGAGGAACGCAAGCGGCGGCGAAAAGCGCAAGCGGAGCGAAGTCAGAAGCGATCATAGATCACCCGGGTCACGCAGCACAGCAGCAGAGCGGAAGCAATAGTTGTCACTCCAAGGGGCCATCATGCATAGATTCTCAAAAAGCCTAGTCCGGGAAACCGCTCAATCTGCTGCAGCAACAACCCCGTGATGGTCTATTCCAGAAAGAGGAACAAGGGTAGATGGAGCGAACCCGCACCCCCCCCAAAAAAATTCGCGCGATCCGACACTCGTCCGGCATGTCTCAGTTGTGAGTGCGAGCGCTCCTGCCTGGCAGAACTCAAGCACACTTTTGGCCAGGGAATGTCACGTAGTGTGTTCAGCCGTGCTCACCTGCGCAACAAGTCTGAAGCAAAGCAGCTTCTGCCACTCCGACCTCGAGTCATGCTGCTGCCGTCCTCAGTTGACTTCAAGCTTACCGAAACCAGGCTTCTGTCTGCAGACACCTCACGGACCACAACGTAGTGAAGTGTTGGGGCAATGCAGGCCACGGCGACTCACTGCCCACATGTTCGCTTGTAGCTTTTGCAGATGTCTGGGGACGAAGCGGTTCAGGAAATCGGGTTTAGTTTCCTTGTGAAGCAAAAGGGCTTGTTGGGTGAGCGGTCCTTTGAGGCCGAACTTCAGGAAAGGAGAGGCGGTCGAAGACCAGGAGCCAGATGCTTAGTTGCATCTGCTTTCGATGCTTTCGAAGAGCTGCTGAGCTGCCATAGTTCTTGATTACCGATTTCCGCGACACTCGTCCGTGTTGCAGCAGCTTGGCTCGGATCCTTTCGGAAGACGGCTCGACATGGTGCTGTCGACGGTGTCAACCACGGCCCTTGTAGTGGGTGCGGTGGCAGCAGTCTTGCAGGCTGTCACAGTTTTCAAAATCCTGATTGTCTTGGCTCCTCGATGGAGCAACAGCCGAAGCTTCATGGCAGAATGGTGCCGGGAGCTTGTGGTGCAGGCGGAGAGATGGTTGGGAAAGGTGTCTGGCACGAAGAAGCGCATCAAAGCCTATCGAGATGTGCAAAGAGCTATTCTTCGGCATTCTTGCGCATGCTTTATGGCTGCTGGTGTTTTTCGCCTCATACGGATACAAGTGGAACTTAGCGAGGCCACCGATGCGGTGTACCTGGCTCTGGACATTCCGGTTCTGGTCGGCTACTGGACGATGCTGACGGTGCTGTTGCTACCTTGCGAGGTTTCGCCATTTGTTTTGGATACTCTGCATGCCGGCATGCAGCTCCTCTGTGCCATGGCGCACTTCTTTGCAAATGCGGAGGATGTGGAAGCAGTTGCGTACCTCACCATTCTCCCACGGCTGGTTTCTGCCTTATGGGTTCAGTGGGGCTGGAAAGCGCTTGTTGGGCACTGCCTATGTAGTGGCGTTCTGTGGTGGCGAGATCTAGACATGGTCTACATAGCCTTCGGCTCTTTGTGCTTCTTGATGACCTTGACCTGCATACTTCATGGCTCCATATCTCTTTCAGCGGAGCAGCGCGTTCAGTTGAAAAACAAGCGTGTTTCAATGGAGTCAGCCACAGCGCTGATGAGTGGGATTTGTGATTGCGTTGTGGAGCTGGATGCTTCCTTCAGGCTCTTGCAGGATTCTCCACAACTCGGCACAATGTTATTCTGCGAGAACTCTGCTGCTACACTTGCGGGCTCGGACTTTTTAGACCTGGTGCTCAGCATCTGTTAGCATAGTCTGCTTCGTGTAAGTTTCGGAGTTCTCGGCTGGTCTTTGTTTAGTGTAATTGTTTGTAAATAACTCTTGCTACATTTGCTGTCGCGTTTTTTTTTGGTGGGGGGGGGGGGGGAGTGCCGAGAGCCGATGTCATCCCAAGGTCACAAGCGAGGATCGGGAGCGAGTGGAGAATTTCCTTGCGAGTATTCCGGGTACAAGCACGGTGTCCCCAACGATGACAACCCGCCTGCTCGATTCTGCTCTAACGCCGATCAAGACGGAGCTTTACCAAATGAGCTTCACTGGAGAAGATGGGGCTTCTTGCCGATTGATAGGCTTCAAGGAATCACCGGATTTCACCGGAAGTACTGTGGCACCCCTCCGGTCAGACAGCGCCACACTCACAATGGCTTCGGAAGCAGCACAGGGGCAGTCGGTAAATAAAGACTACTCAATTGTTTTCGATGCTGTGACTTTCGAAATTCTTGTTGCCAGCGATGACTTCGAGAATCTCTTTGCGAAGTGCACTGGCCACTTCGCTGATTTCGAAAAGATGAGTATATACGACCTGTCACCAGATGTGGGCGCCACTTCGCTAAGCAGGCGAATACAGTCAGCCGTGAACTCTTTCGATAGTGATCCTCCGGAGCCGCAGCTGCTCGGGAGCTTTAACCTTTTCGGAGTGTGCACGATGAAAGCCACGTTGGAGCTGGAGCATGACCCATCACTTGTTACTCTGGTTGGTACTTTGCGATGCAAGGAGCACCGTGAGCAGCCCGTCAAAAAGATCGGCTCAAAGATCAGCTCGCAAAGTTCCAGTTCAAAGAGGCGAGAGCGGACCAGGCGTCGCAGTCTTGCCCTCCAGAGATTGCAAACAACAGACGCAAACTCCGTATCGCCATCAGCAGGTCCCCAGTCGGCGGCCCGCGACGAAAGAATCACTCTTGAAATGTAGATGTAGACCATCGTTCTGAAAGGGACGGTGACTATGCTTTTCTGTTTCACTTGATCGAGCTAGGGCCATCGCACCCAGAAAGAAGACCGCGTATGTGGGAAGAAAGACACGCGAGCCTTCGGCTGCACCCCCTTAGTGTAGGTGGTCCCGGGATCCATAAGTCAGTGGGCCATTTCATCCACGATGGCACTTTCTCTGCCAGATCGATGGCCAGACATTGAGTCGTGCGACTAAGTCAACCCTCCCTTCTGCTGAAAGCTACAGCTTAAGGCCTGAAAGCAACGCTGGTGTGCAGCAACCTCAGTGACCGGAACGGGCCAGATCAAAGAGGGTCGGAGGTGATGCTGGCTGCAATTGGGGTGATCTCATGCCCGAGGCACTCGCCACAGAACACCGGCAACGGGAGCGCTTGCATGGCTGTGAACCAGAGCGAACTGAAGCTTCATGATCATGAAGACGCTTCGTTCCGCAGGAACTACTTGCCCCCTATTCAGCCGAAGAGCCCCGCCATCGCGCAGAGTTGTGCGAGCCTTGTTTTGCGATTTTACGCCGAGATCCTGTTGGAATTGCCAGCATTCCTGCTTTCAGGAAGAGCCTGTGCGTGCATGATCCTTCAGGGATGGAATTTGCTTTTACACCACCAGCTCCGCATGGAGCCGGTGATCTGCCGAAGCGGTAATGTTCCAGTATGTGCCAGTCATTGCATTCCGAGTCTTCATGCTCTCCCGAGCCTGATAACAACACTTAGCAGAGATGCTCTCACAGTCGGCTTTTCTGTTCGCCGCGTGTCTGCCATGGGCTCCGCGACTCGCTACGGGCCGCAGCAGCCTTTGTACACTACTCCCCCTGCCCTGCAGCTTCGGTTTTTTGAGCTCTAGCTTTCACCTTCTAGGCCTACGCTAGCCGCTAGGGTTGAAGGCAGCCAGAGGTCTGTCACAGTGTCACCGAGATAATAGGGCGGCCCGATGTCGGAGGAGAGATAGGTATCCGTCAGAAAAGAAGTGCATTGAGGCTCAGACCGTAGCAGAAACAAGGTAGGCAGCTAGCCGCAAGGCAGGGGTAGCTGCGGCAACTGCGTTCAGGTGCTGGCAGGTCAATCTTGTAGACTTGGCCGAAGGCCAAGTCTGTGCGAGCCTCAATGCCGGCCTGGGCGAATTTCGGACGCTTGGCCGCAGCCTTTGGGGACCAGAAATACAAATCATCGCCAACGCGAGTGCAAAATCCACGTGTTGCTTTGTCGCATATGTCGGGGCTGCCATGCTTGTACTGTACGCTGCCCGTTCATCCGTGAATATGCCACGTGGTTTGCGTTCAGCCGGCCCAAGGGCGCACAAATGGGATGCGTATGAATGCGTTAATAAGAGGCTTGGGCCCACAATGTACGTCTTTGGTTTGAACTAACCAGCAGTTCAGCAACTGAAGCAAGACGCATCAAAGCACACTGGCTCGGACACAATGAGGCAAAGGGACTCCTCAAAACAGATGTTCGTGGGTATCACTTCCACTTCAGTTAGCTGTGTTCTGTCCTTCGCGAAGAAACATGGTAGTGTAGATGGCTTCTCGCTGAAGGTGAGGGAGCCTCACAATCAGAGCTGAGCTGCAGAATACCTGCAGCTCAGACGTGTGTACAGACGACGGCAAATCGGCGATCCGGCCCTTTGAAGCCTTCGCATCCAGGACATATTGGGAGAGGGAATGCTTGGGCATGATACGGAGACAGAGATGTCATAGACGAGCCAAATTGTACATGGGAAGCTGTTGCAGGCTCCGGCCGGGTTTGTTCCGAGACGGCTGCCTGCTAGGTGTGGGGAGTCTAGCGTTGAGTACGAGAGGCTGATTGTAACCGGGTTATGATGTCGCACTATGGGCCCGGGTTTCAGGCAAGCCTTGATATGGACCCACGAACAACGTGGAGGCCAGCCTGAAGTGAGATGGAGTGCAAGCCGAGTAGTCTTTGCTACCGTCTGGTCCGAGAGGTCGGAGCAAGCCAGCCACAGCTCGCGGAGCACCAGGAGCGGACGACAAAGACCCTTCTCCAAGACCTTCCATGGAGCAGGAGACTGGTTTGGTGACTACTGCTGAGAGATCCCGGCGCTGTCTCCAAGTTGTGGCTTTCACGAGGAAGTTTGACCGACCGTCCCGCTGCTGGACCGAACCGATGGAAAGAGGTTCGGTGCACCATGAAGTCAAGAGATGGAGACGGATGTAGAGATAGCATATCCTTACTGTTTTTTGTGATGGAGGGGTGGGAGTCCTTCCTGCAACCTTCGACTCCGATCAGAGCAGCGGCGTCGCTGCTCACAGAGGAGGACCGGACCATGTCTAAGTCTTGTCCTGCGCAGCTGAGCTTAGCTCAAACTGGCTGCTTGTGAGATGCTCTCCTTTGCACGTTTGGAACGGAATTTGGCATTATAAGATACTTATGTACCTAAGCTCAATTTCCAGAACCGGAATGTACTTCCTCACCTTGTAATTCCGCTGGTATCGATGGTGCCGCTGCGCAGGAGTTTCGAAAGCATCCGTTGTCTATGCAGACAACCGCTGCTGCGTGACCGGATTGGTTAAGCTTCCATCCCAATCCCAGTGTCTCCGTTTGCCAAGGCTTCCTTCACCACGTCTGCGCGGCAGACACAGGCGAGGCTGTGCTATGTACTGTTGCATTCTGTGCCGGCTCTTCGGCGTCTGTTCTTCATCCCGTTGAGTTTCTTCCCAGCCCTAGGACTCTAGGAAGCCAAGCACGCCACAGCTCCCGTTGCCTTCGCAGCATTCCACTGGCGACGCGTGGCGAGTGGACTTCGCCAGCCAGGCGAGGCAGATGGGCCAGGCAGGATGGACAAACGTCGTGCGGCACTGTAGGTGATGAACCACTTCTGCTTGGATAGAATTCAGGGTGTTTCCGCAATGTGGCACCTAGAGATCATGTCTGCCTCAACAGAGTTCAGGCCTGTTTGTTCAAGGTGTGTTCAAGCAAGCTTGGGCCTGCACACGTACACGGCACAGCTACAGTCGGTAGTACAGTACCCGCCTCAGGAGGTGCTGGCAGCCCTGGCCGCGCCGACAGAGCCATCTCCATTCGATGAGATGCACAATCCGGAGGCATAGGGGGGACGTTCTTTGTCAATGAGTTTCCTTGTCACATTCTGCGTCTCTGTCCCTGTGCTTCCTTCTAGTTGCAGGGTCAAGGCGAGCCTTCCATCTCTTCGTTTTTATGGTGCGGTGTCTCTTGTGGCCGCCAGTCTTTGGAGGTGCCGTCGGCGCCCACGCCTCGGCGGCCTACGCTTGGAGGCCCTGCGCGGCCCAAGCGTGGCCCCGTTCAACGTCGGACGGTGGGTTCATCTGTCCGGCGCCGCTTGGCTCCCACTCCCACTCCCACCCTCTCGCTGCTTCAGAACTTCAGGGCCCCTCCATTGACATTGAGCCGAGGCAGCCGTGTCAAAGCAGAGAACAGAGAGGAAGCGCCGCAAGCGGCGCGAGAGGAACCTGCAAAGGCCGAAGCAAAGCTCGGCAAGCCCGGCGCTGCAAAGACGGAGGCCAAGGCGGAGGCCAAGGCGGAGGCCAAGGTCGAGGCCAAGGTGGAGGCCAAGGTGGATTCCGAGGAGAAAGTTGAGGAGCCGCCGCATCTTGGACTTCAGTTTTGTTAGCTAGGTCTGGCTGCGCCGGCCGTTGTCTGTGCACACACTAGCCGACACCAGCCACAAGCCCGTTCTGGTTTGTCTGTGCAAGGAAATCTTCGGCCCCCTCATCGCCAAAGCCACTCGGTTTCCCTTGGCTGAGCACGTTGTATACATTGTATGTTGCCAAAGGGAACGTCGTGTTGCAAGTTGCAGTGCGTTGCCTGCTGCTCGGACTGGAGCTTCATCTCGAAGCGCCCACAAGACGGTTTAGTTCAATTGCTCTTTCCCCAAAATTCCCTGCTTTTGTGTAGTGGCGGGTGGGCAGTCTTAATTCCAGCGAGCATAAACCGAGGAATGCGCTCGGGAAGAAGTCATTATTCTCTGCGGTGAAAGCCCTCATGCAAGTCGCTCGGGAGGAAGAACAAACTGAAGGGCAGAAGCTAGCACAGATGCTTGGTGCCGTCACAGATCGGCGCTCTGCTTCGCCTTCAGCGGAATCCGACCTGCAAAGTCGGCCCAGTGATCTGACCGACCCAAATTCATCTCGGCGAGGGTCGCCGGAGCCAGGCGGGCACCGAAAATCCAACCCGAACAAGGCCGCCAGGTCGCAGACCGCCCTCGTGAAAGCCGCAGCTGCCTTCAAGTCTGCGCTCAGCGCAGTTGCTTGCCTCGCGTCCGTGCATTTTTTTTTTGCTGTTTGCTGTCGCTGCTCCCCGCTGCTTCCCTCTTCGCTCCGAGGTTGCAGGTGCAACAGACACGACGACGGGCGGCAACCGGCGCCTGTCGGTCGCCGAGCGTATGGCGATGACGTCAGGGTCACGTCCCACCGACAAGGACCCAAGACATGACAAATGCAGCCATGCAGAGCAATGCAGCAGACTGCAGCGTCCAATGGTGATACTCGGGCGATAGATCCCCACGCGAAGCTGCATCCGCAGCTGTGCATGCTGCGCGTATCTCGCCAGGACAAGGAGTCAGCGGAGGAGCGTTCGGACCCTCGGCAGGAGGGCGAGCAACGCGACAGCAGATGCTGACATGCACTCCACGAAACGAAGTATTGAAGTATGCTTGCGGACTCCGGCAGGATAAATCTCGCAGCCCAACCAAGCAGTTCGACAAGGCTGGCAGAAGATGAATGCATGTCCAATCCAGCAACTTACTTTCGACACCACGTGCACAGCAAGAGCTGGAAGTAGAAAGATGTTGGCTCATCTTTGCACAACGATCCTTTCGGGGATCGGGGGAGCTTGCTACATGATAAGAGGCAAAGAATGCCTCCCGGAGCAAAAGTCTTTCCAGACTTGAGGAAGCTACGCTCTCCCGCCGTCGCTTCCTTTGAAGCTTTGCACCCTGCCAGGGGGGTCAAGAGGCGGAAGCGAACAAGCCCGAGACTCCTGTGTCTCGCTTGCAGTAGCAGCACGGGTTGGAGGGATAACCTGGCACCCTCCAGCTGTGCATGACGAAGATTGTAGAGGATGAGGCAGCATCACATTGCACGGCCGCGGCGCGCCGGCACACAAGGTCCCTGAGTTTGCCACGCAGCGGCGAGAGCGGGGTCACGGTCGTTGGAAGTGGCAATCGCAGCCATTCGAGGCAGGGTTCCTGAATGTTCCTGACGGGGAGCATGAAGACATGTCCAACCCCAAGTTGACTGTTTGCACTGGCCCAGCTGGCTCTCCAGGCACCCCTTTGTTCTTTCCAAGAACTGGTCAATGTGGAGAACAATCCGATGCCGCTCTCAGAGGTCGGGATTTGGAGGGACAGCACTATCTTGCATACCTGAATGTTTGCATGCTCGGCTTACCCCTGAAGTTCAGCTCAGGCGATGGAACGAGTCCGAATCATGGCCGGCGGCCAGAACTTCACTTGGGAAAGGTCCGGCCCGGCCGGAGTGGTGAAAGGTCATGTCACATGTGCCAGCAATCCGTCTTCCTCCGTCTTGCCCTCGACAAGCACCCTGTCTTGCATGTAAGATGACAGTTTCGGAGCTGGGGCAGGGCCAGGCCAGGCTTCATGCGGCTGGCAAGCGAGGAGATGGAACATATCAGCCCATGTCAAAAGAAGCATCCTACAGAACCCACCTCCGTGTCCCACGAAGGGTCAGCCTTTCAAGAGTCAAGCTGTGCTTGGGACTTCGCTCATCACGTATGCTGTGTTTCATGCCGTTCCCAGTTCTTGTGCGACCGCTTTCCGGAACTGCCCAGTCCTTCCATGGAACGGCCGGTATGGGACATTCAGCAGCACTTAATGCTTTAATCCATCCAGGGGTCCAGAACGTTTGTCTGTCCATAGTCGGTTGAGATGTACTTGGAAGTTGGGTAGTTTCGTGGACGCACGCCCCGCACAGAAGCTCCTATAACAGTTTTTGATACTGCCAACTCGTGGATGCAGCTTCAGCATCCCAGTGGCGTTTCAAATGGTGGATATACACCCTGAAAAGCCAGTTTGAGGAAGTGAGAACTCGGCAGTGCTTTCGGGCGGGGGAGGGTAGCTGTGGCGAAGACTTCTGGCAGGTCTTCTGGTGCGTACGGCGGCAGGTTTCGGTCTCAGCATCGGGCTGTTGCACCACCGCTCGAAAGGCAGAAGTAAGCAAGGTAACAAACACGTACAAGCACACTCGCGAGGCTGCATATCAGCTTTCCGATCGTTCTGTGGTACCAGCACAGCTGGGAGAATGAGATCAAGAAGTCGAGGATTTAACCTGCAAGTGGCTGTGCTGTGACTGAGAGAACGATGTCACTGACTGGCCTGAGGACTTCGTGCGTTGTCTCGTTCGTGCACAAGCCTGGCTGTGCCTTTGTTTACCAGCTACTTGGCACATTAGCTGCACTGCAGCTGCGTGCAGCTGTCATTTCTGGACGCAGGCTCCGGCTTTCTTCGTCCTTTCTGGCTCCTTGCACCTGTTAGGCCTACAGTGCCAGTTACGACCCTGTTGATCGAGCCAAAGCAGCTGTTCCGCCCCATGTTCCAGTTCCCTGGTGGCTATGCATGTTTCGCAGATGTGGAGCCAGTTTAGCATTCTCCACACCGGCTCGCTGCAGGTTTGATCCTCGATCTTTCCACACCTTCAAGCTTGCATGGCGTTATGCTGAGATCCCGCCTTCTGGGAGTCAGTAGGAGCAGGAAGGAGATGTACATTGCGGTGCCAAGGCGACACTACTTGGACTTTGGCAGCACCGACTACAGAGTCATTGTTGGAGGCGAGTTGGAAAGATGGTGCCAACGCTGCAAGACTGCCATTGAGCCTTGACTTGTTGATCACTTCTTCAACTTTCAAGCCGACCCTCGGTTTTCAGTTTCTGCTTGTTATGATGCTCTTTTCATCAATGTAAGGAAAAACCTTTCAATGCAGTTTACTGGCTGCTGCTCATGATCGGCCGGGACCTGACTTTCACGCGGGATTTGGTCGGGACCAATTTAGAGCCACTGAAGTTGCCAATCGAGGTTCGCACTACCGAGAAAGTTTGGCCAGTAGGAGGGTCGTTGCCAAGCTGGAAGACCCACCAGTGCCTCGACGGCAGTCATTCTCCCCCGCATACCGGGGCGAGCGATATGTCCTCATGGTTGTCTGCTCGGTATTGTGTATCGACGCAGCAGCAGCAGCAGCAACAACAACAACAGAAACAACAACAACCAAAACCACAACACCGGAACCGTAACCGTAATCATAACCAGAAGCATAACCATAGCCACCGCCGCCGCCACCACCACCGCGGCGGCGACGACGACTACTGCTCATCGATTCACTGTCTGCGTTCTCGCTGAGTTCTTCGTGGCTTGCATTTGAGTTGCTGTTCTGGTGTCGCTGAGGTTGTCAATATGGACTTGATTTCCGTTCAGTTGTGTTTCCAGGGTTCTTGCTTTTTTGAACACCAGTCATCGGAGCTGCCTTTATAGTGATTCCGTAATGAGACTCCGCAGCGTCTCTTGAGCATAGGTCTCGTTCTTGGCCAGCGCTGCCTGAGCCTAGCGTTTGCACTCGCTCAGCAGCACTGAGGTCTGCCCGCGTTCTGTGTAAGGTTAGGGCTTGATGCCGAACAGGACTATTAACTATGCCATCTACGAAGCTATAACTTCATAGAACCGCTGACCGAGGAACAGGTTCCCATCATTTGCATTGACTCCTTCGTGGCATTGTCGGCGCTCCTTTTCTCTCCAGAGCGGCAGGCTGGCAGCCACTGGCGCATCTCTTATAAACATCGCTCCTAGCACAGGGTGTCATGGCAGGTGCTTTATGCGGGTGTGGATCCGACCCCGTCGTACCTCAGATGGCGACGGCCTAGGTCTCCGAGTGTTTGCAGTTCGATCGACCAAGTACTCGCTTCATGTTTTGCCAAGGTTGCAGTACATTGGTGATCAGTACAACTCGAACAAGGCCCAGGGCATAAGCGCAGCCAACTAAGTATTCGGCAATGGACAGACCTCGAGGCTGGTGGCAAGAAAGACAGCCGCACAGACACTTGGCGTGCTCGGTTCTCCTGCAGATGCTGCGAGGGGGTGGCTAGAGCAAGTCGAAGAGCACAATGCTTTCACCTGGTTCCGGAAAACAGAACACTCGGATGCATCATCCGACATTTCGCTCGTCCACCTTCTTTGGGGAAGTCGGGGCTTACGAGGCAGCGCTGCCGTAGCACTTAATGGGGTAGTTCCGGTCGGCGTAATCCGCTGCCGTAGGTGTTGAGGGTGGATTTCTAATGCATCGGATGGATGACGTCCCTTGCCGAGGTGTTTGAGATGAACGAGTTTCTTGACTTTCCGGCCGGGTCGTTGCGTTGCGAAGCAGACGTGTTTCAAGCTTGAGACCGTCTCTAACTGGTGACATCGGAACCAAAACCGCAGGCAATCATCATTTTCTACGGTCGACCACAGCAGCGAGGTCGAGAGTCTGAACCACTAGCATGGGCCACTCGGTTGGTTCTGCCATACACTCTGATATTGCAGATCTTGTCCGAGTTGCGAGAGCGTAAAGCATCGAGGTCAACAGCCCATCCTTGATCAAGAGCTACATTGCCAGATATTCAGAAGACAACAAATGCGGTTGCCAACTGGAGCAGCTCAGCTGCAAGGATTCGCTTTGGGGCGCGATTGAGTCCGAGTCTAGTGGCACGTGTGGCAGCAAAGAGGCCCGCTGCTCGGCTCTACACCTACTCCTGCTCGCTGGGCTGCTGCACGACCAGCACGAGTCGCCTGCCAGCACTCAAAACGGAAGGATCAGGATGCACAACAATGCACAGCAATGCAGGCAACGACACTGAAAAGGCCGTCAGTGATGCAGAGAAATGGTATTGCTGGAATGGCCTCAAGGCACGATCCGCAGCTTGAACTCTCAGCTTTTGACCTCGGGTCCACTGATGTAGCAGATGCTTCTTTGCAGCAGGTGTGTGAGATCGGGGTGCCAGTGCCCCACACGCAAGCCTCGTTCTTGTCTCCTTTCGTCACGACGAGGCTGCATTCTTTAGCCCTTGCATCTGAATCTGCAGAAATCTGAAAAGAAGAACTTAGCCGTGGCATGTTCGGAAGCTCGAAAGCTCCCGCAGGCAAGTGGCTTTCCTGTGTCCGCTACATGGACCTGACAGAGCTGGGCTCTCGCTCAATACTGCCTACAGATGCAGATGCAAGCTGCCTGTGATCTGTGTGCAACTTGATCCCGCCTTGCTCATGCCAAGCTCGCGAAGAGCGCTTCGCCGCGGACACACCGCCAAGTCCATCGTGGTGACAGCAAGAACAGCGTGGCGGCATCACACTTGGATGGAGAAGGCAGTGGTCGGCGCAGTCCTGGTAGCAAGACAGCCGATGCACAGCCAGGGGGTGATGTTGAAGAGAACACGCGCAGCGACCCCAGAGCCTGAGGTCGTCATCTTAGCCTCTGATGTGTGTGAGCCAGGATCAAGCTCACAGAAGACTATGCCATGGCCGCAGATGTGCTGGGGAAATCCGGACTCTGGTAGCTGTTTGTTTCAGGCTATTCCATTCCCTGTCAGTCTGATTTTGAGGTCTCTAGTCTCGAACATGGACGGTGGCCTGGAGAGTGGTGCTCCGTCAGAAGCTGCTCGGCTAGGCATTGCACGGTTTCGTTTTGCGTGCTTTTGCCTCACATCCGGCCGCACGCGAGTCATGAGCCGTAGTCTTAGCCAGACTGCCCTCTTCAAACCAGTCTTGTTGGCCCTGCTCAGGTCGCATCCGAAGCCGGGGATGACGAGGACTCACCTGGATGGGTTATCTAAATCTAGCATCGAAGCGCTCTGGTCAAGCCTCAGGCCTACGGTTGCAGACTTGGGACATGAGCCGTACATCCTTCTTAGGTATGTAAGCTTCAGGTGAAGGGCGACCTGCCAAAGAAAACATGTCAACACTAGAGGCCCTAATTAGACGACTCATAAGCAAACCGTTCGGAAAGTTGCCCTTACAGGTAGCGGAGGATGTTCGATGATGTTCGGGTGAGGGAACATCGGTATGTTAACCTGCCTACAGGACAGTGAGTCCAGGAGATCTTGGTCCTTCAACACACAGATGGGAGCTCTTGGAGGCCGAAGCAAAGCACCGTCATCTTCTCTCCGAGCTGTAGCCTTGCGTGGGTTGCTGGAGCTCTGTCGTGCTTCCTGCTGTCGTTGCTCTTGCCTGATCTCAAGATGTGTCCGGCCAAGCAAGCCGGTGTTTGTTTCAGAGGTGGGCCGTCGCCTCGCGCGGAGAAAGCACCGGGACAGCGCTGCGCATGCAGCCGCTTGGACTGCCGCTACTCGCATCTTTTTGCCATATGGGTGGTTTGCGACCACATGTCACTTCACTTATCAAGCCAACTGCCGTGCCAAGCGGCCCAGCGGTTGCTCATGCAGAAACAGAGCAGATAGGTTTAGTTCCTTAAGGTTAGGGCATGATGGGCGCGCGGGAGCAGCACGCATGTCTCTCCGTCAGCAGCACCTCGCAAAGGTCAGTACATCCATGCCTCACATCAGGGTGTTGGCAAGAAGGATAAGCAGGAGCAGCTGCTTTTCCAGTGCTTCTTGTCTGGGCATATCTGGGTCTGGGCTATGATGGGACTGGCAGGCCAAAAGCTCACAGGGAGAAAGCCTGACGGCCGCAGGCTTCACGCCCGTATTGAGGCTCACGGCAATCACACATCCTTTGCAATCGGGATCAGGTGAGGCGCAGGAGGTGCGCCAGGCACTATCTGCTCTCGGAGAGCCTGGAACCTGGTGGGGATAGCACCGGCAGAGTGCCAGCAGTCTGAGTCTAGGTATGACCTGCTGCACACCTTCGTCGCGGTGATGTGCGGATCTCAGCTCCGAGTCCGCTCAGTAGCATGCGACGTTTAATGCAGCCTTTGCGAGATTCCGAGGTCCGGTGGGTTGAATATGGCGAAGTCAGTGGGGACCTTGGTGCCTTGGTGCTTGGGCCAGCACAGCTCGGCCGGTGGTCTTTTGACACAAGCTATTACCTCTTGCGCACGATCGAAATCGACATACCGGGTGCCAAGACGGTTGCACAAGCTACTGCTGGCTTTTCAATTATCCCTTGAGGTTTTGCGGCTTCATTTCAGCAGCTCGACTGCACAAAGACGCATTCCGATTCAATGACAGTGGGCATCACTGCAAATCTGAGGCATAGATCCGGGTGCATACCAGAACTTGCCCGAGCCCGCGTGCAAGCAGTGGGAAGTTGGGCTTATGTGCTCCAGCTGCGATCGGCGGCAGTAGTTGGGTTTTTGGGTGTTTCGCTGGAATTTGCGATTGTGCAGCTGAGGCCCTGGTATCGTGAGTTTCATCGGACGGACATGCCAAGTTCCTACCGGGGTCGCTTCCTGTCAGAGCCCTTCTGCAACGAGTGGTTTCGCGGGCCTGCCAGGCACTCACGCTGCCGGCACGGGATGCTCCTGGCCAGCATCTTGCGAGGCCCCTCTTAGACTCTTGTGGACTGCCGTTGGGACGAACTTGTTTCCGAAGATCTGTTACAGGTATGTTGGGCGACGGGCTGACGAGCGGACTACACGAAGAATCGCTGGACATTCTTCGCTTGCCGCTCCCGATGTAAGGGCCTCAAGCATACAGGGGGGTGTAACGTTGAGCACCATTCCTCGATCCGAGGGCTCCTGCTGCTGCTCCAGACACAGGGACGCTGCAACCGCGTCAGGTGGGACGTGAAACTTTCTGGCAGCCGTCCTTCGTCACAGGGTCTTGCCTCTGTGAGGCGTCGCGCGCGACCGGGCACGTGCACCCTGGTCGCACTTGCCTCCCTCGCTATGAGGGTGCTTGAGAGCTGAATCTTCTGCCACGACTTCCAGAGCCGTTCTTCTCATATGTGAGTGGCTTGAAGAACAGGAGCCTAAGCAACTGGCTTCGATGTTGACCAGGCAGACAGTCCCTCTATCGGTCGCAATGAGGCGTGACTTGCTGAGAGGGTGCGTGGATGCTTTGGGCAGTTGTGCAGGAGCGGTCTCCGAGTCTCCAGTTGCAAGTGTCGCAGCGTTGTAGCATGTGGACCCTGCGTCTATCGGCTCTGACGAGCCCCGCCTGCCCCGAAGCTCCTTCGTGGCAGGCAGACAGCGGGTCAAATCACAGCAACGGTCAACCCCGTAGTGGCGCTGCCGAGAGGCTTGGAGGCTCCCATGCCGAGGATGCGGTGCCGCCCCCTTCTGGCCGCGTGTGCGGCCGCGGTTCTCGCATATCACGGTGACACAGCTGCAATGCGGAGAGGAAGTGGGATTTGAGTTTGAGGCTTCACCCGTCCGGGCCTGCCCAGGTGAGCTTGCGGGCTTCGTCACCGGAAGCATCTTCTCGGAGAGGAGAATATCTGGGCGGCCTGGACTGGTGCAGATGCAGGCGCTCAAAAGACTGTCGTTTCTTGGAGGCACCTTGTGGAGGCCGTGCGCATGGCGTGTCATCTCCACCTCCCAACCCCTTCTGGCATGCAGCGATGCTGCTGTAGCTAATTCTATGCGCCTTTGTGCTTTGCAACATCCACCGGACGGAAGAGAGTGCTAACGAATATGCAGTGCACGACAGAAGTTGCGACTTGAAGTGGTCCGGTCTCCAACTGAGGAAGAAAGAGAAAATCATGAAAAACGTGGCCAATGCGAAAAAGAACGGCCCAAGAACCGTGTCAAAGAGGCTTTACAACAAGCAGATGAACAAGGTTGACATCTCAGTTTTGGATGTCAAGCGATATAGTCGTGCTTGGGCCGGTCCATGGCCCAACAGCTGAGGTCAACAGCATCGCGAAGGACGACGACTGGGTCAACGAGTTTCTTTCCTACTCACGGCCACAGCCTGTAGGTGGTGAGTACGTGATGCCGCCCGCGGTGGCCAAGGCAGCACTAGAAGAAATCTACGGAGAAGGTCCTGACCTGCAGAACATCGACCTGGATGAGCTGGAGGAGGACGAGGATGAGGGCCCCTATGCCTATGCCAGCCGGCCCTATGATGCGGAGACAGCTCAGCAGGAAATCGACGAGATGGAACGCATGCGCAGAAAAGCAGACCCTTCTAAATCGCCAGGAAAGACCCGACGGAAGGCAAGAGTAAGATGGAACATGGTGCCGGGAATTCAGAAGTACGTAGGAGTCGTGCCACGCAAAATTGCGACCAGCACAACCGGGACAATGAGCAGCAGCTCCTACAGATCCCATCAAGATGTCTGGATCAGTGGGGGCTCTGTTCAGTATGACTACGAAGACAAGCCCTGGTAGATGGTACGGACACACTCATGTGCGAGGAAAGCTAGCTGTACAGTCGGCGCGGGACAACTTGTGCGCAGTCGAAAGGCACAAAAGCAGAGTCTGAGATCATCTGAGATTCCCCTTCCGTGGCAGTTCGACATTTCCAGTTGCATTAGCGTCGTCATGACAGGAGCCACAGCTTTCTCCGAAGTCAGTCTCAGGACCTGGCAATTTCATTACAGTTTGAGCTTTGGCAGATGGAAAGACGGTTTGGTGCTGACCACGTTAACCTAGAGTCTCAAGCTGTCGTTTGTATCGGGGCATGCAGGTCTCTTGTTCTCCGGGGATGGGCTCTTGGCAGTGCTCAAACTCACAGCTCCATGCAGTAGTGGACAGAAAAGGAGTCAGTGCTGTGAGATTTGTGTCACGTCGCGGAATATCTCCGTGGAACGAGCCCAGAGGACTCCGTAATCAGCAACGAAGACAAGCCGGAGAAGTCAGCTGAAGACACGAGATCAGGTGTCAACTGCACCGAGAGAGAGAGAGAGAGAGAGAGAGAGGTAGAAATGACTTTGCGTGGAGAACGTTCAAGGAGCGCATTGCCTCATGTCTGGCCAACCTGCGAGGCTCGAAAGCGGCACCCAAAAGGTTCTTGAACAACGTACAGGCCTGGCTCAGAGCCCTCTGCGAAGGCATGAAGGCAGTCAGTACCTTTTCGGCTTGTGTCAGGTCTGCTGTGCTTTGGTCGGCTGTGAGTCACCACTTGGCTTGAAGCATCATTTCGAGGCCGGCTCGAATCAGAATTCGACCGGTGTCCTCGGGTTCCTGGCAGGTCTTCAATCAGTGGTGTCACAGCGCGCACCTGCTGCCTTTTGTAAAGTCTGCAGCTCAGAATTATCTTCGGTCTTATGATTAGCAACAAGATCCCTGTGGCCCCGTGGAGTCCTTATATAAGATAGGTATAGGTCCTATAGGTGAAATATAGCCCTAAATCTCCGCAAAAATCACCTGGTCTTCGTCGTTATGCATCCGAGGCGCTGCTATCGGCGCTGTGGCATCGCAGGTTTGGCGGCAGGTCAGCACGTGGGTCATCACAAGAAGGCCCGGTGCTTCACATCGCTGCACAGTGCTGCACATATGCCTGACTAAGTCTTGAAAAGCAAGGTCCTTCTCGTCAGCCAAGTGTATGTGTACATACGTGCACAAAGTGATATGTATCAAGAGGAACCGCTCTGCTCAAGGAAGCTTGTTGCAATGGTTCAAGCTATCACGGCTGATTTTTTGCTGATCGCTCTGACATACCTGCACAAAGCGTGGACAGGCCCCCATCCACCAAACATATTGGAGTCTGCTTTCTTGAGTTTTTGAGGTTTCATTCACGCAGGCGCGGTTGCCACACTCTGGTCCTTTTCATTTTTCGTCGCCGTGTCCTGTGACCCTTGCTGAGCATATGTCTGTGTGTGTCTGTCTGTCTTTCCGTGTGTGCGCTTTTCGTTGCTGTGAGGGCGCGAATCCGTTCTATCCGCTGGTATTGCCGACGGCAGAGCCCCCAGAGAATACGAATGTTGATGTTCAAACACGTTGTCCGTCTGAGAGCTTAGGTACCGACTGTGTGTTCCAAGCTGAGTTTACTTGGGTGCGGGCTCGCACAGAGCATCTTTTCTGTACGCCTTTCCCTTTGCCCTCATTGCAGCAGAGAGGCCGTAGGCAGTTGGAGGCTCCCTCACGCTCATCCGCTAGCAGCTCCACCTGCCCTCCACAGTTATGCAATGAAAGCACAGAGCAGAGCAGCAGAAGCAGCAGCAGGCAGCAGAGAGCCTGAGGTTATGGCCACTGCTACCCGCTCCACAAGGTGTTCCAATACTTCTATGCGGGCACGGAGAAGATTCTGTGCAGCATTGACGACTCCAAGGACTTCCCCATCCCTTCCGCTTGTGCCAAACGGGTTGCGGCGGGATCCCGGGAGGCAGTCGAAGCAGACCGCGCAACTTGGGGACTTGCACCCGGCCAGGGCCTCGCATGTCTGTGAAGAATGATCCTCCTCTAGCCCATGCCGGACAGAAGTGGGCATGCGTTGGTTGTTTCGAGTGGGGATTTTTTCAACGGCTTTTGAACACGGTGCAGATTGGAAAGTGCAAGCTTTGGCGCGAAGAGTTTCTCCCGGGACTTCCAATGCAAGAGGGACACGTGGCTCCTGAAGTATGGAAGACCCAGAAAGGGCGTGGTGGGATTGTGTGCATGCGTGGTCTGTGCCCCTTGCTTCTGGGCTTCTTAGTGTGGGCCTCGCTCGCTACTGTGCTGCTTGGTCCTTGCGTGCCCGCCTCGCCTGTTTGTGCGCTTCCGCTGTGCTGTTCGCCAGTCTGAATTTCAAGTGGTTGAAACGGAGGGGCGACGAGCCAGAAGGGTGGCACCTTAGACACACGAGTTTCTTTGTGCACATGCCATATCTCATGCATTCACTGGTTCACTCGCTAACTTAGGGATGCCTGGCGGATGCCAGCAATGCCCAATCGGTCGATCAGGTAACGCGATGAGGTGACCAAGCGAGGGCATGAAGTATCAGAGCCAACGTGCAGTGCACTGCAGAGCGGCGTTTCAAGTTTCTTGGCGTAGGTGCCCGGAAGGAATAGCAGAGCTTTGTCCGAGTTGCATTTGTTTTGGGCACAGAGTGTTTGTGTGTGCGCGCCCCCAGGCCAGGACAGATTGAACAACCAGTGCTGGTTTAAGGCGCGGGCAGCATGACATAGATTTGCCACTCTTAGCCACCAGTACCATGAAAGTATCAAAATACCGATGAAAGTATCATCTTGAGACATGGACAGGACGTGTCGGAGTGTAATGTCAAAGTACATGAAATGTCTGCAGCCGGTCAGCTCAACCGAACTGACCAACAACGTTGCATCCGTGGCTCGTAGCCTTCTTTTCCAAGAAGGCCAAAAAAGGAACCTCCACGGTGCCTGCCACAGGTGACATGAACCAGACGCTCTCACAAAGGCCATGGAATACGACTTCGACTCAATAGCTGACGGCATCGTCACACGTCAAGATTGCCGTCGGTTCTATGTGGGCAGGGCCATGCATGACTAGGAGATGAACGTACGAACCCGATTCGAGGTTCGTCCCCAAGTTCAAGGACAGGGCATCTGAGCTTCGGAGCAGGGAGCATCATTCGACCTAAATCCAAAACGGACCGCTCAAGCCTTCGACCTGAAAGGGTCAATTTGCAAATCTTGTGGGGGTGAAATTGCTTGGAACGAGACTCTGCAAGGCACAACTTCAAGGAGCCAGCCTGACAAATGCAAGACTCCAAGCAGTCGACCTCGAGGCTGCACAACTCCAAGCGGCAAAACTGTTCATGGCACAACTTCAGAAATCTTGCCTCGGTGATGCACGACTCCAAGGAGCCGACCTCTCATGGGCCCAACTCGCAAGGGCTCACCTCCGCAGGGCAAGCTTGAAATTTGCCAAGATCCACTGCGCGAAGCTCGAAGTAGCGGACCTCCAAGTTGCACGGCTCCGAAGAGCCGAGCTCTCCGAGGCAGACCTCGGAATCAACACAGACCCCCGAGCAGCCAAGCTCGGTGAGGCGACCGGCGGTTGCTTCCAAGGAGCTTACCCGGGAGGCGCCATGTTGCAGGAAGCCACGCTCTTAGAGGCCAATCTGGAAGGAGAGCAAATCTCACCAAAGCAGATCTCGCAAAAGCCCTTCTCAAAAACGCCAAGCTTGACTCAGCGAAGTGGGTCAAGGACTTCCCGCCGATGGGCGAAGGAACCAACCCTCTGCAAACTGCCGGCTGTCGGGCAAGGCGCAATGAAGTCCTTTCTGAGAAAGTTCTTCAAAGCTAGCTTTCCTTGAAAGGACGACGAGCCCCAAGATTCAGATGAAGATGGTGTGGACGATGAAAGTCACGATGACTCAGACGATGGGAAGCATAGTGAAGAAATCAATGTTCAAGGTGATGCAGAGAAAGAGGAAGACAAGGAGGAACCATCGGATGTTCGTGCCCCTGTTCTTGGACGCATGGATTGGCGTGGGTCAACGGGCCAGTAGGCAGTGGACGAGATCAAGGTGGAGTTTTGGGAGACTACACGAGAGCTTTCGACGGAGTTGGCCGAGAAGGCCCAGGAGAAGGTGGCTGAGCAGATGGGAAATCGGATCCGGCGGTGAACAAAGCGGAAGTGCAGTTGAAAGGATCTTTGAAGAAGGTGGATGTGGGCATGAAGCCGCAAGTGCAAGCTCTGAGCAAGGTTGTGTCCACGAAGACGCAAGCCCGTTTCTGCTCAGTGTCGTGGAAATTCTTGTCTCGGAGGTCGGTGGCACAAAAGAAGGCAAGAAGTTTCCAACAGATGAAGACCTGTGAGGACACTTTTCAGACATGTGAAGACAAGGGGCTCGCGCAATTTGTCGCGAAGGCTTGCAGATTCCCACTAGCAAGCTGCCACTGGCTACTCATCAGGTGAGATGTTCGTATCAAGAAGCTTCGGACTTGGATGAGCTGAAGAACCTTTCCCGCTTCCTGAAGTTGCCGGACACGGTCAATGTTAGCAATTCGGATGACGTGATCCACAGCTTCAATTCTTGTAACGCTGTATGACCTGCAATGGCGACTCAAGGGTGAGTGGAGTGAAAATGTATTTGGCCAGAATCGGAAGGACAAGAAGCTACGACAAGATTTTGCGTTGGGGATACTGTTTGAGGAACTGTTCACTGCCAATGATCCCCCAACATGCGTCCTCCACGAAGTGAAAGATGCAGTGCAAAGCGTAAAGAAAGGCGACGTGGGTATGAAGAAGGCCGCGAAGAATGAAATGGCTGCCACAGATCCAGGCTTTCCAGCTCATCATCTTTTGCATCTCGGTTTCTTTGTCTTCTTTGCGACCTTCTTTTCTGGCCTTCTTCGTGATTCAGCACAATCTGGCCGGGTTAACCTCCCAGTCCAGACTCTAAACTCTTGGTTGCTTTCAATTCGGCAGGTGACTCAGGCGACCGCTGAATTTGGAAGATGTACAGAGCGCAAACTGAGGACCCCTTGTGTTAATGATGACAGAGGGTCCCGACATGATGCCTCATTCCGGGTTTTTTCATTTCCAATCGGCTGTGTGAGCTTGGAAGACTTGCAGCTGCAGCTGCACCTTAGGACAGCCACCCATCGTCCGAGGCTGTCTGCAGTGAACACACTTTAGCAGGCAGCCTCAGGCAGTGGATGTCTGTGCTGAATCTCAGAAGGAGGGTGTCTCCCAGAACACAGCCGCAAGTAGCAAACGTCGTCTAAGCATAGTCATCGACCATCGGGTTTTGGTCCTGCGGAACCCAACTTTCTAAGCTAGGTGCCTGTGTATGTGCGATCTTGAACAGGTGGCTGACGATCACGATATCTCTCGAGATGACTCGCCAGCGACCCGAATTCGCTTGGCGACGACAGATAAGGATGTCAATCTCTCTTGAACCTCAGTCGATCAGTGCAATGTCGGCGTGACATGGCGTGCTCAAAGGCCGACGACTAAGCCGTCACCAGCCAAGCAAATGCGCATGATGCTAACGGCAGGAGCGAGGGGATTTGCATGGACTCACGCGAGTTTCCAAGAGTCGACACTTGCTGCAGGAGGGCCTGGAGCGTCACCCAGCAGCAGACGGGCTGCTTGCGATATACATATGCTATACACGTACAGACATACGTACATACACACTTCATGCATACATATGTACGCGCATGTAATTGTACAGGTAGTTATTATTCTACACCCGCATGCATGCACGGAACAAACGAGCACAGAGGACAGAGAGATGCAGAGGACTGCACAATGTTACACATGCACGCGTGCACTAACAAATGCATGTAAAGATCACAGACATGGACGCATAAATGCGCGTTTGTATGTATGCTTCAATGCTCCAGGGTCGTTAAACAATCCTAAAATTTGGGCACGGGTTTTTGTGCCACATCGCCCAGCCATAGATGCTAGAATTTTCAAAGGTTTTGGAGCATGACGGTATTTCGTGAATGAAGTGTGGGAAATATGGAATTTGAGCGTTGCTGTGTTCCGTTGCTTCAAATTCGAAATTTGTCTGCAGACCTTGCCTGCCTGTGCCCGATATCAAAGTGCCAATAGCTTCGGAGCATATCAAAGTGCCAACTTGCTCAGCCACAGATGTCAGAATTTCGGAGGGCTTGCTTTTTAGCATCGCATTTTTTCGTGATGTTTTGCGTTGGACATGTTGAATTCCTGTTGAGAATTACCATGTTTTGTGCACCTCCACTCCATCCCACGCCCCCATGAACCACCAAATGCATCGGATCTTTGGTGAGAGGGGGTGGTGGGGAGCAATAATAAACATAAAAGAAACGCAGGCACACAGGAAAAGACAGTATTACTATGTAGAGGAGGTCCATGTTTGTTGTCAAGGGTATGGCGCCTTCTGATGTTTCTGTAGCAACAGTCCAGGAGCCGTAGTAAATCCCATTGAAAAGTATGTAGAATTGTCACGGTCTTTTTGTTTTGGCTTGGGTTCGGATGAATAGAAGCGAGCCGGTAAATACATAATAACCTCGCCTGCTTTACCGAGTGCGGGTGCCAAAAATATGTACATCTCTGTTCGCGTGTGCTTCGCTGCGAAGTCCTCTCCCAGGTCTGAGCCTAGCGATCCCTTGGGCCGGCCCACCAGTGCTCTGCGGGATGCTGGGGTTGCAAATGCGAGACGGGCAAGGGAGGGCCTGGTCTAGGAAAAGGTTGAGTGCGTCGGCAGGACCGTGAGCCCCGCCCTATAACCGCAGTCTGCAGCACGGGACCTTTGTTACCACTTACCAGTGAAAAGGCTGACAATCGCTGGGACGCCGGGACCTGAGACGGGCAAAGAGGTTGGCTCCTTGCTTCCTCCAAGGAGCCAAGCAAAGGCAAGAGCTCGTTGCAGGGGCCTCGGCAGGCTGTCGGCATCTGCCGCCACCGTTGCGAGCGACCCTTCATCAGCTTTGAGTAGATGTTCTAGAAGAACAACGGACAGCTCCGAGAACCCAGGACCCGGTCAGCATTCTTCAACAAGCAAGGCAGGGCGATGTGGCGGAGCCGGGTTTGCTTCTCGACGGCTGTGTCGCAGGTGGGACTGTGACAGGATTGAAGTCACTCGATGACGACAAGAAGCAGCAGATGACCGCGATCAGGCAGCTGCCTCCCCATCCTGCGGTTGCTGCATGAAACTTACACTTCAACTTCGAATTACATGCTGGCCCTGATCAGAGCTATGCATTTGCCTGCCTTTCCGCCTTTACCCTTCTGCTCTGCCACAAGCCGTCACGACATTTTTGTGAAAGCGCTCGCCCACATGCGACAAGTTCTCTTGGGAGCCAATGTGTCAAGTTCTGCTGTGTCAGGTGGGCGAGGGGTATAATGGCCTCCCGAGTCATAAGTCCCATGTGCACAACATGCAGACAAAGATCCATGCCAGAATTCCGGCTGGGAGGCGGAAGCAGCTTGCACTGAAGCGACAACAGGCATTTTGGGGATTGGTGCGTTGCCTTTCGCCTTTCCTAGAAGGGGCGCGGTGCCTCCATCGAAGTGACCAGGTGCCTTTTGGGCCTGGCATTCTCACCGCAGCAGATCCTTTCTTCTGGCCGAGTCCCCATTTAGGCCAAATTGCTCGAGACATGCGCGGGCTGTGGGCTCCAGGTTCTGCCATGGCGACTTCTACCTCTACACCTTCCCTGCCAATCAGGTGCCGCGCAGCCTTTTGCAAGATCCAACAGACTCGACCTCAGCTCGGACTCGGGACTCGGGACTCGGGACTCGGCTCGCCTGCATGCTGTTTTGGAGCCCTCCCCTTGCGCCTGCTGCACTTGAGACGGTGACGTGCCGCTACGCTGACTTTGTGTCACGCAGTGGAACTCCAGTCAGGCCATCAGGTGCATGTACCTTGGCGAGTTCTCAGCGCCCCTTGTCGCAGGCGCTCCGATGCAGCCTTACCGGCAGAGGCTGAGGATGCGCCGCCGAGCAGCTGCCTTTGTCAGCCTACGGACATGACGGACCACCTGAGGAAACGCTGGGAGGCTCGGGGCTTTCGTTGGGGTAATCTGACCAAGCCGTGCCGTAATTTAAATGCGAGAGGCGGCTAGCGTGCTAGCGGGATGTGCAAAAATGTTCGGCACCAACTCCCCTCGCAGATCCAAGACTCGCATATGATGTTCGACCACAGACACCGAAAGTATGCCAAATTCGTTGTCAGAGTCCTTCCGTGTGGAGCCAAAGTAGCTGTGGAAGCGAGCCTGGAGCATCGGATCATCTGCCGGCTAAACTCTTGGCATGCTCTCGGGAGACTGTTGCCAGCTCTGCTGGAACATCCGCTGCAGTTAAACCACATGAGGAGCCAAGTGGCTTCCCTTCGTTTCTTTCCGTTCGACGTGGTTTTGAAACAAAGGCAGCATAAGAAGGTGGACTTCGATGCGGGAATACAGAGCACTACAACATGCCACATTCCATCTTCTCAGGCCATACAGACAAGTGTCGTCTTTGCAGGTGCCAGTTGTGTTCCCGGATGAACAGCGCCTTCTGCTAGGCGCTTTCAGTGCGATGTTGCGCGTAGACGCATCGGTCTGGCGTGCTCGTACCTGCTTGCAGGCGATTCTGGATGGTTCCCAGGCGCTTTAGGTTTCCGCTTCGTCTTCGAGGCATCGACAGAAAGTGTGGAGTGTGGCGCTCGGGCAGAGTCCACAAGTTGCCGTCTGGCCAAGTGGACAAGCACCGAGGCGCTATGTGCTTCTGGATACAATGCCACAGGCCTGCAGAAGAGACCTGAAAAGCTATGGATCAGAGGGTAGTGGCATGTCCTAGCATTCGTGGATGGCGGAACAAAAGCACGAATGCAGGCCTCGCTGGTGTACATGCAGCAT
This sequence comes from Symbiodinium sp. CCMP2592, assembly GCA_905221615.1. Taxonomy (NCBI): domain Eukaryota; class Dinophyceae; order Suessiales; family Symbiodiniaceae; genus Symbiodinium; species Symbiodinium sp. CCMP2592. Next base: position 820,856 of record CAJNDT010001580.1, on the reverse strand, counting down.
GTGTGGCGACCGGACAAGACACTTGGCAGAAGATCTTTCAGTCTGAGTCAAGTGCTTCGACGATTCCAGCGAGGAAGGGCTTGAAAGTCAACCCGAAGGAAGCCAGACGCACCTCGGTTTGCAGAGGCACACTTTGAGCCTGCATCCGCGGACGGCCCAGTAGCACTGCAGAAGTTAGCATTTTTCTGCTGAGGCGAGCAAGGTGTCTACAAAGTGAGGCCATGCAAGGCCAGGATCGGTAACGTAGGCATGGGCGTTTGGTGCACCAGGAAAGATATCCACTCCAGTGAGTCCAGCGGGGAGGAGGACGATTCCGACGCATCAGACAGCAAGGACCGTTCCGAGTCAGAACCAAAACTAGCCCTGTCCCCACGCGCATACTCCCGATTCCGAGCCTCGAAATGGCCGATATGGAGGGTGATCCAGCAGATGTATGGGGCTCGACGTGGTCTAGCAGATTTATCAGCTCTATGGAAGCGAAACGTTCGGGGCCAGAATCTCAGGATGAAGAGCCCTTCACGGCTGCCCACCGCCGCAGGCAAGCTGAAGGGTGCGGCCACTGGGGAGAGCCTTGTTGGACGTCCTGGTTGCTCACCTCGCTTTCTCTAACACATTCACTCTCCGGCCCCAGCCCACAGGCTCTAACAGGCAGGACTGGGAGCAGAAGATTGTTGAAGATCCTTGCGCATCGCTAGCGAAGAATAAGACGCAGCTTTGGTCTAGAGTCTAGGTCAGTCATGAAAAATGCGGCTATTGGCCTGCATGGCAGGCTGCCGTATTTTTACAAGCGGAAAAAGGCGACGAAGTGTCCCCAGAAGTCCCGCGCTCGGTCGCTCTTGCGAGACCATGCGGTCTCTGTTGGTTGGTTTGTTTGTTGTTTCTTTCCGTTGCGCGTGTGTGTTTGTATGTGTGTGAGAGTCTGACTCAAGCGAGTTATTGAGTGCGCAACTGGTGGAGAGTTGACGGTATGGCCCTTGCAGGGAGGACGGTGAAGAAGACAAAAGTGGTTGGGAAACAGTCGCCAGTGCCTCAGACAAGCAGAGGCGGCTGGGTTGTGGGTAGTACAACCTGGCCGGGAGTTCTTTCTGCTGAATCTGCTGAAAGAGTGAGCCGCCAAAGGACTACATGCTACCACCTCTACCAGCCGGGTAGGCTGGGGACAGTTTCTTTGTGCTTCCTTCCTGCGCCAGCCATTACGCATCATTACGCATCACGCGGTTAAACCGAACTTAGCCTTGGCATGAAACTTTTCGCACAGCTCGCAGGGTCGTGGCCATGGCATCAAGGTCTAAGCCCAGTGCTCGATCATTGCAGGACTTCGTGTGGCACTGGCATGGATGGATATGTGGTCTATTGGACATGCAAATGCAGTTTCACTGCAGTTTCACAGCAGTAATGACCCAGTCGCAGTTCTATCTTCAAGCCAGGCATGCCGCAGACGATGTGCCGAGTAGTCGGCGATCGCGGCGAACGTGGGAGGGATGTCGAAATCCGGCGCCCTTTCGACAGCAGAGACGAGATCGTCTCCGAGCCGGTAGATACTTTTTTAGTTACGAGGGGAGCATGCTACCATATGCAAGCAGTCTTGCAGGATAGACTATTGAATTCGCACTTGTTAGTCTACAGCAAGCGGGTCTCTCAGTCTTTCTGTCGTCAGTTTTAGCATTTGTAGTGCAGTGCTGGCAGATGAGCACATCATGTCAACTGCCACAGGAAATAAGAGAACTGACGATTTCGATTATCGGACAAGCCGAATGGAGGCAGAGCCACAGAGAGTGCAGTCTGCCGGAGTGGTTCGCCGTCCTTCCCATCAACTTTTTGGACACTGGCTCAGCTTGCACAGCGACGTAGCCTCGGGTTTACGGAGATGGAACAATAGTTCTCCACCATACTGCACCCCATGGAGGGGTATGACAGTGATGCGTCACCCAAGTCGGAAATAGGCCTTTGCAAACAACTGCAGTTTCGGTAAGCTCGGCACCTTTGAATGTTTGAAGTTCCTGTGCTGGCACATGGCGCGAGAAGCGCAGTGCCGTCCAGAAGAAGATTGGAGCCGGGATCCAAGCTTTGATGCTTCATGCCTTGGTGCGCAACAATAATTGAAACCTGTGCCGTGTCATGTTTTGCCGAGGAGTTGACGATGAAGTACCGACAGAGAGATCAGAAAGGAGGCAGGGGTGGTCCCTTGCTACTGCCACCCGAAAGAAAACCTGGTTCGATCGGGTACAGATCCGTCAATGCAGCCTCCGCATTTTGAGTTAGTCATGCAATTTTCAGGGTGGTGAAGCTGACGCCGTCCAGCGAGGCTCACTGTGCTTCTTCTCGAGCGTGCTAGTCTGGATGAGAGTCTCGGTGCTGCCATGCATCGGGAGTGCAGGCTGTTGCCCTGGTGGGCCCCTCTCTTGCGGATGGATGTGCGGATCGAGATAAGGATCGGGATGACACAGAAATTGACGCGGCCCCCAGCGACGGCACGGGTCCCGACGGCGACGGTCGCAGCATCACAGTTGGATTTTCGTTGTGCTCCCTGCCTGTGAGGCTACGTCTGTCCCAGCTGCCCATTTCCATGGTACGCCCTGCATCTGGCTCAGCCGTTTAACTCTTAGGTGCTCATCGGCTGGGCATACAGAGATTTATGAATACGATAAGCCCTGTTGTCTCCTGGCATTGCCAGAACGTTGCTATCGACACCACGCGAATACAAGCGAAGGCGCTATCCTGGGGAGGTGTCGAGACAGCACCGCCGAGGTGCGATCGGATAAGCAGCACTGGCATCAGGAATCTCATTGCAGCTGTGTCAGGGCGGAGGCTCTTCGACCCATCAAGTGGTCAGCCAGGGCCTCTGACTAGCATCTTCCAGCTTGTGGGTGGCCCAAAAACATCTACTATCTCAGCACTTCCATGGGTTCGACTTTGGGTTAAGATTGCGTGCAAAGTGCCCTCTGGCATGTCGCGAGAGGCCCAAATTCGCAGACAAGGTGTTGAAAGGCCGATGCAACGTCGTGCAGCAAGCTGCCCACTTGCGCATGCTGCTAGTTCACCCAGCCCTCCTGGTTCAGGCATAATGGAGCAGGTTCTCACTCGTGGCTCGGCCTTGATAGCCATTGTTCGCCACCTTCTGCCGGTTGGGCAGGGACTCGTATCAAAAGACGGCCTACGTGACAACTGTTCATGTCAGAGCATCTCTTCCAGCAGGTGTACCATTGTACCATACCAGAAGACTGGGCCTGCTGTCGTTGTCGTCGTAACAAGCGTCGTAGTAGCAGCAGGAGGAGCAGTAAAAAAGTAGCAGTCAGCAGCAGTCAGCAGTAGCAGTAGCAGTAGTAGTAGTAGTAGTAGAAGAAGAAGAAGAAGTAGAAGTAGAAGTGTTAAGAACTGTAGTAGTAGTAGAAGTAGTAGTAGTAGTAGCAGGAGTAGTAGTAGTAGTGGTGGTGGTGGTGGTGGTGGTAGTAGTAGCAGTAGTAGTCATCGTAGCCGTAGTCGTAGTAGTCGTCGATCGTCGTAGTAGTAGTAGTAGTAGTAGTAGTAGTAGTAGTAGTAGCAGTAGTAGTAGTAGTAGTAGTTTTCGCAACAAAGTAGTAGTAGTCGTATGCCAGCAGCACAAATAAACCTGGCAGTCGTCGTGGTAGTAGTAGAAGTAGAAGTGTAGTGGTAGTGGCAGTGCCAGTGGCAGTGGCGGTGGTGGTGGCAGTGGCGGTGGCAGTGCCAGTGGTAGTTGTAGTGGTGGTGTTAGTAGTAGCAGTAGCAGTAGTAGTAGCACTGGTAGTAGTAGAGGCAGTGGTACTGTTAGTGTCAGTGGTAGTAGTTGAAGTAGAGCGGCAGTTACGGGCTAGCGGGTTGCAAGAGAAATCGGAGCGTGGTGCGAGAGTCCAAGGCTCCAAGATTTGGCGAACGGGCTTCTTCTTTGACGAAGAGTCCGGCGCGGCCGAGCCAGCTCGTTTGAGGTAATTAAGTAGGGATGTATGAGGAGATGCTCCAGACCTCGCTTGACCTGGTCGAGCACGGTTACTAAAACAAGGAGCTATGAGGGATCTTCTGAGGATTTTTTAGAACAGGGCCTAGATTGCACGTAGATCATTTGGAAGTTTCTTTTGGGCCCTGTTCTGTATTGTATAGAGAGAGAGAGAGAGAGAGAGAGAGAGAGAGAGAGATAGCCATTTTGGCTCAAGCCCGCGAGTGGTTCGAGCCCCGAGCCCGTAAAACTCTACCGACAGGGGAGAAACCCGGCCGCGATCCTGAGAGAGAGAGAGGCGAGGAAAGAGTTGTGCCATCGACCTCTCGGGGGACTTCGCAGCACTACGCGTGAACTCCTTCAACCTTGACGGCCGAGACATCGTAAAGGACAGTCCTGTACGGGGGCCTTGCGTTGGACCTCGGGGACATTACCCACAACACCGTTGCCGCGATCGGCGACCCTACGTGGGCGAGGGACTACCTCAACCTGCAATTCTGCTCCTTCAACGCTGGGCGGGGAAGGCGAACATCTACCTGACTGAGTAATGGCAGGGACGGCGAGACAGCCTTCTTCACCTACACAGGGGGACCAGCCACTCCCCGCTGCCGGGGGAAGGAAACGACCTGCAGTTGAAGATGACGACAACGAAAGACCGTTGACTCTTAACACTCTCCTCGCCGCTCTCAAGGAGAACCGTGAGGAGATTGTGGCACAAGTTCGGGAAGACATGGACACCATAACCAATCGCATGTCCACTGTGGAGCTGACTGTGGACACACATGTTGCCAACACCACAAAACTCTTGGAAGCTATGACCGACCGACATTGTGCTATGGAACAAAGTGTTCGTAAGGTGGATGAAAAACAGCAATCCGTGCTACATCGTCTTGAGCTCTTGGAGGGGAAGTTTGCAAAGGCCAATTTCTCTATGTCGAGCACGAGGACCTCGGAGACCGAAGAGGGCAACCCCCGACCAGCTCTGGTGGTCGGGGGATGGGATGCCGACCAACATCATGAAGAAACCCTGCGCTTGGTCAAACAACACCTCACCGAGCTCAACATCAACTTGGACGTCAGCCAGGCCTTCGTCCCAGGACTGAGACGCGGATTCGCCCTCGTCCCCCTCACCAGGCTGGAGGGGGAAACAGAGGAAGAACAACGAGCCCGAGTTCAAGAAGCACTTCGCGCAATCCGGGCGGCCAAAGTCGTGACCGGCCAACGACCCGAGGGGGGACAGCGATACTTCTTTGCCGCTATGAGCCAGAGCCCGGAGCGCCGCAAACGAGCACAACTTGCCGGGAAAGTCAAAAGGCTCATCATCGAAGAAGGAGGAGATGTACGCCGTATCGACGTCGAGTATGGCACAGCAAACCTGTGGTACAACAGCATTAAAGTCGCCTCGGGGGTTACCTCGGCCCCAGAAGGCGCCTCGGTCGAGAAATCCGGCTGGGTTCACCTCGGCTCCCTGGCCCGACAGATCGGAATTTCAGAGGAGACTGCCGCAAACAAATGGGGGGAGCTTCGTAAGGCTCTCCAATGAGGGGGAACCACGAGGCGGGGGCGACAGACCGTCCGGCCCGAGGCTGGACAGACGCATGCCATCAGTTGGAATGTAGGGGGACTTTCAGCGGCTAAAGCACTTGAAGTCATCCTTGCACTTCGGCGACAACGAATTCGTCCTTTTTGTGGCACCCTGGTCGTGTTCATCCAAGAGATCATATGCGACCCGGGGAAAAAACACTCTTCCCTCGGCGAGTTGCAGGCCTTTTTCGGCAAACAAGCTGGAGAATGGCGGGGGAATGCCATCTTGCATACCTCCAATTTGCGACACAGCCAAGGAAAACTTTTGCCTTTTTCGCTATCCTGTACTTTGACTTCAGAGGAGCTTCGGCTAGGCGCTTTCTCAGTCCATATCCCACACCATGCGACTCTTTCTACTACAGAACAAATCCTACAACAACTGCACCCACACTTACAAGCCCACCGAAGAGCACTTATCGGGATCGATGCCAACGAGACCTTTGAAATGGCACAACAACGAAGACAGACGAAGGCTTGCACTGCACGCGGGGAGATGCTGCTGGAATGGTTCGAGGAGGAAGAATGTCACTTACCACAACAATCCCTGGAGCGACCGAGCCACTTCCCGTATAACACGGCACTCGAACCACGCCGACTCGACTACATCTTTGCCAAGAAGTTGCTCTGCGACCCGGGGGAGATCCTCGCCCACAGAGACATTGCCACGTCGGACCATGAACCCGTGGCGGTGCCCTTGACTCAGATTCGCATCAAGAACATCGAGGGGGAACGAGCTGCAGCATGGTCATCTCGTGTGCTCAGAGCGGGAGACGAGGTCGATGCCATCCTTGATCGCGACCTCCACGTCGGGGGGGACCCTGTGACACAGATCCAGCGAGTTGCTGTGGCGATCAGCAAACCTGGCAAACACAAGCAACCCTTCGAAGAATCACCGGCACTTCGCGAAGTCCGACGACAAGCACTCCAAGCTCCACCTGGCGAAGAACGACGACGCCTTTGGAAACTGGCCAGGAAAACACGCAAGCAAGAACACAGACAGTGGCAACAGCTGGCCATGCAGAAGGTGGCCGAATTGGACTGGGGGATGAAAAAGGCCCTCACAGAGCAGAGCCGTGATCACACGTGGGAACTACACTTGATTGACGACGACAACTGGAAGCAGGCGCTGCAGGACCACTTCGAAAAGATCTTCTTCAAACAAAAGCAGATCATTGTCACAGCCACCGTCCGGGGGATCATGCACCAGCTGGAGATCATGTGCAAGCACACACCCTGGAAACCCTTCACGATGGAAGAGCTCATCGCTGTGAAGGTCAAGTGGAAAAACGGGAAGTCGTGCGGACCCGACATGGTGTCGCATGAAGCTTTGAAGGCCATGCTGCCCCACCCAACATGGGGGAACCGCCTGCTGGAGTTGTTCAACGACATGCTCTACACCTGCCGCATCGTTGCAAGTGTCGAAACCGGAGTCACCATCCTGTTGGCAAAGACGAGTCAGCCAAAAGACTGGAGCGAAACTCGCCCCATAACACTCAGCTCAGTCCTACTCAAGACTTTTGGACAATTGGTCTTACAGCGATCGGGGGATGCCATTCAAACCCCAGCGAGGCTACAATGGTGCAGGCGGGGGAGACAAGGCATCGAATTGATCCTCATACTCAGAAGACTGGCACGCATTGCTCGCGATTGGGGCCTGGAGTTCTACATCGCCAAATTAGACATCCGGAAAGCTTTCGACTCCATCTACCAAGAAAGCCTTGCCGCCCACGTGCACCAGGCCGTCGGGGAAAAAGCCCGCCTCCCCTGGGAGGCCCGTGCATGGGTAGCACTGCTCCATGCAGAAAATATCTGCATACAAGTGGCGGGGGAAAGTATTCCCATTCGCCAGAGCAATGGGGTCCGTCAAGGTGCACCCGAAAGTCCAGTTGCTTTCGGCTCCGTAGTGGCAGAGGACCTTGATGCAGCCATTCGAGAGGCGAAAAGCAGCAAGCCTTCTGACGACACCTCACCACCCGAAGACGGGGGAAGCTACATGGACGACAACTACATCTGGTCGACGAACCGCCAGCACTTCCAACACTTGCTTTCGTGTCTGGGCCATCGACTACCTCGACGCGGACTCTTCCTGCACCCGGGGAAAACCGACATCATTTCCAACTCCGACAAGCCAGAGACCTTCAAGGTAGCGGGGGAGAATGTCGTGACCAAGGGGCCCAAACATATTTTTCACGTGCTTGGGAGCCCTCTCTCCTTCCAAGGGGGGACTGCCATGTTGCTAGCTGAAGCACAAAGCAGGGCCCGAAAAGCCTTCTGGACCCATCGAGAGTCCTTCACCTCTGCAGCCACCATCCGGCAGAAACTCCAGATCCATGTCGTGCTGGTCAGACAGAGCGCCCTATGGGCTTGCCAGACATGGCCGTGCCACAGCAGCCTCTTACGCTCCATCAACAGCATCCAACTTGCCCATGTGCGAGTCATGCTCGGACTCCGACGACAACCATGTGAAGAGTGGGCGACCTGGAACAAGCGAAGTCTCCGACGAAGCCGCCTTGCCCTCTACCACTGTGGGGGAATCCGCTGGTCCACCTTCGTGCTCTCCCAGATTTGGACCGCCATTGGACATGTTAGCCGTGGTGATCCTATCGGGGGGAAAATCCTCCAGTGGCACAGCCTCCAGTGGTGGCAAGAGCAAAAAAACCGAGGGCACCCTGTGCAGCATGCAGCCCGCTTCAACGCCTACATGGACATAGACCGGCAACTCAGCGACACAATCGGCAAGAACTGGTTTGCGATCGCACAGGACAGGGACACATGGGGGGAATGGGAATCTGTTTTCATTGCAAAGTACGACGTTCCATGGAGCAGTGGCAAACAAAGCAGCATCGCAAACCTCGCACCGGGGGACCAACAAGCCTCCGACAGAGCCTTCCTAGCAAGCCTTGAGGATGACAACCGGCGCAAGCAACACCGAAACAATGGCAAGCCAAAACAACGATCAAAGAAGCAGACAAGCAAGTCGAACAACTTGCAAACACTACACCGACGAGAGTGAGAGAGTACAAGACATGTACCATTGCAGACTGCCAGTCACATCGTGAATGACCTGCTCGCCGAAGATCAGTGACAGCGATTGGACGATGCAGCATTTTGTGTCCTCGTCTCCCCTCTTCTCTCTCTTCGTGCTGAATGACAAGCTCCGGCGCCTGCTCGACTACGTCCCTTTGCTCAAACATGACACATGTACTACCACGCCGTTTTTCACAACCTGTGCTTAACGTCCTTTTATCTTCGATGACCCTGCGACCTAATCCCTTTTACAACCTGTACAGCTTTTTCTTGACGAGACACGACAGCAGCAGCTTTGCAGCACGAGGCCCAAAGCCCCAACCTTGCCACAAACTCAGAGAGAATGCTCGGTCGCGCGCTACCGATCCTTCTGTGGTGGGGGACGATCCACCACGTGTGGCCACAGGGCCCAGACCCCCCGCCACAACCAGCACAACCTGCAGCCGACAGCACGCCAGCAGCAGCGGGGACATCACAACCTGAGCAACATACCACCCAACACGGTCTCCAGACGCCGACAGGGCCACACCACGCAGCAAACACTGCACCGACAGACCCTAGCAACCCACCGTGGCAACAGCAGGCGTGGGGGGAAAGCGGTGCACCAGCTCAGCTAGCGTGGGCAGCCACGCATCTTACCCCGGGCGGCTACGTTACATCATGGGGTGGCTGGACAACCCTGACTGCCGGGGGTGCTACCAACAACCTCCCACAACAACCACCACTCTTTTTTCCACCACCACCACCATACCAAATCAGCCAGCAAGCCTGCCACCCGCAACCGACCTCCCCACCACCTCTCCAAAGCCAACAACCACAGCAGACACCACCACAGCCCCACACTGCGACGGCGTCCGTGCAACAACCTCCACAACCCGGCTCACCAACCCGCCCACGAGCCGACCGCGACCTCCATGGCTACCATCCGACATACGACTGGGACACAGACCCGTGGAACAACCCCCAAGACGATCCGCCTCCCCCAACACAGCAGACGAGCAACACAGCCTCGCACAACAACCCAACCACAGGCGGGCACACGACAAGCCACTGTGCCCCTCCACATCCACAACAACCACAACCACTTCCACGGCCAGAGCAACAACCACCACAACAGCCACAACAACCACCTGCCTGGCTACCACCCCCTGGCACCGGTCCATTACCTGAAATGCGACTGGGGGAATACACCAGCTGGATCTCCATCGGGCGCCTACCTCCAAGCTACCTCGAACGAGTCTGCTCACCCGGGCCCGACTCCACAGCTACGGCTCACCAACCACCGCCAACCGAGCCCACAGCCACTCACACCACTCTCGACTCCGAGGAACACCTCGATGCAGCTACTACAGCAAATGCAAACTGCACTGTGGATGCATCCTGCAGCATACCACCACCACCACTACAACCACTTCAGCCACAGCCCGATCCATTACCGCGCGGACATAACACACAACCACCTCCAGAGTTCTTCCAGCCACGACCACCCAACCCATCGGACCAAAGCTCCGACATGGAAGACCCCGACGGCGATGCCACGGACTCCGGTGAGGTAGAAGACCCAATGAAGAAAATTCCTCCATGGGAACGACCAGGGTGGGGCCAACCCATAGGGGGACGCAAACATCCCTCCACGCGAGGGGCGGGGCACGGCTCCCAACGTGTCGGCAACAAGGAAGGAAAACATTCCTTCAAGCAACGCTTGGGCAGGGGAGCAACTCGTGCGACCTGACCCACAGCCCCAAGCAGGGCCAGGCTGGGGCATTCTTGCAAGTCAAACACAGAATGTCGGCGACCCCACGCCCAGCGACACACCCGACCCCAGGGGGACCAAGGCCGACACTGAAGCCGAAGCACGCTTCCAGGAAGCTATGGCGCGCTTCCTGGGGAAACCCCTAAAGCCGACACCACAAGGGGGATCCACAGACCAACCACCCCCCACACAAGACACGACCAGCTCCAGCTCCACTGACGCCCACCCCACCAACACCTCCAACCAACCACCACCAGCCACGGGTCAACCGACCCCCACTACTCCACGTACACCATACAAACCAACAGCTGAAGAGCAATGGCAGTATGACAATGCCCCGCTGGGGCCACCCCACGAGGAACTCGAAATCCCACCAAGCATACCACACGCAGAGGGGACCACAGTCACATACACACCTCTCTCACACGGGTGCTTCGAAGTGGAGATCACAGCAGTCCACTACATACCTACTGCCCAGACAGCATCAGCAGGGCTGCCACCGCTCCACCTCACCTACCCTGGCCAGAGCGGGCCGGTCCTCACAGCACCACCCTTCACAGTCGGCCTACGAGGACGACTAGCCCCGATGGGCCCACCAGACGTTTGGCTATTCATGGTGACATCCACCCCTCTCCTCGACGAACACTGGCCGGGGAGCATCCTCGCAGTCGAGGGGGACACGTTCATCCTCGAACCTACCCCCAAAGGTGGGAAGATGACCATCGACAAGCAAGTGCACTCAGACGTCAGAGAATACAGACGTGGAGAGGCAAGCCAGAAGCACACGCAGCCGCGACAGCAGCCAAAGCCTTCAACAGCCCCAGCAGACACCAACAGCACAGCACGGGGGAGCAACGACCCCCCCCCTGACTCAAAAGTCAGCCAACCCACGAACACCACCACTGAGCACGGGGGAACAACCAAAACACGTACACTTTGCCCCTGACGTCAAAGACCCCCCTCCCACCAAGCCGAGGGGTAAAGCCAAGTCCCAGCCTCGGCCCCAAGCCAAACAACCACCACCACAAACACCCAGAAACTACAGTGCATTCGTGGACACACGTGACCTACGTGGGGGCAGGGGCAAGAGCAAACCTGAGCCAAAGTCGCCGCCAGCACAGCCACCAGCACCTCCCACTCAACCGGGCGAACCGAGTGACCTACTTGCTCGTATCCGAGATGGACGGGACATTGGGGGGAAGAAGAAAACGACGACGACATCCACTACCACCAGCACAGCCAACCACAACAACGAGACAACCACAACTACCACGACCACGAGTATAACAACCACTGCTACCACAACCACAAGTTCCGCCAGCCACGTTCGGCCAACCTCCACAACGACAACACCTACCACAAGCTCTACCTCCACCATCCACGACGAAACCAACCTCATGCAGAACATCCACCAAGCCTTGCAAAGAGGAGCGCAGGCTGCGACTCCGGCCATCCCACCACCACACCAAGCCACCACAGCATTGGTGGAACAACCACCACCAGAAACCATTCCCGACAGCACCACGGGCGACACCCCACTGAATCCGCCCCCACAGGCAGCAGCGGCTACATACGAGCACCACCCCACTGCCACAGACCGTATCGAACACTACCTCACTCGCATCTACAGACTCTCCCACCAACTTCCAGGGGGGAACATGATCACTCACCTGGCCGAGTGCGCACTAGCCGACCTATTGGTCGATGATCAGACCGAATCTGAAGTACTACGACAACTTGAGCTTGAGCACCCTTCTGCTCCAAGTAACCCGGGGGAGCCAGATCCCAAGCGGGCTAGGACAGACGCAGGAGCAACATCCACAACACAGCAAGCCTTGCAGCGCATCCTGGCAAAAGCTTGGCGGCAACTGAGCGCGGCTAGCAACCACAACCCCACCTCGTACTTTGACATACAACATGACATCGACATTCTTCTCACATGGCTGAATAGTCACTTACACGCCATGGCCACGGCACGCGATGGCAACCCCCAACAGTGGGGGACCGGCGAAGCTGGGCTGGACTATGACAGAGGCATGTTCAACACGGGGACTGTCCTCGGCCAGCTGGGCACCGCTCTGCAGGGGATCCAAATGGAGCCCCAACAACGAGAACACTGGCTACAGTTGGCAGATCTCTGCCATTATCTGGCTGCGGTGGAGAGAGGCGACCCAGTTGGGCACCCCGCGGATGTCATAGCTGCACATCGGGGGATTGTAACATCCCACCTGGCCCGTGACCGTCGACAACGCTTGGCCCGGGGGATTGCCCTCGAACTACAGTCTTTGAGGGGCCAACTACAACAATGGCCTGGTGACGAGCTCAATACTGTACACAGGGCCCTCCTCGAGACACTCGAAGCAGTAGAGGAGGCACTACATCCTGGACAACCTGTTCTCCCGGGATTTGCTGAAGTACACGATCCGGCCGGGGGACATCTACTAGCACCTCCAGGCGCTGCTGAGGTACACGATCCTGCCGGGGGACGTGGCATGGCGACATCCTCTTCAAGCCAGCAAGAATGGTGGCTGTTCGATAGACACCACGGGCTTGGGAACGTACCCACTGGCAGTCAACTGGACGACGGGGGACTACCTCGTGAAGGCCTCAGTCCTACCGAAGACATAGCCAGTAGCAGTGAAGCAAGCCCCGCGGAACACCGACGCCGCCGACTACATGGCGCCCTCTACGACCGCCACGGGCCGATCTGAGGGAAGCTGAACCGGGGGAATGCAGTCCTTTTGTCCCTGCTCACGACCTACCTTGTGACTCCAGGTTCCCTATTTCATCCTTGTTGCTGCATGGACCGAGCAGGGGGAAAAGCATTGCAAACAATACACAATCCCAAAAAACCCCTTGCCAACTGCTGCTGCCTCATTGCCTTCCTATACACTGTAAGCTGTTGTTCCACCATCTTGGCAATGCTGCTGCCGAAAAGTGCTGAATAAAGAACCTGCATATTTGGTCATTTACCCTGGTTGAACTAGCTCTCGACATGATTCAGCACTTTATGCCATCTAGCACCACGACAGAACTCGTCATTATAACCAAACAAGGGGGAATGGGTCCACCAACTTGATTTGATCTGTACACATGTTTGACCTTTAGGCTTTGAATGTATCGTTGTGTCCTTGTTTCAACCCAAAATCCGATGGACCCAAACCTCCAACAATCTCATTACTCCGCATCACCTCGTTAAAGATGCTGGCATCGCGGGGGGAACTGGCTCTGAATGCTTGAAACTAGGCTCCCACAAAACCTTATAGTGCATCGTCATGAAAGCAAAGCGGTTGTTTCCCCAACGTTGATGATTCGGGGCCAAGTCTGCTGGATCTTCCAAAGATGTTCTAGAGTTATGTCAGTTGCGGGGGACAGATGTTCTAGAGTTATGTCAGTTGCGGGGGACAGATCCACACGAGGATCCAAATGACAAACAGTCAGGCCCTGGACTCTGTAGTGCTACCTTGAGCTGACTTTGCGCGGGGGATGGTCCATCCAGTGGCATTTGCCTTCACTTATATGTTGCCTTTAGGCTGGTCATACAACGCTGTGTCATTGTTTATTCCAAATCTGATGGACCAAAATCCCCAAAAACTCCTTGTGCCTACACCCCCGAAAAATGATGCCGGGGAATGATTCTCTAGTTTCATATTTGTCTGGCCATCGTTTGTAGAGACCGCATCGGCATCATGGGGGGAATACTGTACCTCCCGAAGTCATCTCTCTGCACGAACCCCTTAAGCTATCTTTGTCATTTATACGGGGGAAAGCGAGAGATGACCTTGCATGTGTGGAACTGAGAGTCAATGATTACAGTTGCCGTTATTGTATTCTATATGGCTTTAGCCGAAACTGTATTCACGACTCGTTCTTCACCCCTCACACCCGTTAAAACAACGGGGGGGCCATTGGCCCGAGGGCGTTGACCCGCCCTCATGCCCGGGAGAGAGAGAGAGAGAGAGAGAGAGAGAGAGAGGAATTTAAAGTTGGAGTACAAATGTAAAACTCTCTTTGGGAGTTCCAGAAAATGGAACCCTTCCATCATGCCCAAACAGTTTGGTAGGATCACACCGAGTTTGCTGAAACACGTGTTTGGGGACAGACTGGGATGTGTGACAGGGCAGAGCTTTGGCGCAGAACTTGCCAGCCAGGTCTTCGGGGAAGAGACCACAGTTGAACAGATTGTGCGCGGCTTGAGCACTGTCAGCAGTCTATGAGGTGTGAAATACAGTGTATAGTATATAGTACTTTCTCTATGAGGAATCATGAACGTTCTCATATACTATATAGCAGATGGTTTCAAGATACACTGTCACACATAGTTTTCAGTTTCAATATATAATTTTAACGCTACGCCGCCCGCCTCGGCTGTGTAGCGGCAGGGCGAGGGGGCAGTCGATGTTTTTTTATGCTAGGGCGGCCTGTCAAACCCCACCTTTACACGGTTGTTGATAGAAGTGCGAGGAGAACGGGCACAAGGGGGGTGGAGGGGGGGGAGGGGAGGGGAAGGGGGGGGGGAGGAACTTGGCCTCCAGGAAATTGAAGCAAGAGTTTAAGCCCACAAGGCACCGGGCAGGCACGGGAGAAGTGGGGGGCGGGGAGAAGGCGGAGAAGAAAGGGAGGGGAAGGGAGGGGAAGGGAGAGGGGGGGGGGAAGGGGGAGGGGGGAGGGGGGGAGGGGGGCGGGAGGGGGGGAAGGGGGGGGAGGGGGCCTGCGAGGGAGAGGCAGGCCAACAAATCAGGTAAAATGAAGGGAAGCCGGGCAAGGGGGTGGCAAACGAACGCAAAAAACGGTGTCCCCAAACATTTGGAGGAGGATTAGGTGGAGGGTACCTGAGGCAACCCCCAAGACGCCTCGGCCTGTGGCCTCGGCGGACTTATAATGTATATCCCAGTCGATATCACATACATCTATAAAACACATCTTCATATCCAATCTAGCATCTAATGCTTAACATATAGTTGGTTCTGGCATGTGCCCGTTCTGTATATGTATATATAGATATCATATATCTTTTGTTTCACTTCGTAGTTACTGGCCGCAAGACGGTTGTCTCAGGACTCATGCTGGGATGTGGATCCAGAGATTACGCAAAGTAAATCGTTCTGCATAAATGCAGCATTTAGTGTATGATTCAATGGTTCATAATACGTAATATGCAATATGTGTAGTAAAATTCAATGTAGGATGTAGACATATGTACGGCGTACATATGCGAATACACGCATATTGTGTATTTGGCAATGTCTTGTATGTAATGCGTGTCGTGTGATGAGAGGTGTGCGGCGTGTGGTGTGTGCAGTATGTAACTTGTAATAGCATAACCTAGTATAGTACAATGTGATATAATATAATATTTCTGACTGCATGCATGCATACATGCACACATGCAGACATACCACATATGTAAATACATATATATATATATATGTATATGTGTGTGTATGGTATGTATGTGTATATGTATATATAACAGTGCTATGGTCTACTGTCGGCCTTGCCAGTTGAGTTGAATCCTTGAGGCTCAGCTCCTCGGCGATGAAGAATCGGAGGCATGTCAGGGAGCAAGCTGGCTTACCAAAGTCTGTTATAGTCAAAAACTTCGGATCATAGTCCGTCGTCGTCTGGTTTTGCTATATTATTGAAAACTATAATCTGTTGAAAGTGCATCTCGTCTAATTATAAGCTGGTTTTGTTGATGACAGCATGTCACGATCTGTTATTTCTCATATTATTGTAGTCTGATTCTGTGTATGATAGCAAGCCATGCTCGCATTAGATTATATAACATTTATTTTCTCATATTTCATGTTAGTAGTATGATGGAGAAGTTTCGAGTTCGGTTCTCGCCAGGAATCCAGCCTTGCAAGATGTTGTGCGCGCTGCTCCAGCATATAGGAAGTTGTCACACCGTCCACCTTCGCTGCAACTGTTGCATATTGGAAGGTTGGTAAACACTTAGGCCATGTGCCTCCCACCCAGCTTTAGCATTCTTCCGCTCGGCATCACATCATGAGTAAAGCAGCATTCGCAGATAAACCAGCTAACAATGCTACTCCATTGGGAGATCATTGGTGGCACTCGTGATTACCCTCTACGTGTTGTAGAGTCTTAGCGCTGAAGAGATGGCGCTGCGAGCCGGGCTTCGTCGCCTTGCAGTACGCAAGCTGCAAGAGATCTGCAACAAATTTTCATGAACACGCTTCCTAGTCCTATTCCTAGCTGGAGGGGAGTTTCCATTTTGTTAGAAAGGCGCTGAAGGCTGGATGTGCGTCATGCAAGCCGTATCAAGCTGAGGTCATCAAAGACAGTTTCCCACAGATGCGAACTCCAGGATGTGATCCAAGCAAGCCAAGTGTATCGAAAGTCATGAAGGAGATGTTGAACAATCAGACAGCTGCTCTTCCCCACGCAGTCGGAGAAGAGGCAGCTGTTCCTGGCACACCCAGCAAGCACATAGTGACGGACTCAGATGGCAAATCTATGCCGATGCACCTTCCTAAGAGCTATCTGCCACGTGCCAGTGCTGGCACATCAGGACCTTCGGCGGGGGCAGCATTTCGAGGTTTGTCTGGATCCCGTTCTCACATGTCAGCGGGGGCTCTACCGATTGGGGGCCAGAAATGGCGGCCACCTGGTTGGAAGGAAGGGCCGAGCACTCCGGAACCGAAGCCGCAGGACAAGGGCCCGAATGCGGAATTCTACGAGCGACCCACCTTCGAAGTGTGGGGTGTCCGCGTTGTGGCGGCACTCGTGCTCTACGCTTTATATATCGAGTTCAAGGATGTCTCCATTAGCCCATCGGGTCAGATTACGCGGAAGCCCCGGCCCAAGAGGCACTTGACACCACAAGAAGAGGAGGAGCAGAGGCGACTGCAAGAAGCCTCACAGAAATGATTTATCTGCTGCGTGTTTTTGGGGCAGCACGGCCTCCTCTGTCAAGCTTTCTGGGTCGGTGCAACCAAGCACTTTCATTGTTTCACCAAGTGTTTGATGCCAGGCCATGCAGTGGCTCATAAACTCTCGTAGGCGGTGCGGAAAAGCGGATCCCTTGCTTTGACTACTGGGTGGTGGTTTCTTTGGTCAGTATGGGCTCGGCTGCAGGAGCTGGATGAGAGACCCAGCCTCAATCGCGGCTGCCGTTCATCTGTGTGAAGTCCTCAGTGCACCGCTACTTTGGAATCGACTGGGCCTGGGGACGGCTCGCTCGGCGGCTCCATCTCGGATAAAGAAGGACGTAGCATGTAATACACGTGAACACAGACTTTGCGCGTTGTCCAGCGCCTGTTTTCAGAACCAGGGCTAAAGTCACGTGACGTATGCAATGGCTTTGCCGCCTCGTCGCCGTGGACCAGATGCCAACACCAGGGTGCGGAAGAATGTGAGCAGGAGGCAAGGGGCAAACCTATGAGTTGCATGACATCTTTCAGTGCAGTGCAAGCCTCACGGAATGGATATTCAGTTCTTTCGTGCTCGGAGCTGTTTCTGCTCTCAACGTAGCTTCATACCTATTACCCCTTCCACGCAGCTCTTGCTGATGGCGATTCATCAGCTCTCGACCTTCATGGGCTCCGCCACCTCACGGAGCCCGTTGGTAGGTCTTGGCCCTTTGTCGGCAACTTCAGTTCCGTGCAGGCCGGCAGGAAACAAAAATGCACCCTTTTGAACTCGTGAACTGAGGCTGGGACTCGCTGATTGTCCTCTTGGTACTTCTCAACTTCTTCGTGATCCGGGCTGTGGCTGGCCGCCTTCTCAAAAGGGAGGCCGTTCAGTGCACGAAGGACCACGAAGCAGCGGCGGAGTGTCGAGACCAGGGCGAACATGGCTCCTCTACGGAGGAGACGAGGCGTGTGAGCGCTGCAGAGGAGGCATTTTGCAAGAAAGTGCTTTCATCCATACAGCTTGGTGACATCGCTGGGTCGACTGCGGCCTTTCAAGAGGCCGTCCAGGAGCTCTCGCTTTTCAGCCGAGCACCAGCCCTCCTTATGAAGACTTTGAAGGTGGCAAGTGCGCAAGGTACTGCCACCTTAGCTTGGGACTTGTATTGTGCGACCAAGGAGCACATGGAGTATTCCAGGGGCTTGTATCACACCTTACTCACCGTTCTGGCCAAAAGCGATGATCCAGACCTTCCGACAAGTGTGATTCGCGACATGACGTTGCAAGACGTAGAGCCAGACTCGTCCACCTATGCATGTTTGATCCGTGGGCAGCTTTCCAGAGGAGACTTGGAGAGTAGTGTGCAGATGTTGGGTCAGATGCGGCGACGAGGTGTAGCACCAGACATCGCAACATTCCATGCTGTGCTGGAGGCTTGCGCACACAGGCAGTTGCCTATGCTTGCCGAGCAGATCCTCAGCGACATGGAAGAAACCGGGATTGCCCCTTCCTCGACAACACTAGCGCTGCTTATCCGCCTGCACAGCCGCTGTGGGGACCTGGGGGCTGCAATGCGAGTTTTCAGGGAGCTTCCTCCAAAGTACGGCCTCAAGCTTGATGCTCCGGTGTACGGAGGCCTTGCGGCAGCCTGCGTGGCAGAGGGCGAGCTGGCACAGGCCTTTCAGATCTACGACCAAATGTCCACGGCTGGATGCCACGCAGACGCCTCATTGTACAAGATGTTGCTGAGTGGCAGCCTTCAACAAGGAGATCTGGATCTGGCAGCAAGGCCGCCTGACGACAAAGTAGACTACAAGACTGCACCATGTTAACCTTGTAGTGACTTTGGTGTTGCAGTTCAGTCTTCAGGTCTGGCTGGCATTGGATACCGTAGAAAACAGACAGTGATTCGTCTCAGCGGCTGATCGCTTCGTGACTGAGGTGCTTAGACGATGCTTTCCTCAGCAGCTGCCCGGTCGGCCTCCCCAGAGAATCCATCGAAATTTTCCTTCTGCAGGCGCATCGTCGGGGTCGAAGTGAGCTGGCCATACCTGTGCTTCAGCGAGCACAGCAAGCGGGCATTTACATATCCGAACGCATCGCCAACAGCATCCTGCGTGCAGCCACAGCTGCAAGCTGACGGGACTTTCCTGCTGGCGAATTCGGGCTCAAAGCCCTGTTGTTCCATGTAGAAGCCACAGCTAGTCAGGCTGACTTCGACATTCCATGGCTCCTCTCTGTCGCGTGCAAGTCAAAAATGTCTCTGGCTGGCACTTTACTTGAGCCATCTGAAGTCTTGCGGACAATTGTTTGGCCACATTGCTTGTTCTTGAATTTTCAGACTTACACTTTGTGTTGTCTTGTGAGGATGCCAAGCTGTCAAAGCGCCGATGGACGTGCGAATCGCGGCGCGGCGGAATCTTGAGCACAAAGTCGAGGAAGCAGAGAGAGGACTGACCCACGAGTTGCTTTGCCGTCTCTGTCGTTTGATGTATGATTTTCACTGGCCAGAACTGGCACAACAATCTAGAGTGTGGGGCGATATTGGCATCCTGGGCTGAAGCAGCAGCCACGCAGTCTGGCAGACTCAGACTGCGCGCGCCGTCGCACAGGAGCCGCTGGCAGTTCGTGGTCTGTGCTTTGCCGGCCGATGTTTCTTCTTTGCATTCTTCTCCTTCTGTCTCGATGTTTCTTGATTGCATTCTTCTCCTTCTGTCTGTTTGTTGCATACATACGCACGGACACACACACACACACCCACACACACCCACACGCACGTATGTATATATTTGGTATATGTATGTGTCCATGGCTATGGCTATGTACATGTGTACATGTCGATGTCAATGTCTATGTATCTGTACCTGTGTATGTACGTGCATATGTACAAGGACATGTAAATGATGTATATGTACATCTATACGTATGGATAGCGCATACTACTAATGCATAAAAAGCTTTGAAACATGCAGTGGCGGATGAGAAGCCACGCAGACATTGCCAGACGGACGGACAGACAAAACCAAGCACACCGACGCCACACATGAAACCGCATTGGGCATGTCACCAGGCGCAGACACATGCTTCGCATGCACACGCGCATAATCTGCTCGCATGCTTGAATTCAGGTAGACGATGTGCACTTTTGGCTGGGCAAGGCAGAGAAGGTACCAAACATCGAGCACCCGAACGGTCATGAACCGCTATCAGACAGTAAGCTGAGTTGAACCAAATCAAGAAGCAATGAAGGACACTCTGGTACGCATTCTCGGCGACCAGCTCGAATTCGCGGGCATGGACAAAATCGGCGAGTTGTCGATTATGCCGGACAGATTAACGAACCGCATCTGTGCTTCAGCATACAGCAGAGAAGCGTCTGCTCCTTGGCTTGGACCAGTCCGCTTTGACATTGTGGTGCGTGATTTGCTTGCGCACGTTGATCTGCACGTGGAGTGACGCAACTGCAGGCGAGACAAGACACCGCTCAAGGGCGCAACCCGCACTGACAGGCGGATTCTTAAACATGCAATTTCGGAGCAGCCCTGCGGCGGTGTGTTCGTGAGGCAACATCAGGACAGGAGACCCTGCGTCTAGAAGCGCAGGCGGGCATGCTTGCATGCACCATGTTGGCACAATCACAGTTTCGGTTATGCATAGCTTTGTGCAGACTCGGACTGGTTTCAAATTTCAATTTACCATCGCCCAGATCTGACAAGATTTCCGTGTATGGCGGTGTCAAGGAATATACTGTTGAGTAGGTACTGTAGTCTATTGAGACCGTTGCACAAGTTCAGTTTGATCAGCCCCTTTCGCGTGGCAGGACCAAAAGCCAAAGACCAAAAGCAAATCGCCGTGCAACCTGTAGTAGTACCGAATCCGCTTTCAGACGAGGACAGAGTCGTAACTGTTCCTGTCCCAAGAAGCAGTTGCCGGCGATGCTGTTGTACTGCAGTGGTCAAGACATGCCAATATTGGATAGGAGCCGCCGGACAGCCTGCGGAACAAGACAGGCCAATCGAGAGGCCATCAAACCTATTATCGCATCGGCTTGTGAACTTGGTCTAGATGTGTCTAGATGATATTTCTCCGCCCGTATCTGCGTGTATCTGCCTAGCCTGGCTCGCCGTGTTTGGCTGTTTGCTAGGGCTACAAGGGAAGTAGCATCGGCATTTTGTCACTTCAACCTACAGCTATACGTCGGCCACATCTCTAAGACTGCTGCAGTGACGTCGCATCCGGACACAGAACCTGTGACTCTCGATGGCAGTTCTTCGACAGGGATGCCGGTATCGTGCCAATTTCAACATCGGCCAGTCTAGTAATGTTTAGACATGCAGCACGATGCAGCCGGGGCACGGCAAAACGAGCCGCTAATTTTCACAAGCAGCCATGTCCGGATGCAAGTGGCTGATCGTTTCATGTTGTCATGCTTTGGATCCTGTTGTACATTCGTGAAAGTGTAAGCCCTTTCATGTCACGCAGGAGTGGCTGCCGAGCCCGGCAGATCTGAGAGCCAGTTCCGATATTGAAACGTGATGGCGGTGGTGAGGCACTTCAAAAAGTTTTTTGCGAGCATTTGAATCGAGGGTCCACGGTTTTTTTTCCTAGGTCTGGTCCGGTCTGGGGGGCCTTGCTAGGTCTGGTCCCCTGGTCCTTTGGTCCTCTGGTCCCCTGGTCCCTGGTCCCCTGGTCTCTCCTGGTCCTGTTACATAGGGGGACGCAATGTGCTGCAGGCACTCGGCTTGCAAGACACAAAAAGAGCCAGTCGCAACTGCGCTGCGGTTCTCCTGCTTCTGACAGCCCTTCGGGGCGACGTGCACCCTTCAGGCCGCAGTATCCATGTCTGTCTGTCCGTCTGTCTGTCTGTGACAAACGACAAACAACTAACAACAAACAACGACATATCTAACACAACTAACAACAAACAACTAACAAGAAACAAGAAAGAATAAACAACAAACAACAAACAAGAAACAACAAACAAGAAACAAGGAACAATAAGCAGGAAACAACTAACAATTAACAAGAAACAACTAACAACTCACAAATAACAACCAACAACTGACAACTAACAGCTAACACCAACAACTAACAACTAGCAACGAACAACTAACACCTAACAACTAGCAACTAGCAACTAACAACTAACACAACTAGCAACTAACACAACTAGCAACAAGCAACAAGCAACACACAACAAACAACCAACAACACCAACAACAACAACACCACCACCAACAACACCACCACCACCACCACCACCACCACCACCACCACCAACAACAACAACAAGAACAACAACAACAACAGCAGCAGCAGCAACAACAACAACACCAACAACAAGAACAACAACAACCCGACGACAACAACGACAACAACAACAACAACAGCAACAACAATAAGAAGAAGAAGAAGAAGAACAACAGCAGCAACAACAACAATGGCAACAACCACAGCAACACGTCTGTCTGACAACAAGAACAACAACAACAGCAACAGCCACAACCACAACCACCACGACAACCACAACAACAACAGCAACAACAAGAACACCAGCAACAGCAACAAGAACAACTACCACGACGGCAACGACGAGGACGAGGACGAGGATGACGAGGATGTCGACAACGACACCGAGAAACAACGACACAAGACAGAAGATTAGAAATTGTAATCAGGCAATATTCACACGCGAAACACGACCCTGCAAATTGCAGTGCTCCAATAGCTTCATGCAAGACACAAGCAAAACCAGACCCTGCGAATGCTAGTTCCCCATTAGCTTGATGGAAAACACAAACAATAAAAGACTCTGCAAATTGTAGTTCCCCAATAGCTTGATGCAAAACACAAACAAAGCCGACCCCGCAAATTGTAGTTCCCCATTAGCTTGATGCAAAACACAAGCAGAAGAACACACCGCAAATTGTAGTTCCCTAATAGCTTCATGCAAAACACAAGCAGAAGAACACACCGCAAATTGTAGTTCCCGAATAGCTTGAAGCAGAACACAAGCAGAAGAAGACCCTGCGAATTGTAGTTCCCCAGTAGCTTGATGCAAAACACAAGCAACATCGATCCCTGCAAATGCGAACTCCCCAATAGCTTCATGCAAAACACAAAGAAAACCGAACCCTGCAACTTGTGGTTCCCCAACAGCTTGATGCTAAACACAAGCAAAATCAGACTCCGCAAGTTGTAGTTCCCCAATAGCTTCATGCAAAACAAAAGCAAAACCAGAGCCGTCAAATTCTAGTTCCCCAATAGCTTGATGCAAAATAGAAGCAAAGACTGCAGTTGCCGCTGTTTGCACCCACAACCAGTGGACCAGACTTAGGAAAGCAAGCCGGTGCGGACCAGACCTAGGGAAAAAAAACCATTCCGCCTTGAATCGATATCGGATAGCAAGCTGTGGGCATTCCGTAATCTGAGAGTGGTTGCTGTTATTGAATTCTCTCCTTCCGCTGGCTTTGGGCCACTTCTTCTGTTTGCAGGTCTTGCATGCCTCGCTCAAACCCAAGCAGCTTCTGTGTAAGTTTCCGAGGTCACAACTTTCACTGAATTCAGCCCGGTCACATGCGCCAGCCTGGCACAGTCTGCACTTGAACCTTTCGACTCCGTGCGTGCTGCAGATCCTGCTTGGTAGCATGAGTGCATGACAGGTCTCATTTTCACGGCGTCTCGGGGCAGTCCGGACGAAAATTCACGAGAGGCCCGAGGCTTGGTTGTTGCGGCAGAGTGAGCTTTGCATGCACATCAAATTGCAGCCGCACTGCTGCCTACACCGTCCAGACGCACCAAGCTGTCAGTCCGACGGTTTGATACTGCACCGTATAGTTTATCACATGAGCGTCCAGTTCGAGAGCCGTGTCCTGCAGTGCTTGGCCCACAAGATCTGTAAAGCCGAAGCCCGCGTAGTTTTGAATTGCTCGCTGTTGAATGTTTTGAAGGCCCCCTGCCACCCAACAGCTATCCTGGAATCCTGCTGAAAAGTCGAACTGGATGTCTCTGCGCAGCACAGTGAGGCAAATCTAACCGAAGCAATCGCATCAGCTGTTTTGTGCAGTTGATCTGTACTTCTGCTATAGAGGCTGTCCAAGGTTGGGGGTCCTTAGCCTTAACCGAGGCATGACGTCAGACAGTTTCGGAAAGAAGGAGGCGCGGCTTTCCGTGGCTGATTCTGTAGTTGCCCGTCAGTAGTTGCGTTGGATTCTCGGGACATGCTCATGGTGCTCGTATGCGGTCGGTCGGTACTGTAGTGCTCAACGGGAGTGGCACGGTGGGCCCTTGGTGTGTAGACCTGTTGCTTGCGTGTCCCAGGCTCTGAAAGCTTGGAGTGCGGAACTTACAGTATGAGCGCCAGGCAGATGAACGCAAGGCAATGGGCATGGACCGTGCTTGGGGACTGTGGTGTGCAAGGCTTCTCGCATGTTGGCATTTTCGGCCCAAAGTCGCACCATGGATAGGTGAGCTTGGGCGAGTAGTGGCCGCGAGGATCAACGTCACGGCAGGGGAAGGACTGGCACTTGTCCTTTGCGATGAGACGTTACAAGGCAAGCAGGGCAAGTTTTCGAAGCTTCTTTCTCGCATTTGCCGGGCTACTTGGCAGCCACCGCATAATCACCAGTTTCCTGGTGCCGCTTGGGCACAGAGCGCAGAGGGGCACTGAAGCCGGGCACGAGACAGCGAGCCGAAGGCATGTTATCAGCCTGGCTCCTGCAGGCCTTGCCGCAGCAGGCGCGTTCCCGATGCCGGCTGAAGCCGAAGAGGATGCTCCCAAGCTCTCGGCAAGCTGGCCGGCAAAGGATGGTGTGCAATTTCTGCGTTTCTACGAAGAGCAGTACAATGCTGAACGGGACGACACTCGGCGGACGCCTCAGTTCATCAAGGCCATCCAAGAAAGAATACGCGGCCGCGATGGCGTGACAGTGCTGGACATTGGGACGGGCCCCTTCGCATTGTTCGCTACTGTGGCCGCTAGGGCCGGTGCAAAGAAGGTCTACGCTGTTGAAGGCAACCCAGAGGCTGCCGACAGAGCGCGGGCCTTTCTCTTAGAGCAGGAGGATATTCCTGAAGGTGTGATTGAGGCACGGGCCGGGGTCTCCAAATCTAGTTGCATGTCCACACAGAGCCTCAGAACCTTGTGGAGAGGTGATTGATGGATTCTCGACTGCCGTGACCCTCCCAGAAAAGGCGGCTTCGAAAGCTGAATTTCTGCTCCCGTTGTTCTGTGGTTGAAGTCCCCGACATGAATGGCATGGCCGTCCACTGAAGCAGCTCATGGAGTGTAGCCAGAACTCTGTCATCGGTACAACTACCATGACATGACTAAGGGGAACAGGGGCTCTGACCTGAATATGTAGCAATTTTCTCTTATGCAACGCAAGTCCTGTGCCTGCCTGCTTGCGTGTCGTGGAGGTGGACCTGGTGTTCGCAGAGGTCGTCGGAGCCTTTGCCACTCAGGAATCCCGAAAAGCTGTGCATGTGCCCGGTTCGGTTCAGCTCTGACAAATTGGGTCTGCAACGCGGTGGCTGTCATTTTGTGATCGCACGACGGGAAAGTCTGGCTTGTCCATGCTGCCAGCGGATGGTACTAGACATGAGGTGACTCCCCGAAACCAGGCCATGAAGTACTGGTGGCACCCTTCTGCTCCTGATTTCTACCGTAGACACGGGCTTTGCTTTCATGACGTTTCGCTTTGAAAGCCGCAGGAGAACATTCTGGCCTCTATGAAGGCACGCTGGCTGAAGTTGGGGGTTCTCGTCTTCGTCTTTCTTAGGCTTTTGGCTGGCATGTCAAGCCCGGAGTCCTTTAGTGGACCTGAGGATGCGCAGAAGCGGCACATGAAGGACCCCAGCAACCCGGAGAATTACATTCCTGCGATCGTGCAGACTTGGACCGCTCCTGTCAGCTATGCCCTCCATCCCGTACTGGCTCCTCCAAAGCGGCTCTGACTCGAAGAAACAGAAGGGGCACCGATGAGTACCTGGGGTGTCAGTAGTCAGTAGCAGTATGCTTGCTGTGTTTCTTGTGCCGTCCCCCTTGAAGGTTCGAGAAGCTCCAGGGCCAGCCGCTGACCCTGAATCCCCGGGACCGTACATTGGAGTTGATCTCTGATCCCCAGGCCTAGCCAGAGAGACTCCGGATCCAACCATGCCGCGACTAACCTGCCAGGTTTTGGAGGAGATCCGCTTTGGTGAGGGCGAGCTGCCAGCGGGGCGCTGGGAGCAGAAACCTCTCAACTTCAAGGTGATGGAAGATCGGCTCCGAGCCAACTATGACCAGTACTTTGAGGTGACCCAATGCAGACAGTACGCGGCCTTTCGCGGTTAGATTCAGATCCACGCACCCGAGGCATTGACGACTAAAGAAGATACAAAGGCTGATGCTGCCAGGCTGTGTTGCACGTATCATGTTGCGCCGTAGGGTGTGCAGTCTGCCAGTACATGACAGGCCTCTGGCAAAGCAAACAGCTGAAAGCTTCTCTGGCATGGCTATATGGCCTCGGCTAGTCCTGGATCCAGCCCCTCGCTTCAAGAAGCTCCGTGCTTCAAGTTCCGTTTGGGCCACGGAGCTCTGAAATCCTAAGGCCGGGAAAATTGTGGTGGAGTCCCGCGGACTGAACGGCGAGCATCAGAAGAGCCACTGGCCCACGCTGCTGGCGCTGATGTCGCCAACACCGGTTCCTGTCCAGTGGCTGGGCAGCCAAAATCCTACAAGTAGGTCCTAAAGCCCCAGGTCCCAAACGGAAGTCGACTTCTTGTTGCCCCATGCCCCACCACTCGGTACCTCGTCTTTTCGCGACCTTTGCTCCTCGCTCCTCCGTCGGAAGCCGAAGAGCCAAGCATGCGAGCAGAGGGCCCCAGGGTGCCTTTGACCCTCAGGTCTGGCGACATCTTAAAAATCTCAGAGTCTGCGGAACTGGCGCGGGATCTTCTGAGTCCCGTGAAGTACTCCTTCAAGGGAGAGCTCCTACGGGGTTGAGGCCGGGGTCGGAGAGCTATGTGTGAATCTTCTTCAAAGAAAGAAGAATTGGCGATTTTCGTTAGTGCGAGGAGGTTCGCAGACGTAGTTTTCGCGACTCTGATGAGCTGCCAAAAGCGAGATAGCACACAGTTCCGACGCTGTTGCAAGGATGTGCCCAGCTAGTCAGCTAGTCTCCACCATGGGTCCGAGGACCGGATGAAGATAGCTCCTATGCTTGCCTCCTGCCGGGCCCTCAGCTTTTCGTGGCCCCTAGCTTTGACTTTAGGACATCCACCGGCACAGGTCCCAGCAGTCTTACATCAAAAGTTTAAGCTGGGCGCCTCAGATCTTCCTTTCGATCTTCAGAGCACAGCGGTCTTGTTGCCCTCTCCAGGTCGGAGTTTGCTCATGGTGGTCCTGGCCTCCTTTGATAAAATCACCTCCATCGCACTCTGCATTAGCAGCTGTCCCAGCTTCATATCCGCGATGCCATAGTCACGATCGTCTTTGTTTCAGCGTCTGAGCTTCATCTTTCGCTCGGGGCAGGCCTTTGCACTGACAAGGAGTTCATTGAGCTGAGGGAGTCATGGGAAGGTGTGCTTGTTGTGCCCGACTCTCGGGATCGCAGGGACAGGTTCACTCTCGGTGCTCTCGTGACCGAATCTGCGTGATTAATGTCGGCTGTGTGCCAAGGCAGTCCATCATAATCTTGTTTGTTGTCTACGTGCTGCTGTGGATTTTCACAGCAAGAGGCCGCGCAAACGCGCAGGCACCAAAGTGTTTGTTACATATGTTACATCGTGCTCTGGCAGAATTGCACAGTGTCCCACAAAACCTTGCCTGAGAAAGGTGCAAGCCGACATCGACTACGTGGGCGACTTCGTTTTGTCCTCAGCTTGATCTGCTCTGGTCTTTTTCTGAGATCGCCGGCCGCCTCCGAGCAGCTGTAAATTCGAGACACACGTCTTTGACCCTTGGCCGTAGCTGTTGCAGTCGGCGATGTGCACGAGGTGTGGCCCAACGGCGCCCCTGACATGGCGTCTGCAACACCGAGGCTCACCGGTGGCGGTTGCGTTTGCCGTTGCTTCTCTTGAATGTCTCTTGGGACTCGAACATCGTCTTGGCCGTGGAGCCACATACTGCTCAACTTGCGGGTCGAGGGAAAGGGAACCTGTTGTTCTTCGAGCCCGGCGAAGTCACTGGAACCGAGGCCAGAAGGAGATCGTCTCGTCCGACACCCAGCGTCGACGGGCTCCATGAACTTCGAAACGGGAAGTTCAAGGTTATATAACACTGCCGAGTCTGCCGAGGATCTCGTTTCAGGCCGCATCGGTTCAAGAGGCAGATTGCGAGATGTGGCGAGGTATGCCTTTCGAAAACATGACCTGATCACTCCTATGTCCTAGCTGTCCTACCTTCCCGAGTCAGAGCATCCCAGTGTCCGTACTTTAGGCCCCGGTGACCCTCATTCCCTGCCCTGACCCTTGAACGCTGCCCTGAACTCTGAACTGCAATGGCTGCTGTGGCCCGCGCGCGCGGAGTTCGGTGAGCCCGTGAGCATGCGCAGACCGGAAGCCGCGCTGCTCTGGGAGACTTGGGCTGCATGTTGCTTTAGCGTTTCGACCGGGAGTCGTCGGGTTTCCCACTCACTGGCATGTGAGAGTTTCAATGAATCGGTCGCAGAACGCTTCGCTAGAGGCCTAAGCCTAGGAGCTGGAGGCCATCCACGGTACAGAATGCCAAAGCCATTCCAACCTAGCAGCACTTTCTCTTTTCCTGCGCCTCTTTCGCATCCTGCTTTGCCCAGCTTTGCTTGGCACCCACGGTGGCGCTGCGGCCCCTTGGCTGCGCCCACCATCGCCAGCTCTTCAGAAGCTATGCCGCTTGGGCGTTATGACAGGTATGAAGGCAGTGAAAGCGTTGAACCAGCGGGCTGAGATGAAGGACAGCAAAAGGGCAGGCTAGGAACTTGGTTCGGTGGCAGAAGTGCAATGGAAGAGAGTTGTAGGGAGTTGCACATGCTCGCAACAGAAAACCAAGGAAGGACTGCGTGACACACTGGAGCATTTTCTTGGTTTTTATGATGGCTACCGCTTCTTGTTTGCAGCTTTACCACACTACGAGGGAAGCAACATCTTGACGTACCTTTGAGACTTTCTCGTGTCTTTGTACGTGGCTTCTCTCGTTGCAGAGGACACGGTAGACCAAAGATCGTTCCGGAGCACATCCGGCTGTTTCAGCTCAATGCCGTGGCTTTGGACTTCCTGGCAGCTTGGTTTTATCATCTGCTTTAGTTCCCCCCAAGTGCTTTGCTGCATGTTGCTCCCAGGAGATTGCAGACGCTTTCCGGCTGTTTGCGCACGGGCCCCGATATGTGAGAGGGCCGTATCAGCCGCCGGTCGGCCAGTACCTCATCTGAACGGCAAGAACAGACTCAGGTGCTATATCCTGTGCCCACAAGTTTGTGCAGATCCAGCCGAGCTAGACATGGCGTTCTCGCAGTTGCAGCTGGTTGAGAAGTGCCCTGGCTATCCGTGCGTGGCTGGGAGAAGTTAAGATCCTGGAACCTTCTGTTCAGTTCTATGAGTTCCATGCCATTCTGTGGCCAGTCCAAGGGACGCTATACTTCGAGGTCATTGCTTGTTGGAATGCTTGCCTGCTAACATATGCTGAATCAGGCTGAACAACCTGCAGCTGGATCTGGAGCTTCTCGTCGGAGAGGGTGGGCGAGACTTCCTGGTGGCCTCGCAAAGCTACCTCCGCGAAGCCAAGAGCTATGCGGTGGCTGAATTGCACTTCTCAAGCTGTTGAGCTCAGCGTGATGGTGCTGCCAAAACAACTTTTGGGGAACGGGGTAATCAAGGCTTACAAAGTCTTACATGCTACTTGTAGTATATGTAAGATTTCGTGCGATAATCTGCAGATCCCCAGTCATACACAGAAAACGAGCGTTTACTGCCTACTAAGGCAACATTGGTCTTCGACGGTCCCCGGCAGCAAGTATCAGGCCGGCTTGCGACACAGTTCTTGTTTCTGGATGATATGGGTATACGACGACTAAGAA
Source organism: Symbiodinium sp. CCMP2592 (assembly GCA_905221615.1). Classification (NCBI taxonomy): domain Eukaryota; class Dinophyceae; order Suessiales; family Symbiodiniaceae; genus Symbiodinium; species Symbiodinium sp. CCMP2592. Next base: position 790,630 of record CAJNDT010001580.1, on the reverse strand, counting down.
TTTCAAGCCGAATGCTTGTAGAATTGGTAAGTCGGAAAAATAAAATCGATCTACTGATTTTCGTACCAGTGCGACTGAACTATCCACTCATGGGGCTGTTGGTCGACTTTTTGTCCCCACCAGAGCTGCCTTCCCCTCATGGATCGGCGAATAAATGTCCACAGGTATCGACTGGGACGAGGCGTACGGGACGTGCGTTGCTCGAGTGGCGTCGCGGATCCTTTTCCCAGCCATGCAGGCAAGCTCCCTGGGCAAACTCAGCAGGACGTGCACATGCAAGCGCTTTATGAATGCACGCTGCTGCAAAACTGGGCCGTCTCTGTTCGTGACCTTCCCAGGTGCTCTCACTGGAGTGTCTTGGCTCGCAGACACCGGGTGTTCCTGATGGCCGTCCGTCGAAACGCCTGCCTACAGCACTTCAGCAGGATACCACGTCCGACTGAGGTCCAAGAGCAATGAGAGCCACATCATTCTATCCGGTGTTACATTTGACGAGTCGGATCCAGCATCGGCATCCAGCTCCTACATCTATCCGCTGCCCGGGACACGTCCCAGCAAGCGATCGCCCCAAGCTCTGGGAGAGCTTTCGTTTCCAGTGCTCCAGTCCCTGGCCACCGGAGGGAAAGCGGTTCGGCTTCTGTTTGGCCCTGGTGGCAAGGGGGGTGCGACGGGCCGGTTGTGCGATGCGTCTCTGTCGCCGTTCATCGGAGACGGAGACACGGATATTGCGTGGCCCAGACGGTGGCGGCTGCCGCCATGGGGATCCAAGCCCGTCCCTACCGTCATGCAGATGCTAGAGCAGATTGAGGCCGCGAGGATGGATCTGTCGCACTCCTTCATTGCCGTGAGGCCGACTGCAGATGGTGCCTGGGCGCAGAACTTCAGCTGCACGGGAACGGATATATACTACGACCCAAGTCTGTGCTTGGAAGTGCTCGGCTACGGTGGGTATGTGTGGTCTGTGAATATACACCCTCCCTACAAGGGCGAACTTCGTATTGCCGGACGCCGGCTGGGCGATGTATCGCAGGCAGCTATTAGCAAGTTTATTGATCCGCTGCGACCCTACGACAGCCACCACTTTGACACGGTGTCTATTGAGCACCTCTTCCACAGGCTAGATGTGCTGTGGCGACAGTCCACCGAACCCGCGCCCGATTTATTCTTCCTTCATCCTGCTACCCACAACTGCCATGCCATCGAGTATCTTTTCTCAGGTGCGCCCTTGCAGCCAAAGATTCTCGTCGTGCCGATCAACCCACTCATACCTCCACCCTTTGAGGTGCTCCCCAGATATGAGGCATGGTGGCATATCATGCGGCCGGCATGGCGTAACACCCGCTCAGCAAAAGGTTGGGTGCAGCATTCGGTGGAAGATCTGGCAGATGGTTTCGGTGATGATGCCATGGATGAGTACCTAACCGCGGCCCTTTGGATGGGGCAGTGCTCGTTGGCAGCTGTCGACAGCATGCTGGATCGTATGAGTGTGAAGAAGTTCCGCATCTTTGCTGAAGAGTCTGCAGGTAAGCACGGCAGAGGCAGTTCAGTGTCAACAGTGTTGTGAAAGTTTTTCTCTATACGCGTGATGCAGAAATCTCGTCTGGCCAAGGGTACATTCTACACCACGTTTCCTTTGCCTATGCTGTCTATGTGCGGAAGGACATCCAGACTCATCTGGCTCGCCCTCAAGCAAGTCAGCCGCACCTGACCCGGTCTTAACTTTTCTGGTCTTTGTGGTGTCGTCAAGGGTCCCCCTTCCTGGCAGAGGGCTGATCTGCAAGTGTCCGTTGAGCCTCATTGCTTACAGCTTTGTTGTGTTTTTGGGTCGACTTCTTTTGAATGTGTTCGCTTTTTTGGGTTGTTCGCGCATACGTCCTTTCCTTCCGCTTCATTTATTGTCTTTTGCTGTGAGGCTTTTTACTTGCAGCTTGTTGTGTCTTTTGCTCCCTGACACTTTGTCTGTCTCACCTCCTAGAGTCTGCTGTAGCACCTAGCCTTGGTCCTAGCTTTGTGCTTCTGATCTTCGCCTTTTGCTTTTCTGCCTCGTTGGTTCCCGCTTTCTCCCGTGCGTTGGTTACGTTGGAGGTGTTCTCTGCTGTTGCTCCCTGATCCTCCGTCAACAACTCCAAGCTCTCCAGACAGAATGTGACACGCGATAGAGAGAAGCAGAGCCGAACCCCGCTGCGAACTAGATGTAGAGGCATCCCGATTCTTCTTTCTCCAGCTGGTTGAGAGGCGGGAGGCTCAGTCCATGGCCATGATTAGGGTGCATGGATGGACGTGCCTGCTCACATCTGTGTGCTTGAATGCCGAGCAAACACGGGTAATGGCAGGTTCCACGTGGTTCCTCCATGTTCCGTTCTTGACGCCTCAGAGAATCAGGTTGGCACTGTGCGACTGGCAGCCGCTACTTTTCAAAGCTGGAGCTGGTAGCCGGGCCAGCCGCTGGGTATTGAAATTGCTACCAAAGACAGGCGAAGCTTGAGGATTGTTGAATACCCATGATTTTCTGAGGACATGGGTCGTCTCGCCACTTGGCTGGAGGGTGGGGGCCAGGTATCGCGTATCAGCGACACGAGTAGTGTCTTTCACAGGCCAAGATCAACTCGACTCTTCCGTTAAGGTGTCGAGCCCGCGAACTTCTCCTGTTACCTTGCCTTTGTGGCAGAGGGCTGCTCAGCGATTGAAGTTGAGCCGAGGCAGATCCTGCCGTGCCCAGACGGGAAAAGGAGAAGATCATCTGCTACTTTTTGGACCGTGCTTTGGCCGCACAGTGTACCAAAAGCTTTGTTTGAACGTGTACGATCAGTGCTGGCTGCACAAAGGGGGGATTCTCGCTGAGGCCAAAGCATCCCAGTTCAGAGACGAAACTTCGACTGCCAAGCACACCTGGCCAACCGAGATAGTTACTCCGAGGTTGAAGCGGAGAGTTGCGTGCGTCCAGACCATCGTGGGTGGGGGAATGATCCATACGTCTCAGAGACGATTCAGGATTCGGTTGGTGCGTGCGAAGCTCACTGCAGGGCTTCTGCGTGCAATTATTGGACGTATGATCCCACCGCTCTTTATGGCCAGCCTCTCTGTTGGATTTGGACTGGAGGACGCCCGGCAGAGATCAAGTCCGAGCGTGGGTGGATATCCGGAGATGCAGACTGCCGCCGTGATGAGCTCGCCCGTGAGGCACAGGCTTCAACATCGGCGGACAAGACAGATGAAGAGGACTGGCAAAAATTGGACGAGGCATCCGAAGATCAAGTGCTGGTCGGAACGATGCCCGGTCCAGGCAGCAGCAGGGAAGTTTTCAAGCAGTGGGCTGTGAAGCAGCTGGATGAAATTCCGGGAATGAAATACTTCTTGGAGTCTGAGAAGCGAGGCCGCTGTGTGAAAGGTTTCTGTGAATGTTTTCCGCCACATCGAGGGCCGTTGTGTGAGCAGGTGGACGCAGGAACAAGGGACGCTGACCGCAATTTCTCAGCAGTGCTGCATTACCTAACGTCTGATGACGACACCGACATCGAGGATATTCAGCACAGCCTTCCTCGTCTGTGGCGGCGCTTCAATCGGCGCTTCGATTACCCCGTGGTTGTCTTCAATGACGGGCTCTCTGAGATTCACCGCCAGCAAATTGTGAATGCTTCGAGGAATAGGATTTGGTTCGCATACGTAGATGATTACCTTGAGATACCAAGTTTCATTCTGGATGACCCTTCACGTAAAGCCGCTTTGGACGACATAAAGTGGTCTCTGGGATACAGGGGTATGTGTCGCTTCCGAAGTGGCACGATCTTCTTGCAGCCGGTCCTCCAGAACTTCCAGTATGCGATGACTCTGGACACGGATGGCTACTTCCCCGCTGAAGTCAGCGCAGATCCTATTTCCGCAATGCACGAAGGCGGATACGTCTACACGTGGTCTCACTTGCTGCCTGACTTGCCAGGGGCCGTTCGCCATTTTTGGGAATATTCCTTGATGTACATGAAGATGAAGGGCATAGATCCGAGAGGAACGCCGATCCTGAGACAGTTTGTAAGAGAGGAAGATGTTCAGTGGACCTACCAGCTCTACATGAACGATATTGAGATCGTGCAGCTGGATTGGTTCAGATCTGACCCCTACCAGGACTACTTCAGGCCAGTTCGAAAGTTGTGTAGAGATTCCTTTGACTGATCTGATTGTCTTTCTGCAACGTTCTTGCCTGGCAGGTACTTGGACTCCATAGGTGGCTTTTGGCTCCACCGTTGGGGCGACCATGCCATGCGCACCATTGCTGTTGGAATGTGGTTGTCGGAGGACCACTGCAGTGAAACGCCATTTAGTCGATCATGAGGCGGTAGCTTCTCGCCACACCATCATTTCATCCACTGTTGCAGCAGCATCACATAATCTTTGGATGATGTGATGTTGTGACAAGCTGTGAGGAAAAAGTCTTCGAGATGGACGTCCCGATCCTCAACTGCAATTGCGAAGACAGCACGTGGAAGCCTCTAAAAAGTAAATGGTAAAAATCGGTCCTCCATTTGTAAAGCAGATCACTACAGACCTGGTATGCACGCAAGGTACGGGCACCAGAACTATTGCCGGTGCAGCGGAGCAGCTTGACACTAACTACTCATGGCGATCCGTCGTTTCTGTACACAACGTAGAACATGTGCAGGAGGGAGAGCCTGATTCCGCCTAGGCACATCCGCATCTGTCCTGCGTGCGCGAAGAGGATGTTGGTGGAGTCCCGGCCAAATGGTGGATTTGCGCAGGTGAGGAGTCAGCAGTCGAAAGCGATGCCTGATCGCGGGTGAACTACCTCGACCTGTCGGCGCGTACAATATCGGCCTGGGGATCAAGACGGTGGCAGTGCCATGACCGCACTCTGCTGTTGTCGATCTCCGACTGCACAGACAGAGAGGTGTGCATGAACCGAATGCCTTCGTCACGTCCTTAATGTATTTCCTAGCCTCTCCCTTCGCTTGCTTACCTTCACGAACTCTGTCGGAATCCTTGGATCCGGGATTCTCGAACTGGCGCCGCTGGAGGATCTTATCGGAGGCTTGCCCGAAGAAGAAAGGCGGTGATGGCCAAGGCCAAGGCTCACAGAGGCTGCGGACTCAGTTGTGCAGGGGGCATCTGACACTTCAGTACGAAGGGGGTGGTGTGGCTACCTCCACCCAAACCGGCTTCCAATGCTTTGTTTGGTTGGACGTAGTGCCATGATCGCAGGCTTACTGAGGCAAACCATGGCTGCATAGAGCAGCCTTTGCACAATCCGCAAATCAGCTGTGATGTTGTTACTGGACCTTAGTGCACAAGTCTGTAAGTGCTATCATGCCTTGCCAAGCTCAAACTCCATTCAAACTGCGCCTATGGCCATTCTATGATTGCATGCCTGCGAGGTTGGAGGCCGAGCATTCGGAGCTTCTGGGCGCGGGGATCTGACGGAGCAACGAAGCAAAGGGAGTTGCTGGAAAAAGTGTGGCAAGAGCCGAATTACCCGACAGATTTCGCGTTCAGGGTCTTGCACTTGAGATTTCAGTTGTGAGACTGTGAGTCAGGGCTTGGAGGTGGTCTCTTTTGCATTCTTTTGCTGCCATCTGCACCTGACAAAGCTCACTCTTGTGCTGGACCATGCAGTGTACGAGTCGCAAGTTGCAAGTGACCGACATGATCATCGGCGCCAGCAGAGGCTTCAAACCTGGCGATGCGAATCTCACTCACTTACATGCAGTTGTCGCAGCCTTAGTGTAGCCACCACTTTGACTCAATTCCAATTTTCTGGCTGCCGACTTTCATTGTGAAGCATTCGGACCCACTTTGTTCCCCTGCAGTTTCTTGCCCCTCGGCTCTGTGCGAGCGCAAGTCAGTCTCGCGACTTGCCACGGTGTAATGTCGGACCTTGCTGCATGTCTTGACCCTGAATACTTTTGATTTGTTGGTGCTGCTCTGCAGGACTCACGACACTTGTAAAGAACCTTCCGATGTGTTGCCTCGCCCCTCTGATTATTCCGAGAATATTAGGTCAGCCACTCGCAGTTCAGAGGCTGAAGGTTTGTGATGTGGACGTGTCTTGTACGCAACGAAAATGTCAGCCGCGTTGCCGCAACAATCCGGTTGGGAGGGCGCCCCACGATGATACCGGGCGTTTAGTGCAGCATGGTCTCTGACGCCTGCCGCGCTCGGCAGATACATGGCGCGTACCCGTTACCCTGCGAAAATGCCCCAGGTGCTGCGTGCCTAAACATGCCTCCAGGCAAGGCAGCAGATGTTTCCCCGAATTCGGTGCATGTCCGCTGTACCTCCTTAGCTGCTTCAACTTGCATGAGCGTGCACATGCTGACGTAATCCTGGACAGCTTGGAGCTGTGTAGCCCTGCCGATCCAAGGTTCTCGATCCCGTACTTAGTGACGGACGTTGTGCAGTCTCGGGCTTGTCTCGCGCTAACAATTCGACTGATCGTGCCGGGGTCGCATGGTAAGGTTGTGCCACCCTCGGAAGGGTGCCATGCGATACGCCGCGCAATAGCCTTAGCTGCAGTCAGTCGAGGGGTTTGCGCATACGAGCCGTACCACATGAATGGTGCGTCGCTTCCACACTGCAGAGTGAAGCTTCTTGATAACGCTGTCCGGTACATCGCAGACAACCAGGCTCAGGGTACTCCTTTTGAGGACGCCGCAGATTCGTGCCTAGCCCGCGGAGCAATGGCGAACCCAGGGGAGCTTTACACAATCCCGTTCTCACACTACTGCGAGCTGGCCAGGTGGTCCCTGCATATTGCAAAGATGCTTGAACGGAACTAGTGAGTGCTGATTTTGTTTTGGTATTTTTGAGTCCACGTCAAGGGCTCTACCAGATTCGCTTGTGCTTGTCCACACCGAAAGAACGCACATGAGTCATCCATTGAGTTTGATCTCTCGGAGCCACAAACTAGACACCCATTCATTGTGAACGACAGAGGCGTGCAATTGCAGAGTTCCATGTGGAAGGAGGTTGTCTGATGTGTCGGAATGTGGGCATGCTGGGGGCCCTGGGGCACGTAGAAGTCAGCGATGGCTCGGCAGCTTTCCTGATGCCAAGGATCCCCTTCACTGAGTACCCCTACCTGCCGGGCCTCCACATGTTCTTCAGCCCGGTGGAGCGAATTCGGAAGCGCGCGCGCGAGGCGGGCACCGGAAAAGGCAGCGGCACCCCGCTCTACGTGACCGGAAATGGTGAGGTCTTTGACGATTCTTGGCAGGTGCTGAAGCTCACCGGTCTTGGAGATGTACCTGAAGATGTTTTTCAGACTCTCAACTACGTGATTGGCCCACGAACTCGCAGCGTCACCTATTCCGATCTCTTGAAGGATGAACAGGACGGCACTTTTTACGAGTTTGGCAAGACTGCGCCAGTTTCCTGGTGGCAGCATTTCCTTTGGGGCATCAGCGGCTTTCGCCGCACAGTGGCTTGGCGCAAATTCTGAGGACGTCAGGCTTCCATAACACAGCTAAAAATGTTGTTTGCAACTCTTCTTGGGTTCATGCCTCATGCCTCACGCAATGTCGATTCACCGTTCATCGTTTCAGCCACAGGGCCCCAGGGCTAAGACACCAAATCTTCTGTGCTGTGTACACCGTCGGACATAGTCAAGTGAGGATAACGAGGACCGAGGAGCGGAAATGGCAAGGCTCCATGTGGCAGCTGCAAGTAGCTTGCAACTTCGTGCAAGGAACTGAAATGTCGTTTGACGTTGGCAACCCGGAAAACATGTGTGTGTCAGTTCCCTCCACCGAAATGGTGAAATCGTGTTGTAGCTAGGACAGGACAGTTGCTTGCAAACGCGAGCCTGTGAGCCGGACAGGTGGCTGGAAAAATGTGGGACCAGATGGTGGGTGATGCAGAGCGCCAAGCCAAGGCCTCCAGGGCATGAGGGAAAGCTATAGCCAAAGTAGCAGTGCAGCCAGCAGCCCTGCATCCTTGGCAGGGCCTCCAGGACTTGGAGGAGGCCATTGTCAAGCTGGAGGCCGAGCTGGCAAAGCCTGGATCCTGTTTCAAGGCCTCGAATCCGGACCAGTTGACAGCCTCCGCCGTGGCACTCGCGGCGCTCTTCGCTCCAGCTGTGTTGCCGCCGGAATATACAGGCGGTCTTATTCCAGAGATGAAGCTGGAAAGCTTTTCCCCAAGCCACCAGCAGCGAATTAACTCTTGGAGAGAACGGCCTTTAGGCAAGTTTACCCTCGAAGTGTACCGTAAGCATCGCATGGCTGCAGTGCCAGCTGCGTAAAAAAGTCTACACAGCTAATCTGGGTCGCATGACCGTTTTCCTTTCAGGCAGGATTGCGCGAACGTGCACCTGCCGCTTTACAAGCATGGTTTGTAGTCGTGTTTCGGTCTACTCAATAGTGGTGGCCTGTCACGGCTATGGACCGACGCTGACGAACTCAAAGCTGCGTGAGACAGACAAGAGAACAGGAGCCATGGCCTTCATTCATGTTCAAAGTGGAGTGGTACTTGCTTGGGTCACTGAGAGAATGGCGGCCAATTTGCCAAGGCTAAGTCATCGTGGCAAGGTCCCTCGAGTTTTTGCCCTAGGCTACGTCAACAAGGCCTGGGTAATGTGCTGCATCCGGATGCCAATGGCAAGATAAATGTAAAGGGCCGCAGCATGCCGCCCGGTGACTCGCCGTGACTGCGCGACACCTGCTCATAATCAGGGAGTACAAGAGGTTGATACCAGGATTCAACCGACCCCGCACCAGCGCAGGTAATGTTCCAGTTTGAGGAGACTGTGGCAGCCTCACAGCTTGGACAATTGAGTAGCCTTTCCGCTTTACGTGTCATCCTTGGCTGCTGTTGCAATCTCCAGGTGGGAATCCTCACACAACTGCCGAATTTGGCACTTGTAAAGCTGCCCTGCATGGCGATGAAGGCACTGATCACACATTGTCCTCACTTTCTTCTTCAGCTCATGTCAAGCTGTTGAATGTAATTGGGCCATGTTAGATAAGGAGGCAGGTGCTAGAGACGTAGCAAGCAAGCGCTTTCGCCCGGGAAGGGTGGGCTCGGCTAGCCAATGTGTCCTGGAGTTTCCTTTGCCTGGCACTGTCAGCCCCGGTGCGAATAACGCCCAGCATTCTATGCCTGCAATGCCTTTGCGGCTTAGCCTCGCGAATAACATGAAGAAAGGATGACGTCATTCCTGTGTGAGGACATGCTAAAGGCGGAGCAGCGACAGCGAAGGGCGAACCTTAAGCCCATGAATTGTGCATTGGAGTTTGGCGCTTGCAAGCAAGCACAAGCCGGTCAGGTTTAGCCTCCACCCAGTCAATTCCTCCTGCCTGCCCCGGAGAGGTCTACATGTTCGTTTCGCTGAAGCACCTGGGCAAAAGTTGGATAATTTAACGCACTCGATATCCTCGGTTTGGACAGAGTCGAGCCATTATCGAATCACTTCTCAGGCGCAGCGTCCTCGTTCTGGTCAGCGCATTGTGGGACTTCCTGTTGTTTGTGGTGAAGGCATGTCTCGGCTGACTCCTAGCAGAACAACTTCTTAGCTGGCCTCCCAAGTCAAATGACATATTCGATCAGACACTTGGGATACATGGAGCTATCCACAGAAGCAGGCGAGTTCACAACACATGCCCGAAGATCCGCTCTAGATTGCAGCCTGCCCGCGTCCTAGGTGTCCAAGTTGCAGCCTAAACTTGCCGATGTGTTGGCAGCCGCAGGGTTTCATTTCAAACATACGCAACATGTCTGAAAAGTAATCACAGCAAGCATGACGGTAGCACTGCGTTACAATAACTTAAGACTGGGGCAAGCCTCCTGGCTCAACATCTTGCGGGTTGTTGTATACACATTTTGCTAGCCGATGCCAACAGTGCCGCGTGAATTGTGACGACTCTCCAATGGCTCCAGCTCAGATCAGCACCAAGAAGCACCTGCCGCGTCACTCTGCATTGGGTAGACGATACCAGTAGAATGGCGCCGGTTGGCAAGGCCAAAAAAGGAAGCGTAGCTTCCGCCCAGTGGGCTGTTACCCAGCTCCCAACACTGCCGATGCCGGATCCTGGGCAGCTACCTTGTGGTAGCATGGTCCCAGTCGAGCAGCTGCAGCTCCAAGCGATGGAGTACGAAGACATGGATGACACCGTGAAGCAGGAGATTCGCTGGCGATGCCTGGCCGAATGCATGGAGCCAGCCGAGGTTGCTTGCGCAGTGTTTTCCAGCATTGCCCTTCAAGTGCTTGGTGATGTCAGCCTTGATCCGTTAGACGAAGGTGATCAGATACGCTTGCGGCGCCACTCGCATTCGGTGGTGATGATTAATGCGCTGATGGACGAACGTGGCAGTGTTTGCCTGGTGCAGGATGGGTATGACACGCACGAGGCACCCTTAGCACTTGCCGCTTGGCGCTTAGAGAAACGGAGCATTCCCTGCACCTATGATACCTACTTGAACGAGAGCGGCAAGGTGCAAACTTTTAATGTGTGGTGCGGTAACATCTACAAGCACCGACACGTGATTGGTGTTCTCCGCTTTCCAATGCCAGAGATCTCACCTTTCGGAAAGTGGCGTGGGCTCCTTGCCGAGCGCTTCATACTGCGTGCGCGGCAACTGGCTCTCGACCCGCGGAAATACCACGAGAAGCCCGTCCTCGAATACCTTCATGAAATAGCATCCACCACGACCCCTGGCAGGCCATACACCGGCATTGAACGCTGCTGCGGAAACGGGGTGACCTCAGGGTTCAACTGTGTTTGCCTGGTACGCCCCCGCCATTTTGCGGCGCATTCCGCGATTTGGACACTGTGGGCTTCCTCGCGGAAGTGGCCACCGTGGCTCGTTCTGAGGCGAACACTTGATGGGATATCAAAACCAGGTCATCTGCCTTTGGCGGTCCAGTCCGCAATCATCTCGTTCATTGGCCATGAGTTCACCGAAGAGATGTTTCTTCAGAGTGAGCAGCCTTTCGAAGTGCCAGACCTCGACCAGTGGGAGTGGTGGTTTCAAGCCTGGCAAACCAGCCCAGCTGCATGCAGCTAGTTGAATATGGGTGGACCACCCCTCCTTGCATGCGTGCGGAATTGCAGCCGTTTGAGCCTGGAGTGGAGCTGAAAAGGTGCGCAGAATCAAGGCATTCATCACGGCTTGCAGATGAACTAGCGAGCTGAGGAAGCATGTTTTTTGCGGCCCCCTAGCGTCTTAGGAATGTGTGAACCCTGCAGGTGTACATGATTATCGCTCACGTTGAGACCGCGGTCAAGTTCAAGAGGCTTGCACAAAGAGATCGAAGCAAAGTGCACGAAACAGTCAGACGATTGCAGTTGGCTGGTGGCTTCGCACCCCGATGCCAGCCGGGCTGCGAGGCGAACGGGAGCATGCAATGATGAGTGACTTTGAGCTTTCCATACATGACTGCAAATGCTCCAGAAGTTGAGCTGACAAGTTCGCACGAGGGCATTCATGAGTCTGTCGGTGTGTACCAGCATGTTGTCGCAATGTCCCGGCTGCCTCCGAACTTGTCACTTCCACAGAATACCTCCAGAAACCGTGGCAGTCATTGCAAGTTGCAGAGGGCCACGCCCATGATGTCCTCAGGACGGTACGGGAGAAGCTGCTCAAGAAGCATTTCTTCTTTCACGAGTCGCCTGAGAAGTCGGAGCCTCGATACGGGAGCTTTCCAGTTCAGCAGTCCAAGTTGTTCCAATGACGATCCTTGTGCCGCTGCAGGCCTGGACATTTGGAGGATCCTGGCGCACTGGGGCGGGGCACTCAGGCTCCGTGGAGGCTTGGGCACGTGAGGCAAAGCGAAGCATTTTCACAGCGAGATGAGCCAAGATGGATCTGGCTGCTCTTCGGCAGATGCCAGGAGGAGCAGCGGAGCCCGAACCCAGTCAGCATGTTATGTTGCCCACAGCATTGCAAAGGCATGCGACTGTGCCATCCGAACGTGATTGACACGCCTTTTACTGTATAGTTCTGTGAAGTGATGCCATGAGTGTACACTGCATCGTAGGCTCGTCCTAGCCAGGCGGGAGGCAAAAGTTATGTTGCCCATGCATGGAATTGTCGAGAGCTTGTCTGCAGTGTGAAGCCGGCCCCGTTGGCTTCCAAGATCTAAGGACCGGTTACCTCGGTCGTTGGACGCAAATCAGTCCGGGGCCAAGCTAAGCCATCGTTCAGGGTTTGTGGCCTTCTCTTATTAGCTCGCCTCAGCCTGTGCGGATGCTTGCATGTTGAACTTGGGTATCAGACACCATACTTTCCCTGGGTTGCCTCAGGTGCTACGCTACCTTCCAGTCCGAACTGGCCTGCCAGCCCGACCAAGCCGTTTATGCCGGGACCAGGACGTTCGACCAGTGTCATGGTTGCATAGCAACGCAGACGGTTGGCAGCAGCTTTAAGTCATGATTTGAGCTGTCGGGCCTTGTGCAAACAAAAATCTGTGGGCCTTCTGTTGATTATGGAAGCCGTCTCATCTCCTTGTCCAACGAGACCTGCGTGAGGTGAGATGTCACTTTCCGGCAGTTGGGTGGAGCACTCCGTTCCCTTGAAGATGGCGCGCTCCATTTTGGCACCAAGGCTGGTGGAGTTGACTGCCTCTTACCCCCCCTCCTCCCCAACTCACCGGCGAGCGCGGGGGGGATAAGAAGCAGCACTTGCCACGCGCTGTTTCAGTTCTGCTGTGATAGCGTATCAAGAAGGCCGGGCGAAGAAGTCGGCAGAAAGACCGTGTTCGCAAGCCTGGTCCTTGATATGAGGGAGCTTGTGCACCAAGCCTGCAAAGCAAGAGAGAGTTGACCCGAATTCTTGCTCAGGTGGCATTCCAACAATTTCCTCCAAAGTCGTTGACGGACTGTCGTTGGTGCACCCAGGAACCAGTTCCGTCTGGGCCCCGGTGCCAGTTGTTAGACGTATTGACACTGTCGCTCGCAAGAAGCGTCGGAGATGATCGATGGATAAAGTTTTCCTGCATGTCCGGTCTTGCAGCTTTTGCTCGAGCTCGTGTTGTCACACCCTCGTGCACTTATTTGCCACCCGGCGGAACATAATTTCATAATGCTTCCACTCCAAGGACGGGTGTCTGATTGCCAGGCAATTATGATACTGCTGAAGTTCGCAAAGCCTGAAAATGCCAAGTCGACACATCTGTTCTTGTTGTTCAGGCTTTGCCCACGCGGAAGCTGAGACGTGGGCCGACCTGAGATTGACATGAGCAAATATGGGGTCCTGTCCAGCGCCATAGATGCAATTCAAGCATCCCTTAATCCCTGTGCCTGGGATTCGCCTGACTCTGTAGTCAAACTTGGCGGCTTATCGTTTTTTTTGGATTGCTGGTTTTAGGCGTGTCCAAGCTCAGGATCTGACGGGCACTCCAAGTGGTTCCTCCAGAAGACTTTGTTGGAGCACGACAAGTCCATGGATCACCCGTGGTGCTTCGACTGCAAAACCGATACCGTCCAAAGTCTCATTGACCACGTTAGACTGTTGTACAACAGCTGGCCGGTTTGCTGCTGGATCAGATGTCTCCGCGACGTGTAGAAGCTGTGTATCTCGCTGACAGGAAGCTGCACATGTAAAGTCCCGAGCAGAGGATGCAGATGATTTACAAGCAGAGCTTCAGCTTGAAGCAGTACGCAGCATGGTTGGCGTTGAACCACAAGGTCTTCCAGGCCAGGGGCAGCACTTCGAAACACTTCGCCCCTTTGTTGTTACATGTGCGATAATATTCTATGACCCTAGTATACTGTATTAATATGTTTTACATTACATTTTCCACGATATTATGCTATACTATGTATGGAGGGGAAATTCGGGTTTGGCCAAGGCCATGGAGGCGAAGTTCGATCCTTCCGCGGAGCCGATTCGCGGCTTCGGCAGATTAGGGGCCCCGTCGGGAGTCAGTCGAATACATCCAATATCGAAACATCATAATGCCGTAGGCAAAAGTTTTATAATACGATAGAATATTGTAGAATGTGTAGTCTAATAGAACTCAGATGTAGTAGAGCATAATGGCTTCTAGGGCGTCGGGTTCAGACTATTTTGTTGAGTGAGTTCAGTGTTCAAGACTTGGCTGTGCGAGCAGAGTCCAAGAATCCACGGTCATCCGAGTTGTGGGGGCGCAGGGTCAGGAAGCAATCAGCGCAACATTTTGAGTCGACATGAATGGGCGCACCGAGGCGCAGTTCATGATGACGCGCTCGCGCGGACCCAGAACTTAGAGGCATCCTGGCCTGCCATGACAGTTTGACTGATCCTTGTGTCTTTGAGCTGCAGAGGCAGACTTGGCTCGACTGATGGGCCCAGAGTGGACTGAGGAGCACCCAGCCAAGTTCGGTTGACACTTAGTGTCCTCACGATTGGGGGAAGGTGCTTGATGTTGTATGGCTTTAAGTTTAAAGAGTTTCAGAATTTCAGCGGGTGTTCTATGAACATCTATAAACCAAGGTTGTCTGTTTAGGCGGTGCTCTGAACCTCAGAAGCCTCAGCAGCGACGGCCAGGAATCGGCAGGGATCTGCTCGGCGTCTTCTGCTGCGAAGCAGTATTTGAAAGGCCTGCAGCTCGGGAGGTCTTCAGGGCTTTGATGCAAGTTTCGCCTTCTAGTTTCCTCGTAAGATAGCATGGCATCAAGCAGCGAGTATTGTGAAAAACACCGGCACAGGCTTTGAAGTGGACGCGGCTGACCCGTACTTGCTGCTGTCACATCACTTCCTGCAGTACAATGCTTCTCGGCGTTTAAAGCGGTGGGTTGAATTGCTTGAAGCTGTAGCTGTCGAGCGGATGTGCCAGCCGGGACAAGCTGCTACTGTGATAGGCATTCAGTGTCCTGTACTGAGCTGTGTCAAACACGTGTTCCATGCAGGCAGTGCTCAGTGGTGGTGCTTACTTGGGAGAGATGGTTTCACAGAAGCTGTGTGTTCCGCACGGCGCCCCGGGTGTGAAATTCTACCACTTCGAAGGAGTGCAGCCTGGCAAAGAGCCAGCGCGAGTGCAAGAGTACTTGAGGGCATTCGACCAGCTGCAGATCGATGAGGATGCGCGAAGACGGATGCTGCAGTCCATGAAGCGTATCTATGCCGACACGGAAGCCATGATGACAGAGATTTTCCAGATGAACCCAGCAAGCGGCGTCAGCTACAAGACTTCAAAGGAGGGCTCGGAAGCCGGCGAATTGCCGGCCCCCTGCAAAGAGCAGTTGACGCTGAGCCTCCAGGACTTCAGCCACGCCGTGTCTTTTTCGTGTGACCCCCACAGCGTTTCTTGCGCCTCTTTCGGAAGGAGCTGAGGGAGTACACCGGCGACGCCGAAGGACGCATCCTCATCGGCCTTGCGGGAGAGCTGCTGGACGTCAGCTCTGGCCGAGAGCCGCCCGGCCCAAATGCACGTGCACTGGTCGAGCTGTCGAGTTGCGCCTTCTCTGAGTGCTACGGTTCTCTCGTTTCATGAGGATGTATGGGCCGGGCGGCGGGTACTCAGAAACTGGGCTGCATGATTTTTCCAGCACTGCACCTGCCGCACAACCGTGACATCCTGGTGTTGCTGCGGTCAGGTGCTGGCCGGTCACGACGTGACAAGATGTCTTGCAACGATGTCTCTCGAGCCAGAGCATTTGGACGATTTGAGGCAGGAGAGATCATCGAAGGAAGACGTTTTGATACCCTGCGCATGTATCCGTGTGTGTGTGTGTGTGTGTGTGTGTGTGTGTGTGTGTGTGTGTGTGTGTGTGTGTGTGTGTGTGCACGTGTGCGCTTTGCTCCATGCTGACGGATCCGAACTGCCAGACGCTACTTAGGGAGGGTCACCAGATGCCTAGTTGACCGCCGGACGAAGGTGGGCTCCGGATTGCGCAGACGACGAAGAAGCCCTCACTCAGTGGCGGCAACGGCTGAAGGAGAAGTATCCTGTGGCAGGACGCGCAGTGTCGGTAATCCTGATGCCTGGAGCCTTTGCAGGCATCTCCATGACAGTCTGAGAGGGGATGTCTCGCGCTCTGTTGTGAGAGTGCACCTTGTCCGTCGGCTGTCACCGACGCGTCTCCCCATGCACAGGCCTGTCCGAAAACCCTGAAGCAGATTGGGGTCTGGGTGGATTCGTCACGGGAAGTCCAGACGGCCAACTGCAAAGAAGCGAACTCACACGTGTTTTGCGATTTTCGGTAATCTTTTTGATCTACTCATGCAAGGTGTGTCGAAATTGGTGCTATGGATTGCCAAAGGGTTTCGAATTTGCAAGCCTTCGTCGCCCGTACACTGGCCACAAGTACTCGTGCACAGGCCGTGGCCCGTGGACAGCGGTGGTAGGTGAAGACCCTGCATAAGGGCTGGGAAAACAAAGCACGTAACAGATGTCCGTGATCTTCTGTTTAAATTCGCATGCTTTCAATTTTCGCAACAGTTTAACTGCCCACATTTATCCTTTCATCTTGGCTGCCTGGGTGTCCCGTTTAAACCGGAGTGGCAACGTTTGCCGGCCTGGCTTGGCCCCGGGAGGACAGCTGGCTGCCTCGGCTGCTGAAGCGGGTGCAGAGGCGGAGGGTCTGCGGAAGCGACCAGCTGGCAAGGAGGAGGCGAAAGCTCCCGAAACGGCCAAGACTACAGAAGCGCAGGGCGACGGTGATCGCTGCCCAATCTCTGGGAAGCAAGGTCGCTTGGACATGCCTGTCTTGAAAGCCGGACAAGTTCATGGGATTCACTAGATGGGGGATCGGAGCGGGGCGGACTTTACAAGTCGGGCTCGCAGATGTTTGTGTTGGAGCAAGAAAGCTGCCTCTGAGTCTCCGTTCCAAGGTACTTGCCCCATGGCCGCCATCATGGGCATCCAGAAACCTTCGGACAAGGCGCAGGCCAACCAGTCACCCACGGCTCCCTCTGGTGGAGCTTTCATGGCTGGAAAGAGCCTCGTAGCACCCAAGCTGCACTGCAAACTGCTGTCCGAGTTGCCGATCACATCTCAGTGTGCATGCGAAGAGCTGCAGCTTCTTCCAAGGCAAGCGTTCAGAAAAAGAACTCCTTCGAGGATTCTTTGCTGTATCGGCTGTGCCCGCTGCACTGGGACGATAAAACCATCAAAATGGCGCTGAGCTCAGTTTGTGCTCGAGTTGACGTCTGAAGCAACCCACGAGTTGTGTCTGCAACCTACTAGTTTGTTTAACACGGTTTGACCACTGCCAAAGTGCTTCTTTTGCTGCTGCTGCTGCTGCTACTAATACCACTACTAGCTTCCACCACCTCCGGCTCCAGCCAGTTCCACCTCGACCACCACCACCGCCACCGCCACCGCCGCACTACCACTGCTGCTGTGACGCCTGCTTCGCCTGCTCTTGACGACGACCGTGCATATGAAGTGAGAGATTTTTACTTGCGGCTGGTGCTGTTGTTTTCGTTCTCTGATTTCAATTTGTTGTGAAGGGACATGACCTGGTGTCGCCCCGGTGCAAATGCAAGTAGGTGCAAAGTGGTACTTGAAGCCGTCGTTGTCAGGTATTCATGATCGCTGCCGCCTCTTGGATGAGCGGCGTCTTCATCGGATGGAATTTGAGAAAGATGCTCGTGAAATGAAGCCAACTCCGAGTGCACATGCTTTGGCAAACTCTCGCTACAGTCAGCTGCAAGTACAGATGGCGGCAGGCGGTGGAGGGGCATGACACACACACACACACAATTGCCAAGCTGCGAGTCAGTAGGGAGCACATGGAACGACGGTTCTTGCGGACAGCAGTTTCGACTCCCTCCAGTTTCGCAACTGCCGTGCAGTGTAGCAAAGAGCGCTTGAATCTATGTGTCACCGTGTCTTCAACGTGTTTCACTGCTTAGGGCCTCGCCCAGTCCGACGGTCCGAATCTCACCGCCCAGGCTTGAACGTGTAATGAAGTTTACCGGTTTACCTGTTTACTGGTTTACTGCTGGTTGCCATGTTGGGTCTCCGTCTTCTACGATAGCGACAGACATCGCAACCTGCGCGTTCGTGAGCTTGGACGTCTTGAGTTCAACGCTCCACGGAAGCGGAGCAGGAGCGGGAAGCGCTCCTTCAGACATAAACCTCCGACTGGCTGTAGCCTGCTTGTGGGGCCTGACAGTGCGCAGTGCTGAGTGCTGATGGGCACCTGGTGCAGCTGGAAGGCTCTTTGGCAGGATGCATCACCTGCCACAAGGTGGCAGGTGCTAGGTTCACGCTACACCGACTAGATCGACGAGGTGTAGGGTTTTCGGCACCTGAGCAGCTTCGGCTGGCAAGTGCCCTCCGTCCACAGATCCTGGCGTACAGCGAAAAGTCAGAGCGCAGGGGGGTAACAACAAATGTACTCATGGAGCTAGGCTTCCTTGCTCGCGGTGAGACATTCCGCTGCGATAGCTACAGAACTTGCGAAAAAGCGGATGCCAGTCTGAGAATCGCAGCATCGAGAGCTCCTGGTGCCTAGGTTTGCTACGAGTTCTGGTACACTGCACAGGGCCAGGTAAGATATGCTCGCATCTCAGATGGCTTTATCTCCTCCATTCCCTTCCATGTCTTGGACACGGGCTTCACCGGCAGTCAGCTGGTGCTTGTATTGTGGTGGCCGAGGACGACCCGATTGAGCTTCAAAGCGGCAGGGCCGAGTGCTAAGCTGACGCTTAGGAAACTACCGGGTTAGCCATATTGACTGAATGTCAGCTACATCCAGCTGCGATGCCCGAAGCGACTTTCCACTCTTCTGTGTGCCGTGAGTGAGAGCTGGTCGCATCTTAAGCTTCTCAACCCAGGCTGATGAAGAGACGCTGCAACTCAATGTGAACCAGGTGGACGAAGACTGGATGTCCCTGGCTGAGAAGTTAACGCATTTCAGATCTGCCCAGGAAAAGCAAGTCCGCTGTGCCATTCGCTTGATGGGGTCACAAAGTCTGGCTAAGTGCGAGCGGAGATTGATCACGAGGGTGCAACAAAACGCCCTATACCTTCAGCGTTTGCCGTAGACTATACTCGTCGGCCATTGCGCAAATAGCCAAACGTGCCTGCTGCCTGCTTCAGGTCCAGAGTCAAACAAGACTTGTCTCGAGCATCGTTCACAGGCATAACATGCAAAAAGCGTGGAGACTCTGCAGCACAACAAAAGGGACACGACCACTCGACCACTTGCTTTCGAGATCCTTCGAACTCTTCGGGCCAGAACTGAGTCCGACCTTGTGATTGGCTGCTGGAGGGCTGCATGTGACGCCAAGGTACGGCCGGCTAGTGACGACAAGCAGTTTCTCCATGAAGTTGCATACTCAGAGCTTAGCTGAAGCTTGCGCGCTGCAAGCTGATCTTTGGCTGAAAGTGATGTCCCGGTGAGTGATTCAAAAGCGACGCTTTCCGCTTTCAATGCTAAGGCTCTGTGAGGTTCTTGCGCGCTCCTCGTGCACTGCGCAGGGAGCTTGAGATCATTTTGCAGAGAAGGTGCTGTCCCTTTTTGAGTGTTGCCAAGTAAGCGGCTGGCAGGGAAGTGCTTGCCCCAGGCACCGAAGACTTGAACCTAAGGTTCTACAACATTGCAATGCTGAATTTACTATCCGAGATTGTTTCAACAAAGGCCCAGTTGTGCACATACGTCCTGATGCTCGTGCTCGAACTTCCACCCTGGCCCAACGGTCGGTGCCGGCAGGAGTTGGCGAGCCGATTCGACTCCTACATCCTCAGCCTTTTCCTCATATCGCGGTGTCTTTGGGCTGAAGCCTGAGCTGCAAACCGCTGGACAGGATTCCAGTGTCTTTGGCAGCCGAGAGAAGCACAGCGCGAAAGCATGCAGGTATACATTGCTCATCGGCGTGCCCAAAGGGCCCTTATCCTGGACTGGCACGACAAGGCTGCTACTTGCTAGGGTTTCTGTATTTCGCAATCTCCATCACTCTCAAACCAAATCCTAGCAACAAAAGCGCTGGAAGGGCGAGTACGTGACCAATGCCTTTGACTCGGCAATCTCTTGATGTGACTTTCCGTGTGCATCCTGGCTTTGGACCTGGGTTTGTCTTGCCAGGTTGGCTTCTTTGGCAGGCGGCGAAGCCACGACTACATCGCTTTGGGTCATGCGTCTTTTCCGGCTTTCGGCGCATCACAGGGCAGCCGAACTGCCAGAGGGTACGGCCTTCCTGTAGTGCATCTGCATGTGCAGGTTGGACCTGATGTTTAGCATCACGGTGGTGGAAATGTTCTTGATCCCAAGGAGTCCGGAACATGTGCAGATACATGCTGGCCATGCAGCCTTTTGTTGGTTTTGGATTGGAGGATAGTAAGAGACATCGTGTCCCTGCTTCATCCCGACAAGCCTGGGGCTTGGTGTTCGGCCTGAAAGTTTCATGATCTTTGTTGACGAGTTCCATCTGAAGAGCCCGGAGTGCTTCAAGGAGGTGCCATCCATTCGCCGCCTTTGGCGGAAAGCTGCCCATGACCTGGCTCAGTACCGGGTGTATGCACGCTGCCTCGGGTGCAGATTGATATGTCCAAAGGTATGGTCCTCGTTCCTTCATTCTGGGGTTCCCGACGAAGGACTCGACAAACACATGGAAATCCCTTGCCTGTGAACTTGCAGTGGCTCCTCGTGCCACGGTCCATTACGGTCCAGGACATGTACATCACCGAGAGCCTTCATGGCATAGTGCCATGCCCCTGGTCGAGTTGAGGTCACAAGCCCTCACAGAGACCGGGCGTGGCAGTGCTGAGCAGACCTTGCCAAGGTCTCAAGTGCCGGTTCTGGTGGCAGTCCTGTCCTTATTATCGCTTGTTTGCTTTGTTCTGGCCTGACTGGCGATGTGTTGTAGCCGTCCCCATTTTTATTTTGACCGGTGTCTTCGACTCCCGCAAGGACGTCATCATCACCGTCAGCCTGTGCACCATCCCCAGCTGGCAACATCATGGTATTCTCGGTGTACTGCAGATCAGAAAGGTGCACAAACGTGAGGCCCGCAGCTCATATCTCTTCCAATCTGTTCCGAGGTTGGACGCTGAGCGCCAAGATAGGCCCTTGCAGCGTCATGTCCTGTGGCCATGTCCCTCTTTCACAACATTTCTTAAAGCGCGATGCGCCGGTCTGCTAGTGAGAATGTCCCTGGTCTGATAATATCCTCACATGGCTCGACCGAGAGTGTCTGCGGGGAGCGGCAGGGCTGCTACATCAGTGCACTTGCTGCCAATCGGACAGGGCGATTGATTCCACGCATCTCCATGCCAGCACAATGTCGCGTGCAGGCCTCTTCTACTTCTCCATTCCCGAAGACCGGGAACGTTGGCGGGAAGCTGAGAAGCAGAAGCGTTGTTTTTGTGAAGGCTTGTATCATGTAGCATGGTTTGTTGTATCTGTGTAAGCGTTTGTTTGTCGCAGGTTGTGGTGCCGATGCATGACGTGGCTGGTGCTGGTCCTCACAGTTGTGAACTTTGTCTTGAAGGCAAGGGGAAATTTGGTAACAAAGCATACACATGCATGCTCTCGAGTTTTTGCAGCATGGACACCAACCAACTTCGCCCGATTGGGAGGTGATTTTATTTCGGCGATATTTGTGGGCTCGCAGACGCTATCGGCCTGTTGCCCCAGACGAGCGTATTCTGCGTTTCCACTCCAACAAAGCTGCTGTCCACCGAGGGCCTGGCTCAAAGTGAAGCTGAACGACCCAAGTCAGCCCGATGCGTGCAGGCAGTGCGTGGTGTGGCGAATCAGAACCTCATTTAGCTTGAATCGACGAAGTAGTTTTCTTTCCAGGAAGGGTTTGGTCTCAGCCATTTGCCTCCTAGTAATGGCAGTTTGCAGATGTTTTGCAGCGCACGGCTCGACTGCTGAACGGCTGAGACGTTAGAATCCCGTCAGGCGCGCTCTGAGAAAGGAGTGGCGTGCTTACTTCGGTGAGCTGAGCCAGGCCAGCCGCTCGCGGAGGTTTTGCATGGAAGTTGAGGCTTGAGGGTTGAGTCTGGAGGACCTTGTGCCCACAACCACGCTAGAAACCCGAAATGCCGGTCAGTGCCAGATGCATGTGCCAGCTGAGTGCCCGGTGTTTGCATCACGGACACCCTGTGGAGTGCCTTCATCTGTGCCAGACGCTCGTGCACGAGCCACTGAGCCCTTGACGCGCTAGTGAGAGCTGATGCTGCCGTGGTAAAGCATCGTGCCGTAGTTAATCGTAGTGGCGTTTTACATCATTTTAAAAGTGGTGCTGGTATTCCATGTGTCGGCCGCATCCTTACCGACAGCAACGGCGCAGCCGAGCAATGGCTGGCATCACCTGGCAGAGCCAGGTCAGCAGGCCATTGTCACAGAAAGCGAGGCCAGAAAGGCCAGGCCCGTAGCTCTCATCTCGCTGCGAATTGCAGGGCCTACACAGGGCCCGACTGCGAGGTTGCCACGTTTTCCAGTTGCCCTGGTCCGTGCAACGGTGTACAGGCGTTTGTTTGGTGCAGTTTCTGGCCTGAGGGAAGCGAGCAGGTCGGGGTTGAGAGACCTTGAAGCCAGATATGCCTAGTGACTCCTATAGTGGCTAGTGATCCATGCCGGGATCTGTTATCTGCAGAATCTGCAGACCACACGAACCTGATGCCCCTCCGGTGCTCTGATGAACAGCTGACAGAGCCTTAAGTTTTTGTTTTGAATGTGTTTCAAGACCCTTTCTATGTCTCTGGACAGTTCTATGGCCGCATGAATCGATTCCTAACTGGGTGGTCGCAGTCCATTTTGTTTCTGTTCTGATGGCACCTCTGCCGCACAGATGCCACTGGAACTGCCGAGCATGATTTCCTACCATTGCTCCAAAAGCCTGGGATCATGGTCTAGGAATGTTAGGGCCTGAGTCGGGGAAGAGGCTTTTGTACCATGTTTTGGCCGCCGTACAGCGGCAGGACCTGGCGATACCCGGTGCTTTGGAGTTTTAGGCACAGGCAATCGAGTGACTCCATTTGCAACCAAACATCGGCGCCTTGTTAAGCTCCGCGCCAGCACGTCCTTGGGGGCTCTTCAAAGAGCTTCTATTCCTTGGGTGGGCAGTCGATAGACTCATGCGATGCGTGTTCGGAAAAGGACGTGCTGATTCGTAGCTTCACAGGTATGGCCGGCAAAGAGAAGCAGGCGGCAGGCGTGTTCCAGCCCGTCCCCCGTTGTAGCTCTTTGGTGCTCTGGGCCTGGGCCGGGGCCGGGCCTCCTGCGCCGTCAGACGGCGACGAGGCCGTGGTCTTCGCTTTCTCAGTTCTCTTCTGCGGAAAGTTGAAGCGCCAGGCATGAGTTATGGCGACAGGGCTGCCACCTTGAAGTCTTCAGATGGCCGTGCGGGGCTTGTAGCGCTGCATCGCTCAACGGGCGTAGCAGAAGGTTGTAAGTTGCCACCGACTAGCCTTTGCCTTACTTCGGCACCAATGCACGTGTAAGCTATGCAGTTCGGAGAGCCACTGCAGCAACTAATTAGTGACAGAGTCATTGAAGGGCTGAGAGAGGGTCCGTGTCTTTATTGCGCACTCTCCCAGCAACGCTTCCAGTTGAGGGACAGAAGCCGAGTTGCTGGCCAGCACCGTTTGGCACTTGGAACCTTCCCAAAAGTGTTTGAGGAAGTGCAGCGGCTGAGTCCCAGAGCAGGTTAGATCTTTGGCGGATGCTGATGACACTTCAACACGTCGCCCCGGCTTTGAGTTAAGTGTACCTAGCGGTCCAGCGAGTACGGTAAGTTGCTCATATTCGTGGGTGAAGTTCCCAAACACGCATCGGACCGGATCAGAGTAGCGGTTCCGTCTCTTTGTGGCAGGTGTCTTGTCAACGCTAAATGCCCGCCCCTCAGATATCACAACTGCGCAAGTTGTCGCTGAAGGTGATCTGTCCTGATGTCTCGAGTCTCGACTCCTCTCTCATGCATCGCATTACAAGGATCCTCGCGCCGCGAGTACGCATGAAGAGACCGTGCTTTCAGGAGTGCAAACAGGCAAAGACCATGCGGCCCCACAGCCAATCTGCAAGCCCGTCGTGCACACATTCCGAAAACTGCGAAGGCAATTCTCCGGATTTCGCAAGTTTCCGTGCTGGGCGGGCGATTTTTCTGACGTTTGTTTCTGTTGCTCTGACCTGGGGCGGCGGGTCCAGGGCTTGCTCAAGGCCGAACCCTGAAAACCTGACTAATTACCCTGCAATGCGGGATCGTCCTTGCCAAGTAGGAGGCAAAGAGGTATCAACACCCCTTACAGTCCTTTTTCGATGATTTTGCCAGCCCTGCTGCTCTGTGTAAAGATTTTTCAATCTTGCCGGAGCCGTTTGTGTTGCTGTGCACCTCAGGAACAGACGGAGCAGCTGCACCGGATCAAGGTGGCATCCGCTGCGCGTGCACAATTCGTAGGGGTGACGGCAGATGACATTCCAACAGGCCGACGCAGATGCAATTAACCACAATTTGGATCAGACGGCACCTGAGAAGTTTCGAGCCTCCTCCTGGGCATCATCAAAAGATATCAAAAGGAATTTTTGTTGAGGTCGGAGTGGCTCCTTCGCTCGATGAAGTCCTTCGGCTGGGCTCCGGTGCCAAGATTGTACCGCCTGCAGAGCATCGCAAACGCCCCACGCTAGTTAGACTGGCACCTACCGACGAAGGATAGGATAGTTGCACAATGGCCAGTACCGATCGCGGTCGCCCCGAAAGGTCAGAAATATTTTTCGGAAAGAGCCCAAGAACAGCCGTCGGGAGCTTACGTGTGTTCAATCATATCCCCGAGGCCTAGGCTCTATAACCTTCATTGTAGTCGCGACATTATCTCGAAAAGAAACCCCATGGGTTGATGCATCTGCCCAGGCCCATCGCAGCCACCTCCAGCTCCTCCCGGCAGAGTTTCTTCGAAGAGCATGATGGGCATGGTAGGTCTTTTTTGCAGCTGGCAAGTGCATCTGCCAGCTGGTGGAGTGCTGAGGCTTCTTTCTCCTCAGCTGCATCGGTGCTTCGCCTGCAGCGCAGTGGGGAATGTGGCTTTTCTTTGGTCGTATCATGGAATGGACCCCATGGATCATGATGTGGACCCCTTCGGTAAGACAGATCCGGCTCAGCCCAGCCTGCTACTAGTAGATTTGGCTTGGCCTAGTTCTGTTGTAGTTTTGCATGTTTTTCCAAGATTTTCAGCGTGCACTTGAATACAGCCGATTCTACTGATGATGTGCCAATCCTGGTGGGCTTCGTTTTGGCATAACGAATGCTCCGAGTGAAATCGATTCGCACTTGCTTGCCCCACGAAGCGGCAAGCAATCTGAGCCCTATTCGCAGGCAGGAGGGTATCCTCAGTCTGTTGGGCCGACGCCTAGCGACAGCAGTCGAGGCCCGGTAGCAGCGGTGTCAGGGCCCAGTTTCACCCGGATGCAGTGGCTCATTGCGGGTCAAACTGGCTCTACCAGAAGTGTGGATGTTGCCTTTTTGGACAGGTGCAGCTCGCCTTCTTGCCGAGGATGGGTTTGGGACAGCCGTCATGCGCTCCCTGCGATTTCTCTCCCGTCTCAAGGATGCGGCTCGTCGCGTGCGGGACCTCAAGCATGCTTCATGCCGGCCGGCAGTACGACTCCATGCTTTCAGTTGAGGCTGCGAGGAACTCTACCGCATCAGCCAGCTCGGCCACAGGTTTGCCAGCATCTGTGTAAACATAGGACAGCGAGTGACGCCGCAGCCACGCGCGGATGGCATCAGCTCTGTGCGCTGCAGCGACATGAATTTCGTTAAGCCGGAGGTGTCTCAACCCAGCTAAGACCAGACCAGAAGAATCAGGAGGTGGCCTGTGCCTCGGAAATCTTGCCCAGACCAATGCGTCGCGTAGAAAATTCGTGTCGGGGTGATCTTGAAGATGCGCTCAAAGGACAAAGTCTACGATCAGCCCTGCCCCTGGAAGTGTCATGAAGCCTCTTGATGCGGCAAGGATGACGTCGAGCATTGCGCGAGTTCCGAGTATAGATGTTAAGGATAGACAATATGCTGGAGGGTCTCCTGGTGAAGAGTCCGGGGCCCTCGAGTGTAAAAGCATCTAACTTGTTGTGGCTCCGACATCCACTTCTGCCCAGGCCAGCAGATCCAGCATACCCTAGGCCACCACAACGAGACGGGGCCCCACACCGCGAGATCGCAAGCCCGAGCCCACAGCTTTGTTCATGGCATCTCGGCCCAGGATGATCCCTGAGATTGCAGAGACAGCCCAAAGCTTACGGTGACGTTTCTGGATCCGCACACCAGCAGTTACACTGACATGGGGAGGTCGAGAGAGATCAAACTCGAATAAACAAGCAGCAGCGGCCCTAGATGCAGCTTCTGCTTCGATGTTCATGGTGCGACGTTTATAGCCCAGCAAGACCTCGGTCGTACCTGATGCCAAGGAAGGCCGAGATCAAAAAGAGGCCAGGCCACGGACCGAGACATGAAGAGACGAGCTGCGTGCTTGGACAGCGCAGGATGGGCTAAGCCGAACTGCCAAGCTGCTGCCTGTGCACGCATCAGCGGTGCAAACGAACCGACGGGCTGAGCCAGCATTCCTAGCTTGCCCGCTTATTTTGCGTTAGAGTGACACAGTTCCGTAGTCGGGAGGGCTTTTGGCTGCATTGAGAGGATTGAGAGGAGAAGTAGAGGATTGGTAGCATAGACACCCGCGAACTTGCTAGTGTGGTTTAGTCGGCCGATCCTGTTTCACTTCGCCTCTACCCCCAGCCTCTAAGAACAGGGCAAGGCAGGGTTAGACGGCGTTAGAAAAGGTGCTGCGTGCGGCGGAGTTCCTGCCATTCTGCATGCAGCATAAGATCAAGATCGCAAGTCGTCAACCATGTGGCTTTGAGTTGTGGTGTGTCAATGGAGGTCTTGGCAATGGTGATAAGTGTCTGCGCGAAGCAGCCGGTGTAGGACTGGGGAAAGAAAGACAGAAGTGCACTTACAAGTCAGCACGGAAAAGTTCTGGCCTGAGAACCACCCAGAAACATCCTGACAAGTCGAAGAATCAGAGTCGAAGGTTAGCACTAGATCGGTAGACTGTGTAAGTACTGGGTACGAGAAAATGTCTGGGCCGCGCGATGCGGCAGTGACAGGTCGATGGTTTGTCAAGGCACGCTTTCTTTGCCATGGTGCTGCATTCTCACGATCAGTTCGCAAAATCTCGGAAAGAGGTTGAGTGCTTTCGGACCGTACCTCTTCTCAGTTGTGTGATGTTCTCACCCCGACGAACCGCCCAATGTGCGTTCGAGCGCAGAGTTTGTGCAGAGGAGGGTAAAGCCATTTTCGAATGGACCACGAAGAGCTTGTTCATTCCAACTGTGCTTCTCTGCACTGACCAAGTCCGCTTCTTTCATGTCATTCGGGTCCCAAGATCGGTGTCATCGCTTGCAAGCCGGGCCAGGCATTTGGTGTGCAGGAGAAGGATTACGAGGCGGTGGCAACCAATGCTGAGTATGTCGGTGATCGGGTCACATGAAAGGGCAGTGCTGCACTGGGCGGAGCTGGTGTGGAATTAGCTCGACGTTGTGGATCAGCTATAGTGCGATAGTGCGGGGTCATAAGCATTCGTGCACTCTGCCGCTACTTGTCTGCCCCAGCGTTGGGCTAGCAGCGCAGGCATGCGAAGAATCACATGCAGCACATGGCAGCAAAGATGTCTCCCACTAAGTCTTATATAGATCCACGCGCAAACTGAAAGAGGAGTGGCAAGGCAGCTCCAATGCTCTACAGTTGCGTGGATGGCCGCGAGGGTCCTTCTGATGTTGTGCTCTGCGGGGATGCTCGGTCCTTAGCAGTCAGCGGCACCATAAGTTTAGCTTCCCTTATGTTATACACTGCCCAAGGAAACAGGATAAGCACGGATATCATCTTCTTGTGCAGGTTGTGCGCGCAGAGCCATAGAGAAAGATAGTATGCCTCTGTCGCCGCTGTGATGTGGATTGTGGGCTTTTCCTTACTGAGCCAACCGCTGTGTGTTGGCGTCTGTGTTTCCTGTCGCGTGCATGAGCTGACCCAGCGTGTCTTTCACACGGTGATTCAACGTTTTGCTTCCTGATGCTTGTCATCATCTTGCCGAAGCGCTGTGGAGCCCATGGCGCCTGATTGGCGGCCGAGGAAGAAGCGGGACAATCCAGATCCAGGATAAGTTTCTTGCCGAGATGCGTGGTTGGAAGGCCTGCTCTGGGCCCTAGCGAGCTGTGCCTGGCTGTGCCTTGCTCTTGCCGTACTCTCGTTTCATGCCAGGCCACGCGTGTTTGCGGCGCTGGGATGCCTCGTTGGCTCACTGGCTTTCTGGGCAGCCCACGGAGGGGATCCGTTGACTTGGAAACGACCTGGATCCAGGTTGTCAGAGTTGGCTCAAGTCTGGGTGCCCGCAGCATTAGACGTCGAGAAGTTGGAACCAGAGGTCAAGGATGATGGAATGCTTGGCATCCCGTTCATCGAATCCATGCCCGAGGAGCCCTTGCCAGAGTATGATCACGTCAAGAAGGAGGAAGTTGAGCTGGGCATCTCTCAGCTTGCCGTGGCTCGTGTGGATTGCTGGAATCCCTGCGACCGAAAGGCACGCTTTGCCAGTCAGATGTTCTTGACAGTGTGTGCCAAACAAGCTGCAGCTTGCCTTGAGGCGGGGTGGTGCCATTGGTGTGGCCGCGGGCGTGCGTGCTGCCGGCGAGGCGCAGACGATCCCGCAGAGTGCCGTGGCTTTGGTGGCTCCTGGAGGCCTGGCACGGGGCGCCGGGATGCTTGAATTGAGCTGAGATTCAAAGGGCCACCAAATGCTGTGATGAAAATGCTGTTGAAAGTGGAAGCTGTTGGTCGTGCCCTCCTCAGCTAGTGACGCGAAGATTCAGCGAGAGGCACGAGTGTGTCCGCATCCCGTCGCCAGCTGGTGGTCAGTGTGGCGGCCTTAGTGTTAGTGGCCAAATGCTAAATGCTTTCTTGCTGCAAGCAAGTGTCGGTGTGTTTAGGTGGGCGAGCTTCGGTGTTGACAGTTCTCTGCCTGAGGTGGGGGAGACAGATGGCAAGGATCGAGGCACACCCCAGCATCAACGAGGGACATGACATCACATGACATGACCGACTCTGTTGTCGATGCTTGTTGCGACTGGGATGAAGGGAAGACAGGACAGGACACGATAGGACATTCTATTTCGACAGGTGGTCGTGGCGAACTGCCCGATGCGAAAACCATGCAACACGCGAGTTGTCAATCAACCTTATCATTGAATAATTGGTTCGCGAACACTGCACATTTGAGCTCGTTTGCATCCCAGCAATGTTTCCCACAAATGGGGCATGAGCCGTCTCCTGACAGGCACTGCGTCCCCGGCTACTCTTGTGTTCGGGTGAGCCATCGTTACTCTGAGCATCTCGGCACAGGCGAGTCTTGCCGCCCTTGCCATGAAAGGAAGTGCATGTGACATCGGAAACTAAGATGCCGCCTGGCCGAAGCAGTTGGGAAGAATTGCGCTGCTCCTTATGGCGCTACCCGGCGCTGAGCAAGTTTGCAATTTTCTGATCGGGTTGGTTGGAGATGGCTCCAGGTTTGTGGGGGCTGGTATGACAATGCGCCCTGGGAGAACTGCTGCGCTGCTGGGCACCAGTGCGCGCAGATGAACGTCGGCCTGGGACTGAAGGCGCTGTCGACAAGCTCTTACGGGTCTCCATGGGTCTCCCGAACTCGGTGACCACCCTTCACCAAGTAGGATTGCTCAGCTTGGGCTTCAATCCGGCACAACTCTGTGCCTCCAAATCCCGGGTCGGTGTGTGAGTCAGCGAGGATCGGTGCTATGTCATTGGTTTGTGCAGGCGTTTGAGTCTTGGTAGGGACGGCGGTGGGCATTCGCAAGCAACTGCAAGCCTTCCTGAAACAACCCAGACCGCCGAAGGCATCCAAATGCATTCCGTTGTCGCTGCTGCATGCCGGGCAACCCTGCCTAGCACACTGCCACCAGGACAAGCCTCGAAAAGTTTGCTTACCAAAATTGACACAGGGCGTGCTATCCAGTCAGAACTTGCATGATTCCTGTTTTTGTGTTTAGCGAGGCAGAAGGCGAATGCGCGTGGTGTGGAGCCGGAAATGCGTGCTGCTCACGTCACAGCCGAGAAGGGCCTTTGGAATGCAAAGATGTCCAGTTCTTCAGTTTGGAAAACTCCCAATGCGTCGCGCCCAAGTATTCGCCTGCAGTCAAGCATTCGGCGCAAGACTGCTTGCCACACTGTAGAGGAGCAGGTATGTGCGACTGGTGTGGTGCAGGCAATGCTTGCTGCCGGCAAGGAAGCAGTGGTGACCCAAAAGAATGTCATGGCGTGCAGAGCTTCAGTCGATCTGATTCCCATGTGTGCGTCAGACCTGTGCAACAAGTGTCGAGCGATCACTCGCGGCAAGATTGCTGGGAGCCTTGCGAGAAGACTCCGGGATACTGCTCGTGGTGCGGTCAAGGTATGGCCTGCTGCCGGAAAGATGCTGCAAATGACCCATATGAGTGCCATGGAGTCAAATCTTTCAGCCGACATGATCGCCATGTATGTGTTCAGCCTCTCTCTGCAGCGCCCGAAAGCCTGCTGTCTGCAAGTTCTTCGGTAGACCATGCAAGAATGGATTGTTGGTACGAATGTGGTGGATCTGGCTTTTGCAGCTGGTGTGGCGATGGAAACGCTTGTTGCAGATTTGGAGCACACTTTGATGCGGAAGAGTGCAGCGGTGCCACAGATTTCAGCTCAACTGAGCATCATGTCTGTGTGGGTGTGCCCTCCATCATTAACAAGGCCGGCTTTCCGGGTGTCCTTCATGCTTTCTCATAAGCCTGCTTTCAAGTTCTTGCGAAGGAAGAAAAAGCAGTCAGAAATTGCCACGTGAAGAGGCATGCAGCCTAGGTACAGATCGCTGAGCAGCGGCTTGTATTCAACGGTCGTGAGCTTGGTCCCGGCGGGAAAGTTCGAGGCGCTGCAGGGACCGGAGCTCACGCTCGAGAGGCGTGGCTGGCCGGTGTTGACGCCATTAGAACTTGGTCTTTACAGCAAACGCTGGGAGCCTTGAAGGCCTTTAAGGCTGAGGGCCATGGGCTCAAGGTGGCCGCTGGCATTTACCTGACCACCTACAAGGACAAGTATGAAGGGGACTTCTGCCATATGGAGCACCCTTGGTGGCAAGAACAGCTACAAGAGATCTTGTCCAATGTCACACTGCACCGCAACGATCCTGGGCTCTTGTGGTGGCAGGCCGGGAACGAGCTGGAGCTGCAGATTGACTGGGTTGGTGGTTCCGAGTGCATGTGGCGTCGATTGGAGTGGGTAGTTCGGCATATAAAGGTGGTCGACCCTAACCACCCTGTGGGCACAGCGATCGCTGGCTTCCATGCTGCCGCCTGTCTGTAATAGCTTCGGTTTGGTGGAACTGTCAGATTTGCATACTGTACCGTGTAGCAGGCTCGTTTTTCAGGGTGTGTATACGGCATGTGAGGTCAAAGTTGGTCGCATCAATAGCCTGTGCCCATCACTGGATTTTCTTGGTCTGAATGTCTATGGTGGAGACGCCCTCAACGTTCCGAAGAAGCTGCGGAGTGCTGGTTGGACAAGGCAGGGGCCAGAAACATCCTGACAAGACCACAGCAGTTTGGATCGTTTGTGTTTGGGACTCGGTAGGCCCTATGCCATCACCGAGTTTGGTGCTGCGGGCGCGTGGATGACCCCCCGAAGCCCGTGGAAGGTTTCGATCGGAGAGCTTTAAGTCGTTGAGAGTGATCTTACAGTCGGCGTCGCTGCGCCTCACCATGTGAAACAGCCGCTCACACGATCGTCCAAACGCGGGTGTCATGGGCAAAGCTGGCTACCGTCAAATGCGTTTGCTTTGGGTTATGATATTCAGTTGCTATTAACACAGTTGTAGGTCTTGAAACCAAATAGAAATCGAATGAATATGAAACGAACATCAAAAATGATGCTACGGACTTGCATGCGCGTGTGCCCATGCTGCGGTCACCGTCGTTTTGGGCCTACTTGTCGACGTCGCTCACCTTTGGATGCAGTGGTCAAAGGGGCCCGGCGTTACGAGACCGGCTTATTTTGTACAGGGTAGATGATTGTGTGTTCACCTGAAGTTTGCTCTGCTTCGTGGGGTGTCCTGGGTCTGGGTTCCATGAGACCGCGACGCCAAATCAGCAGAAGGGGGAACGCAGAGACTTCCATTCTCAAGAGTAGGGCCCTGCTTCAAAAGCAGAAAGGGCAGGGTACACAAACGTCGTTTCTGTGCAGATCTGTTGGCGTGGCAACCAGATTGCTCTCATGATCTGTCCCCCCCGGTGGCAAGAAATCTGCAAGAGATAAAGTCTGCGAGGCACCGATGGAGCCAACTTCTTCTCAGTGTCTCGGATTGTCCCGGTTGACTTGAGGAAGTTAAATTCAGCACGACGTTGTCGCTCGGCATGCGCGACCTCAGGAAGGCCATTGGCATGCGTCAGATCCACCAAGAATGCTTGGCGCAAGAGAGTTGCCTGGGCACCTTCGCTTTCATGTGGGGCTGGAAATTCGAACACACGCCCACGTGGTTCAGCACCTTCAACGAGCCTTGCTTTAAAAGGATGCCTGGAATGGAATGGTTTCTTGGTTGGTTTTCAGGGCGAGGGCTGTTGACAGGTGGTGTCGAGTGGGAGCTTCGGGGCAGAGGGGTCCAAGCCCAAGGAGTGGCGTGCTGCCGGCTTTGACGAACCAGCCTCCGATGTCGTACAGGCAATGCAGGACTGGCTCCGAGATCCGTCGTTTGCGCTTGGGTGCTAGTATTCAATCGTACTCATCTGCTTTAACGTCGGTATCGTGTAGGGTGGTCTTTTCATCTCCTAGAGTGGCTTCCCACTGTTTCGGTTAGCATGGTATGAGATTATGGTTTTCTGCGTCGGAGGAAGTGTGGACGGGCCACGCCTCGAGACACCCGGCGCCGAAGATCACGGCCGTGAAGGCGCTGTGCCTGAGATTCATCCGGCCGAAATGCGGTAAGCAAGGATATCGGATAGCATGGGAGAAATCGAGCGATTGCAAAGTGACAGGTCTTCGGGCCCCAGGGTCCCACGCCTGCCCCCTTGGGAGTGACGGTGCAGCGTGGTGCGATTCTCCGGCTGGATGTGTGCCTTGCCGCTCTCAGCTTTTTGGGTTTCAAGCGGCTTCACTTCGGACATGCCAGGGAGAGATCGAGGGCACCTGCGGGGCGCGGGGATGGTCACATAAGTAACTCAGCCGTGTGTTACATGTATCAGTGATTAAGACAGCGACCGTGGCCAGGAGTGCCGTTGACATGCCCAACGACGATGGCCGCGACTGGGAGAACAACGATGTGGTATGGGTTCTGACGAGCGACGACCCCGCATCACCATCAGAGGTGGCTTCAGCAGTCCCTGGAGTCCTCCAGGTTTGTCAAGGATCCAGCCCACGTGACAGATTGACTGCCTTGGTTCCAACAGAGATGTTGGAAGAGGGCCGTGCGTACAGACTATATGCTTTTGTCCGGGATCATGTGCCGCAATCCCGTAGTCAGTGTCTTCCTCCACGGGATGGAGGTGAATGTGACGTTGCTGTCAGATGGATCTTGAGCGAAGGCACCAATTTACATGCTGACTGGTATCCCGGTTTGAGCCCGGCATCGAGC
Source organism: Symbiodinium sp. CCMP2592 (assembly GCA_905221615.1). Classification (NCBI taxonomy): domain Eukaryota; class Dinophyceae; order Suessiales; family Symbiodiniaceae; genus Symbiodinium; species Symbiodinium sp. CCMP2592. The sequence goes on along the minus strand of CAJNDT010001580.1, from coordinate 757,104 downwards.
TACTCGGAGGTGCAAGACTTCCTGCACAAAAGGGGGAAATGTCCACGGCCCTGCCCCGTACAGCATGGTGTGACGGAGGCTTACATGAATCTCCCGTTCAAAATCTGCCATGATGCTAGCTTTCCTGAGCCATGTGCATGGGAAATGCGCAAGCTGAAGAATCGCCTCTTGAACAGCTCGCACCGGTTTCCTGGGCTCTCGTCCGAAGCCAGTTCCCAGGCTGGGCTGTGGGACGAAGCCAGTTTTTCCCCCAGAGCATGACCCCGTTTGCCATGCCTCAGGAGCTGCAAGCTTTCCTCCACGCGAAATCGCCGGAGCTGTGCCCGGCTCCTTGTGATGTTTGCGAGGATCCTTGGATTGTTGGGCATTGGGTCGTGACGACGGTGTCGCTGAGAAACTCCAAGTTCCATCGTTTCCGAGGATGCAGCCCAAGACTCGGCCTGTGGCAGGCGCGGCGTAGGGATGCCGAGAGCAGATGGTGGCGGATGCCTTTCGGCTGTTCTGCTCCTGCGTCTCTGTCTTAGGAGCGCCCACAGGAGATCCCTAGATTTCGATATTTCTCTGTCAGAAAACTTCAAAGCTTTCATTAGTCGCCACAGGAGGAGTTTCCAAATGCCGTTATTCGATTGTCGGGGTCTGTCGGCATGCTACCAGTATGGTTGCACCCGAGAGTACCGTCTGATCTCACCATGGCACCCGCTGTGCAGGGCGATTGCGGATCAGATGCAGAAGATACGGGAGCCGCTGACAGCTCCCTTCAGCGGGGTCTCCATGTGGGCCGGATATTCCGAGCTTCAAAGCGTTCTGGAGCACCTGAGCTGATAGAGTGCGCACACACGTACTTTGTCAAGCCCCGACTGGAAGAAGCGGAGCTCTGCAGATAGGTCAAGCTCAAACCAAGATAGGAGTTGGCTCCGGCTGTCAGAAATAACTGAGGCGATACGACAAGCACTCCTGTCCACAACCATGTGCTTTGAGAGTGCCCAAATTGGCAGCCTGCCTGCAGGAAATCCGAGTGCTGTACTTCAGCTACAAGTAATGTGTTTTCGGCTGTTGTCAGTTGTCAGAGTTCGAGGGACGCTAGGATGGAGGCGAAGGGTCACCATGTTCGCTCTTGTAGGCTATCCGACTTGTGTTCTCAGTTGCGTCCATGCTACCCAGCAGCACCACCTTGAAGCCGCGTACCTGGCCACAATGTTTTGTCTTGGCTTTGAAGATACCTCCTCCATCCTTTACATATGTGTCGTATTCCGTAGTACAAGTCTGAAGGTACGTGTCTCTTGGAGCAAGGTCCTGTTGATTTCTTGTCGACGGGAGCCCCTTCGGGGGAGGGGTGCGGGCCACGCCAGTACCTTTGCATTGCTCTGAGCAAGCAAGCAAGACAGGGAGATTCTTGCAGGTTAGGATGACCAGCCTGCGACCAAGGGGGAGTTTGTAGGTGTTGCTTTGGCGAGTGGGGTTTGTCATTGGCATTGGGCAAAGGGCTTCGACGGGGGAACAATGACTCCTTCCCCCCAACAGGGGCCACTCACCGAGACAGACGCGAACCGGGTGTAGGTGTAGGTACCCGGCCTGCAAGAAAGCAAGACAGCTCCCTGTCTTGGCCAAGCACAGAAGAGAGAGAATGGAAAGAACCGCGTCCTCCAACTGCAGCCCACTGCGGGCACACATCCAGCTTGGTCTTGGGTCAGGGCGCCCTGTTTTATCGAGTGGCCTCCGTCGCTGAGCACTGCCTATCCTGGGCACGAAGCCGGCGCTGTAGATTTTTGCAGAGCTGCTGCAGCAAAGTTGAGGTTGCTCGTGCGAGAGAGTGGGGTGACCGTTACCTGGCCCCTTTCCTTGCATCTTCGTCCGACCCAGGTGCAGGCCACCTGTCCTTCCTCGACTTGATTCTCGCAGCCTGAGCAGTGCGACGATTAGTCAGCTGGCCACTGGGGCGCCTTCAGCAGTGGTGTTGGGCACAGAGGCAGCCAATAGCTCTGCCCTGGCTGCGGCAAGCTGCGGGGCGAGCCCCCATTTGCATGGAGTTAATTCGATCAGGCATTCAGCCCAGCCAGCCACGCCGTGGAATTGATTTTTGGGCGCTCCGGCGGGCAAGGATCCGCCGGTGGTGCAATTTTGGAACGTTTCATGCCGGGATGCTGGCTTTGCTTTTAAATTCATAGACAGATAGACAACCCATGCTTAGCTCGCAGCATTTGATTATTTGCCGAAAGACAGTGTCTCGGATGTGCAAGCTGTACAGATCCAAGTGCCGGCCCTCGTGGACTGGGGTTGTAATCTGCTTGATATGCATCCTCTCGATGCTGATGATCAGATCAGAGCCTTCCCCGTGTCCACGAAGCTGGGCGTTGGCATTTCCACCGCACGTGGTGCACCGTCTCGGCAGGAACATGAACTGCCTACAGGCAGATGGCGGGTAGGTGCATTTCCGCAGAAGGGAGGCTGGAGTCAATGCCTGAAACAGGATCTCTAAAAGCCACTGACACCGGCCTGCAGTGCTCAAGTAGGAGATTGCCTTGGATCAGGGTACCCGTGAGCTGTTCGACTACTCCTCCGGCGTATTGCAGGTCAAGGCCGGCGCAGGAATCCGAGAGAATTCGATGACAGAGTCCGGACACCTGCGCGAGAATGGCAGGCAACGGGACAAAAGCCATGCCCTCAACAAATGCCATCTGCTGATGATATGCGATTGTTTTCCAGCCCGACGCAGTCGCAACAATTGCAGGTTTTATGTGGGGCCCTTCGAGGCCCTCCTTTGCAGTCGAGTCTCCGAAAGCCAGCCCAAAAACCCAGCTTACAGGTGGTTTCAGGCGGGGAGCTGCACAAGCGCCTGCATGAGGCGGGTGCTGATCGTGTCGTCCACATGTAAGGTTCCTGTCGCCGCCTGAATTCTCAGCCTCGGCAGGCCTTGCCTGAAAAGAGAAGGTTTCGACACAGTGCCCTGCCTAAGTGAACCGTCGCGGAGCACCCGCACACCTGCACACGCTCTGTCGCAGATATGCACGCGCAAGATGCCGAGACAGCAGGTCAGCCGCCGGTAACTCCCAATTCCCGTATCCTCGAGCCCAGTGTGGACAGACAGGTGATGCTTAATCCTCAAGGTGCAATACAGTCACCGTTGCAGTGTCTTTGGTTTCCCATATAAAGGTTGCTTGTTGCCGTGGTACTCGGCCCAAGGCCCTTTTACCATTGGCGACGTCCAAGCTTGTGAGGCGGACGAACTTGGAGGCCATCCAAGCAGTTCAAGCCACCAAAATAGATCAAGCCAAACAGCAAGCGAAAAGCTCACCTAGCAGACCGTCACACATATGCTTTCTCATTGCGGGGACATCGCAGGCACTCCTTTCCAGTCACTGCTACAGTACATCGTAGTCATACTGCCTTTTTGAGGCTTTGCTAGCTACGACGGGCCTTGATGCCAGGCCTTACCTTCAAAAACGTGGTGGCTGGTGCCCCGGCGGCTGCGAGCGCTGCGAGCATCCAATGAGTCGAACTGAAGTAGCAAGAGGTTTCCATGGCTCCATGCTGCCACTCACGGACCGCCGCATGGGGTAATCCTTGAAGTTGTGATGCAAGTCGGCATCCTGCAAAAACCAGCCAGCACAAGTGGAAAAGCTCGTTACAAGCTCTACCCCCTTGACTTCGGAGTTCCTGCCATGGCCTCTTTTTTGTGCCTCACTGGGCGTATCAGGCTCCGTCCGGTGGTTGGGAATGCCCGTGTTGGGTGAGTTGCCTTCAGGTGGCTTGAGTGCGACCTACTTGATTGGCGTGCTGTGGCGTTCGGGCAGTACCAGGTCAGGCGCTGTTGATGTAGACGGTGCCGCGAGCGCCTCGGTGACCTGCCGCATGCCAGGGCAGTCAAGGCAAGCTGACAACTCGGACAGCTCCATGTGAGCCCTCTGACTAGATGATGAGCTTGCTTGGCTGCTGACAAAAGTGCGGTGCGGCTGCACGTATCGACGCATTCTCTAGACCCTGGACGGAATTGAAAGTCGGGAGGAAGTGCTGATTTGGAATTATGGCAAGTTCAGGCTCACCTTCCCAACCTCCGCGGCTGCCGTTCACATCGGCAGCCAGCACCTCTCATGTGACAGCCCGCCCTTTTCTCGGCGCCTCACTCCCTCAGGTCCAAGCCACTCGTTGCTTCTCAACCGACGCCCCTCCAACCAGAAGCCGTGAGGTGAACGCTGCGGGCAGTGTTTGGAACGTGTTGCTTATCCCGGCTGCCAGATTCTGGGCGACGAGCTGTCGCCTTAGCAGCTGAAGCCCTGATGGCCTTCCGGCAGCATGGTTGGCCTTTGGTGCTGGGCGCCGTGACAAAGGAACCGCACGATTACGTTCAGTGTGGCAGTAGACTCACTGATACTGATACCGTCTTTCCCTGGAAATTCCTGCCGTCATCGGACACATCTCAAGAGAGCGGCAGAGCCTACCAATACCCACGCGCGTGAGACACAGTGATTGACAACATCGGCTGGAAGCTGGAGTCGCATGTGGCGAAGTCAGAAGGCCTGTGCAGTCCACACAATGAGAGGAGATCTGCGGAGCAGACAATAGAGCGGAGGGCAGGCAGGTGTTGCTATTCGGGCTCGGGCTAGGTTGTGGGAGGTCCCATGCCAGGCGGCTGTCCGGAGGATACGCTTAAATCTATACTACAGTTCAAGGGCCGCAGCCATGAACGTAGCTCTTCGCTTCCTTTTCGCATGTTTTGCTCACAGCGAGGAATCGAAGCAGTTAGAGCAATGCTAGACATGTGCCAGCATGTCCTGGTTGCTGCTGAGTTTCTGGACGTTTGTGCACCAAAGCGCAGGGCTTCTATCGCTTGGCTGGGCAGTGGAAGCAACGCCATGCACACCAGAGGAGATCCTACGAGCTCTGGACTGCTTCCGGTGGGTGCGGCCCAACAGTCCAATCACAGCTCTTTGGTACATGTGCGAGTACCCCAGCCCAAGAAGTCTCAAGCTTCACAACATCAGTGCCACAGCAAAGCCTGCCACGACGAGTCTTTGCTGCAGATGCTTTGCCAAGTTTGCTTTGATCCAGCGCCAGCTCGCACAGGAGTCTGCAAGACTGAAAGCCCAACTGATGCTCCAGACTGACACAGTTAGAAATCTTACTGTGCAACTTCGCGTTCCCCTGATCTTCCGAAGCCCAGCAAGATATGACGATGTGCGTCGTGCTTCGATACTCTTTAAGGGAGTCTTCGGAAAGTTTCTGCGAGATGCATGGGTATTGTCCACTTCACTACTGGCGCTGGTGGGAGATGGTGGTGCAGACTCATTCGACATACGTACTCTTGAGGATCTGGTTGCCGACACCTTGATTCTTGTTCGCGACAGAGCGATTGCATTGCGGAAGCTGCTGCTGCAGACTGAGAACAGCTGTTTACCCAACATTTTCCACCAAACCTGCACCGCAGATCATCTTGCGGTGTTCCACAGCTTTCCTCCTGTTGAAGGACCTGAACCCGAGGGCCATGCAGTGGATTTCTTAGGCTGCCGTCTGCAAAATCGCTATTCACTGTTTAAGATCGGTCGGTAAGTTCGGTTCAGGTGCGGTTCTGAACAATGGAGCACTGCTTCTATGTGAGTGACGGAGGCATTTCGACGAACATCACCACGGTGTGTGACGATCAGATGCCTGCCCTTCTGGCACCGACTAGGACGGGCTTCTGAGACATGGATGACATGGTGCACAGCATAGGCAAGTAGCAGCAGGGCGTTGCAGCCACGTAGCTTCAGTGTCGAGACATGTTGCCTGCTGGGCCCACGAGGACTTTGGATTGCATTTTTCGCAGAATGGCGCTGCCCAGTACCCGATTCTGGCCATTCCTTGACGAAGAATATTTCGAAGACTGGCTCATTGAGTTGGCTGATGGATGGTCTTTAATATGTTCGGCAGTGTAAGGTCTTTGCCCTGTAACCAGTGAGTGCCGCAGCGAGAGTGCAAGGAACCGAAGCTGCACTTTGCTCTGCATTCAAGGAGTGGAAGGACATCCTCGAAACATCGCTTCGTGGAGCGCGTGAGGGTCGCAACCTGCGCATGGCCGAACCTTAACTTCTATGCTCTATGCTCGACAGTTGAAAATCCAGTTTTACTGCTGCATATAAGCAAACACGAGTCGAAGGTGTGCTGGTCAATGCTTGGCTTAAATGCTCTCTCATCGAAGCCAGCTAAAGTTCTGCTATACCCAAGGAGATTGGGTCCGGCCCTCATGCAATCTGGGCAATGCGTGCCTCGCCGGCTTCATAACCTCACTTGCCAGGAACAGCAGTTTGGTACTGTAGTTCCAGAGTTGCAGGTTCACACCAGCACACGAACAAGATCGAACATCGAACAAGGACGCAAAGAGACTCAATGTACGGACAGAAACTAGTGAATAGTTTTACATGCAGATTAATGATTAATCTTTGGCACATCACATGTATGACTGAAACGCAAACATCAACTGGTGACTCTCCAAGTAGAGTAGCCAACTGGTCGTGCTCTCATGTGCGAGGGTTCCGAGTTGTCACCACATGATTCGCTGATGAATCTGCAATACTCACACCGGTGCAGGAGATTTTGCACCCGGAGAGTGCGTGTAGCTGCAAGAACACGAATGACTTCGGATGCGTCTCCTTTCTAGTCGGGGGGCCATATAGTCTCACGAACTGCACGTTATGGATTGCGTTCGCAGTTTGTGCCTCCTAGGTTTTCTTTCCCAGACCCAGCCAGGTGCTGCGAAAGCCTTTTTGCAACACGCAGGGCCCGAAGTGGGCTGCGAACTTCTCCTTGTGGAGCCATTCGACCTAGGAGACCGCTTCGGTTAGCAGCATCGTGAACAGACAAGTCACAGATGAGTCATGAGCACACTTGCATCAGTAGTGGCGCGATCGGTGGTAACTGGGGAATCGGTAACTCACGTGTGGCAAGCGTGGGCCAGCGGCCAGCAACTTCTAATACGGCCTCAGACGGTATTGTGTCGCTAGGAGATGGATCTCAACTTGGTGAGCACATTGCTCGGAACTTGCCGGAGCTTTGCCCGCACTCAGAAGCGCAAGCTACTGCTTCAGCTAGCTGCCTCTTCAAGTATCGCTGTGCAGACGTGACAGGAGGGTCGGTGCAAGTGGGTGGTGGAGACAGACCCTGTGGAATCTGGCAAGCAGCTGCAGGCCGCTTCCACACTCCCGTGCTTCGTCAGTGCGCAAAATCACCCGAACCCTCAACTGCACACGTCGGGTCTCTGAGGCAATTCTGGGATCTGGTGACCCCTGGGATCTCGTTGATATCGACGTGCAAGGGGCAGAGCCGCTTGGATGACGACTTTGGTTCGTCCCGCTTCCTATCAGAACATGGCACAGGTCATCACAGGTCCTTTCTACCTTTTCTACCTCTCCATGAATCCGAAGATCAACTCAGGCATGCTATGCTGCAGGGCATGGCGCCCTGGCTTGTGGGCCGAGCGCGTCGTCTCCATATCTCTACGCATTCACGCCGGATTCACAGCGACATCCTTCGATGGCTGCAGCTTGCCGGCTGGACGATCCTTGCTCAATTTACCTTCCTGCTCTTCGGTTGCAACTTGCACGGAGGTCCGCCCTATGCTGATGTACCCGCGGTCCTATAGGCCTTGGAAACACAAGGGTATCCCGACAGGAGATTTGCACAACGCATGTGCATCAAAAGTGGATGGTGACTGTAAATCAACATGCTACTACACTATCAATGGAAAGCTGAACACTGTGAAAAGAATCGGGATCTCAGCTGCAGCGCGAAGATGGCATGTGGGGCTGCCTTGGGTAGCGGGACCCTTCGGATGCAGCGGCAGAGAGCAAGAGACAGATTGTGACTACTCTGTGATACTCTGTGTATCTGAGTGTATGTCTCGCGACCTAGTTTGGAGACACAGCACGCTGTGGACAAGAACCGTGACAGCCCTTTCCAAACGCTTAAAGTTGTCTAGTGCCACGCCGCTATGGGTTCTTTGTCGCGTTAGTTGATTCACTTGGCAGTGAAAACAAATCCTAAACGACTAAGGCAAACCAACTAGGACTGATCTTGTGTGTGTGTGTGTGCGAGAGTGTGCGTGCATGTGTGTGGGTGAGAGATTGTGACAGAGAGGCGTTCATTGTGTATGGGTCTGCTCGCTTCTGTTGCTCGGCCCACGCCACGCGGTTAGCTGCTGAAAGGAGAGATTCGTGACTTGTCAGCCCTCACCTACCTGTGAGCCTGTGAGCTTGTTGTGTGGTTCTGCTGTCGGGGTCGGTCGCCCTCGTGATAAATCAATTCTCGGGGGTTCTTTCCCCTGTTGAATTGGGCCTGAAGGCATGCCACTTTGCAGTGCCTATTAGCCCCGCAGCAGGTGTGCATGCACTCGCGCTGGGGGGCGAGGCAGCATTTCGTTCTTTAGACCGAACGGATGAAAGACAGTTCAGACACTTGCTGCCAGTTCTCGCAACATCCACAAGATGTTATTCAACATTTTCTGTATTGCTGACGACGATTAATTGGATTTGTCACATTGTCGGACCATGTGTGGTGTTTTGAGGTGTCTGAGAGGTGCCGGCTGGGTGATGACTAGTCATGGCAGTTATGCGTTTGGCGTCGGTTTCTCTGGTCATAGTAGGTTCGGGATCGCAAGACACCTGAAAGTATGGCGTGGAGCCCCTGAGACAATGATTTGTTAGTGTCGTTGTTTGGTAATTTCAGTATCTTTTGTGTTGTTGCCGAATCTGCACAAAGTATGCGATGCTTGCTGAAGATGGGCTTCGAGCGAGCTCCAGAACTCAGTCTAGTCACCAGTGCTTTGATTGTGGAAGCCTGCTTGGACCAGCATAGTTTATAGTACAGGCGTCGTCATCCTGCCTTTCGCGAGTTGCGAGAGTCGAAACACTAAACCAAACCGCTTGAGGTCTGCGGCCGGGCCCAAGGAAGTGCCACTTGGGCCCTTCGTGAACTGTGATGGGCACATCAGCGCAGTGCACGCTTCCACCGAGGAGAAAAAAACCGCTTCGCCTGCTTTCGGGCAATTGATCGCGCCCCTGTGAAACTGATGTATAAGTTTATCAAAGCTCTACGGCAAGCAAGGATCGCACCCTCGAGCTGCCTGCGGCTCAGCTGTTGCAATCTCCCGATCCTCTATTTCTGCATGTTTGCGTGTTTGTGATTTCAACGCTGACCGGTCGCCAAAACCAACCACGACCTGAAGTTCCAACCTCGCTCGGCAGAGCAACATTATCCGTGTGTGTGTGTGATGTCCACTCAGATGCGAAGGAATTACGATAGTAATGGAATCCTTCAGGGAGGGGCGTCCGGAGGGGTACGTATGAGCTAGTACTCCCCAGGTCTCGCTTGGACTCCTCGGACTGTAGCCTCCCCCCTTCAACCACCCGCCTTTCAGGATCCTATAGAATTTAAGAAAGAGTCGGGGGTCCCCCACTCATGTCTCTAAGCAAGGCAGCGTGGATACGGCTGTAAAGGGTTGTGTCCACATGAGGCTAGTTTCGGCAAGCAGGGCCACAACACGAACTCAGTTGGCTCTGTCAGGATTGCTGATCCGCAGAACTCGGGGTCTGTATTTCAGGCCGATGCTTCCTGTCACATGTGGAAAGACCAGTCAAATGCCGCGGCAGACCATCCGGCAGCAATTGTTGACGTAAGTGCAGTTCGACAGGTGGCATCCCTGTACAACTGTCTGCAGATGCAGGCAGGGAAGTTGGATCCACATGCGACACAGACATGCATGGTTTGGAAGCTTCTCCAGCCCATTGCAGGAACCAGGAGATTCCCCGGAGGACGGCGTAACTTGTGGCGAGCTTGGACGAGCGTCGAAAGTAGGCGCAGTTCGCCAGCCGCATGGGTGATGCTTCCAAAAATCACAGGCTATGCCGAGACTACGACTCAGGGTTCAGTGGCCGCCTCAGTCGCCTACAGCGGTGACAGTGAGGCTTGGATCAAGGTGCATGGAATCTTGAAGTGCTTCTCGAGGTTTGTGCAATAGCCTGTCCAGAATTCCCGGCCCGCTTGCACATACTCCGACGTGCTTGTATGCATGTCACGGTGAAATGGGCGGGCCACGTTGCAAAATTGCACGCTGGAGGCCGCAGATTTAATTTGGTTATGCATAACAACGCGTAAGTGCAGTGATTCACGCTGCCCATGCCAGGCTGCCACCGTTTTCCGAAACTACTTCCTGAATGGCGTTGGGCAAGGGCGTGGTCAGCAGGCCTGGCCAGGGCCAGGCATCACTTGCAAAAGCCTGGCCCAAGCCTAATCTGCCTAAGTGCAGTAGTGGAACTCGGCAGATGGACCTGCTCACGCACGTCGGTGATCTGGTTGGTAATCGCAAAGAAGGCGACTCGGCTCTCGAGCATGGGCATAATTTGCCCTGCAACTCCGGGCTTCGGGCGCATTTTCGCATGCAAGTGCTAAATTTGTGCCCTTTGCCATTTTGCTCAGATGCGCATGTGTTCCAGAAGCCTTTCGCAGGATATTGGGTCGTGAGGAATGGCTTCATGATGCCCAGGTTCTGTCCTTGCACCGCAACGCAAGATGTGCATGTAGACAGAGTCCACGGTGAAGTCAGGCCTGGTGGCAAGCTCATAGATCTCGGTGAGAGTCGGCCCCTCAAGTTGGGGGTCGAGCAGCAGTGCGAGTGCAGCTTGCAGCATGTTCTTGAGAGCTTCCCGGAGCAAGGGTTCTCGCCTAAGCTCTCTCAGGGCTTGCCAGTGATCAAATTCTGGCAGATGATGTGGCCAGTCGAGTTCGAGTAGGGGTTGCGCTCTCAGACAATGATTCATGCAACAGTGTACTCGCGACATGGTTTGATTGAATATTCGCTTGCAGGTTCACTGGGACACACAGGTGCTGCTAGACGACATTTCTCACAACGTTTGTCAGGCGTTCCCTGTTGCGTGATGAATCCGGAATTCGGAAAGTGACACGAGAGTGACTGAGCTGCGCAGGTGTGTTGTTCTGCGCCTGCCGTTGCGTTTTCCAAGATTGTGAAGGCATCGCAGTGCCACTGCAATCCAGGAATCCTTGTGCGAACAGGAAGTGGGTGCTAGTCGCTAGTGGATGCAGGATGTTGCAGGTCACTTTCAGGTCGGACCAAAAGGTTTGAACCCACAGAGACTCTGCCTGCAGGCACAGCACTGGGCGCCATTTGCCATCAGTTTGCTAACTGGTGCGGGCCCCCGGCAGGTCTCCTGTGGATTCGATGAGCCGTTTAGATGATTAATCGAAGATTCCAATTTGGCCTTCCGCGGTCCGTTTCTTTGCCTTGACGTCCGGTCTCAGGTGCATATGCCCTTGGCTCAGCTTCGAGGGAAGAGGTGAAGAAGGATCTGTGGACGTGTTTGGCCTCCTCGCATGACTAATGGGCTTGGTTCAGCAGCCCATGTCTCAAGATTTCACTGGAGAGGTCCTTCTCCAAAGCGTCAACAACAGTTCCGTAGAAAAGCTTGCAGCTTGGAAAGCTTGCAGCTTGGTGGTGAAGCACTGAGGATGCCACGCTGGCCGCAGGTGCAATCCTGGCGGCCCGGTGCGAAGCTCAGAGGTACTGATACGACGAAACGCCGCAGCGCAAGGATGCCCATGGCAGTCCGAGACGTCATGGCTGGGCGTGCCAGGCGGCGGCAACGCGTCAAAGTCTTTCTCACTGCGATCGGAGCTGGAGCTCTAGGCTCGGCAGCACGTGAACCGGAGTGTAGCTTTCCAGTTCCACAGTTGCGGGTCCCTGCTGCATGTGTGGCCCGCTTTCTGCGCGTCATCTACCACAGCAAAAAGAGACCTGTAGAAGGAATACTGCACGGGGTCGTCTGTTGTTGAGAGGGCAGTCCTTCGACTGCTGCTGCTGCACCTGCCGCACCTGCCCTTGTGCAAGATGGCACGACCTCAGTGCAGTGCAAACCTGACTCAGCCCTCTGCCGCAGAGATCCCGCGTCTGGCTCCGCTGGGCACGAAGAAGTTGAAGAAGTCCCCAATCATCTCGCCCGCCATAGCATCGCACCACTCCTGTTCGAGACTGTCGATCTTCGTCTCAGGTTTCACGGTGTCTACTAAGTCTACTCCAGGTTCAGGCTTCCTCAGATTCAGAGTGCGTGCGACGAAGGGTTGCGTGAAGGGGAGCAGTGAGTGCCTCGCAGGTGCTGTCAAGATGGTCTGTTCCCCATGTGCGTGTTTGTGTTATCCTGCTGTACATGCGATGTTATGCATTCCATGAAGGGTCTCGTTTATGTTTGCTTTTATTTCTCAATTTTGTCATGAAGTTTATTTGTCTTGCAGGGGGCCAGGAACCAATATCACCTGTCCTGGCCAACGAAGACCAGGTGATATCGGGGTGCAAACGTACCTGCTATGAGATTGGCAATCGCAGCTTGCAATCTCAATGTTGTATGAGTTCGTATGTTTTGTCTTTTACATGGCTTGCAACATGTACGTCACCTACAGAAGACAGGCGGGTCAGTGGAAGCCTTTCCAGTTGTGTTCGACAAGAGCTCCCTCATGAGGGCCTTGTCGCTGTTCGGCGAAGTTGCCGGCCCACCGGGGTGCTTGTGTTAGCAGGATCGGAGATCACATCCCGTTTCACAACATGTTCAAGGGGAAATCATTGTGCGGAGATCAGCCTTTTGGAAATCACAGTGGAGATCATAGTGGAAATCACAGTGGAGATCACTTGTACAGAAGTGTCCAGTAGTGCGTGGCCTTAGTGCAGTCTTCATTTTCGCCTGGTTCCTCTTCTTTCGTTCATTGTTTTCTTGCGTCCATTTGTAGTTGTTTTCATTTTCTCCGTCACCTCATCGGGCCTGTCTCTTCAACGTATCCCTGTTCGCTGTCATCTTTTCACCTGACGGACGGCGACTGATGCGAAGATCGTATTTGGGACCAGTCAGGACCGCTGGTCGCTGGTATATAGACCATATATATATATATATATATATATATATATATTTTTTTTTTTTTGAGGCCTTAGTGCACGGACGGCGACAGATGCGAAGATCATGTTTGAGACCAGTCAAGAACGCTGGTCGCTGGTGTTATTTGAGGTCTTCGTGCAGTCTTCATTTTCGCCTGGTTCTCCTTCTTTCGTTCATTGTTTTCTTGCGTCCATCTGTAGTTGTTTCACTTTCTCCGTCACCTCATCGGGCCTGTCTCTGCAACGTCTCCCTGTTCGCTGTCATCTATTCACGTGACGGACGACGACAGATGCGAAGATCATGTTTGAGACGAGTCAGGAACGCTGGTCGCTGATATTATTTGAGGCCTTGGTGCACGGACGGCGGCAGATACGAAGATCATATTTAAGACCAGTCAGGAACGCTGGTCGCTGGTATTATTTGAGGCCTTAGTGCAGTCTTCATTTTCGCCGGGTTCTTCTTGTTTCGTTCATTGTTTTCTTGCGTCCATCTGTAGTTGTTTCACTTTCTCCGTCACCTCATCGGTCTGTCTCCTTAACGTCTCCCTTTTCGCTGTCATCTTTTCACTTGACGGACGGCGACAGATGCGAAGATCATATTTGGGACCAGTCAGGAACGCTGGTCGCTGGTGTTATTTGAGGCTTAGTGCACGAACGGCGACAGATGCAAAGATCGTATTTGAGACCAGTCAAGAACGCTGGTCGCTGGTATTATTTGAGGCCTTCGTGCACGGACGGCGACAGATGAGACCAGTCAGGAACGCTGGTCGCTGGTGTTGTTTGAGGCCTTAGCGCAGTCTTCATTTTCGCCTGATTCTTCTTCTTTCGTTCATTGTTTTCTTGCGTCCATTTGTAGTTGTTTCACTTTCTCCGTCACCTCATCGGCCTGTCTCCTTAACGTCTCCCTTTTCGCTGTCATCTATTCACGTGACGGACGGTGACAGATGCGAAGATCATATTTGAGACCAGTCAAGAAAGCTGGTCGGTGGTGTTGTTTGAGGCCTTGGTGCACGGACGGCGACAGATGCAAAGGTCATGTTTGAGGCCAGTCAGGAACGCTGGTCGCTGGTGTTATCTGTTCGTTCATTGTTTTCTTGCGTCCATCTGTAGTTGTTTCACTTTCTCCGTCACCTCATCGGGCCTGTCTCTACAACGTCTCCTTGTTCGCTGTCATCTATTCACGTGACGGACCGTGTCAGATGCGAAGACTATATTTGAAGCCAGTTAGGAACGTTGGTCGTTGGTGTTATTTGCAGGCCGGACCTTACGATTTGCAAGAGAGATGGATCGTTGCCATCCTTGCAGGTGCCGATCATCATGCAAACTTCAGCTCGAGTGATGCCCGAACATTATCACCGGTATCGCGTCTTCGCCCTTTCCTTCGTGCAGACCTCCAGGCTGTAAAGTTGTGAGTGTGACTTGAGACATAGACGCGACAGTGGTACACATGCAGTGCCTTACCATGTGTTCTGAAGAGCGTCGTGTGAGTGCTTTGATCTTAGATTGCAACAGTCACGCCCGGACCTCAACGGCGGGCGTTGTTTGTGTTATCCTGCTGTACATGCGATGTTATGCATTCCATGAAGGGTCTCGTTTATGTTTGCTTTTATTTCTCAATTTTGTCATGAAGTTTATTTGTCTTGCAGGGGGCCAGGAACCAATATCACCTGTCCTGGCCAACGAAGACCAGGTGATATCGGGGTGCAAACGTACCTGCTGTGAGATTGGCATGGGCGATGGAGTATCGCAGCTTGCAATCTCAATGTTGTATGAGTTCGTATGTTTTGTCTTTTACATGGCTTGCAACATGTACGTCACCTACAGAAGACAGGCGGGTCAGTGGAAGCCTTTCCAGTTGTGCCTGTTAATGCAGTGGGAAGCTCTGCGAACCGAGCGGATGGCATGCAGAGCCTCCTGAGAACAGAGACAGAAGCCAACACCAAGTGCACGCATCAGAAACGACTTCAGCAGCTCGCAATGTGCTGATCCTTCACATTCCCTCTGGGACTTGAGAGCGGTTGCTCTTTGCATATCTCAAGGAAGTCTGCAGAGCCATCGTGAGGCAATCGACCGAGCTGGATCTACCAGGCTGTTGACAGAGCTTGGGACCCAGCCTGGTGTGCTATTATCCTTTTGCTTTCTCTGTCGGCTGGGCTGGCTGGGAGACCCTGAGGTGTTGGAAGCGTATAAGTCCGCTCCTTTGGTCAGTGCCTCTGAAGTTCATGGCATCCAGCCGGACGCGAGAAAGGCGAAAACACTGCCCGAAGCCGGACGCACCTAGGATGTGTACTTGATCCACTTTTCCCGAACAGACAAGTTTGAGAGGCTGCAGGCCTTGCTGCCCAGATTCCGGAGCACGTCGAAAGTGCATGTGATGCCCTTGCTCTGAATGCCAGGGTAGCCGGCCAGAACCAGTTCCACGGAATCGCAGCTCGCTGGACGAGAGGGTGCTGAGCCAAGTGCATGGCAGCATTGGTGGACTGTGTCTTCTTATATAGTGTGCCTGTCACGAAGACGTGACTGCAGCTGTCATATTGCCAGGTTGCTGCAATGCAGAAAGAGGCAGCCGGGGGGTGCTTTCAACCTTTTTGTGGCTTCGCTTCTCCGACTTCGCTGCGCAATCACTACTAGGTCGGAGAGGCCAACATGCTGCACAAGACGCAGCGCTATCCCATGCGCGGCTCTCGAAGTGGCGTCGGGCAAGTACAGCCTGCTCGGTGTTTGAAACGAGCTGTCCTGCAAGAAAACATGAAGCCATTCTCGAGATGTCTTGAGATGATATCGCGGTGGGTAACAGTCGGTATTGGCGGGCTCGGCAGATGCTCGAGAGCCGCGCTGTCGTAGCGCTGGAAAATCTTTCCTTTCATTGAGGATGGGCTCGCCGACCGCTGCTCGTGACAACATGAGCTTGATGATCGCAAAGGCAGATGCCATTCCTCTGCTCGCAGACTCCATTTTGGAGAGAGAGTGAGCCTGAACTGTGGAGTTCTTGTGGGTCCGCTCATGCTTCACATTGTCACTCTCACGAAGGCCTCACTGAGGCTCGAAACAGGTTCTTCTCTCAGGCCCAGCGATATTCTAGCTCTTAGGTGCCATGCCTCATGAAAAGGGCAACTGGCGCCATTGGTTTGCAGCAGGTGGTAAGCTGCACTGGCTTGAAAGCGCTCTAGTATCCGCACAAATTTTCGGCGTTCTCTTCGCACCACCGGCCTTGCAGAGTCTTTTCTGGACGAATGCCGTCGTCCAGCTGGGGATCTTTCTGCCTGTGGTGCAACTCCCAATACTTCTAACCGGGAAAATGCTTTATGTTGACATTGGCTGGCCTTCTGGACTTGTTGCAATTGGAGCAACATCGCTTCTACTGGGTGCTGGGTTGTGGGTTCGTAAATGCTTGATAGCAACATGTTTCCTGCTACATGGGGGTCGCATGGCCTTGGGCGTGCTGGTGATGTGGGGCCAGTCATCCAACTTTACCTATCGTTTTCAAGAAGATCTTCCGAGGTACCAGTATGCAAAGCATAAATGGGTCAGCATTGAGGGCATGCCGGAACACACGTGGTGGCTGAAGATGCAATTGGACTCTTTTGGCCAGGGAATCTGCAACATCATCATTCTTTGTGTGCCTGCCTTCTTGGCAGCCAGCAATCCAGATGCCTACATCTCTTGGGTTGAGTGGCTAGGCTTCGCCATGTGGGCTGCGGCCTGGGTTTTTGAGAGCTTTGCGGACTACCAGAAGATGCTTTTCCTGGAGGAGTGCAAACAGCTTCAGAAGAGCGACGCCACGTTGGGCCTTGCACCATTTGACAAGTACTTCTTGTGGTCTTGGTGCCGGCATCCGAACTACTTCGGCGAGTGGTGCGCCTGGGTCGGTTTGGCAATTGCTGCCCTCCCATCTCTCCTTAACGAGAATGTCGTTCCACAACAACACGCCTTCATTTTCCGCGTCTATATGGTGGGTTTGATCATGCTCCCCCGAGTGCTGTATGATTGCTTAGTGCATTGGACTGGTGCTGGGCCGGCGGAGCATTTCAGTGCCAAGAAGCGGGCAAGCTACCGAGAATATCAAGAGAAGGTACGTTGCTTTTTCCCGTTGTCGTTACCAGGCATAGATAACCACATGCAGGCAGGATGGCCGACGTTTGAGCCGGCAAGTTAGGACATTACGACTCAGACAGCGCACTTGGCCCTGGCTGAAAAAGGTGTGCCTATTTGACGTAGCTGTCCTTTTCAGTTCGTCAGTCGGCAATTCAAGTTCTGAGCCGCTGGGCTGACAGGCTTTTGCATATTTTGACTCCAATGGCCTTGCTCTTGGTTCCGCCACAGCTCACATGTTCCCACCGGCAAGGCCGATGTGCAGGAGGCGGAAAACCCATTTTCTCTGCTAGACCCCGCTTTGAACAACGGCGTTGGTAAGTTTCGCACGTCCCACCTCCGCATTGCATCTCAGGCACAGGTCCGAGACTACTCCATGTCCTTTAGCCACAGTCTGGAACAGAGTTTCGCTAGAAAGGTTTAGGGTTTATAGGGGAAAGGCGGCTTGCTTGCAAGGACGACTGGTAGTTTGCCAGCAAAAGGGAAAGGCGGCTTTGTGTATCGGTGCTGCATGTCGGCCTCGGTCAACATGATTGTGGGTCGTAGACTGGCTAGACTTGAGTCCAGTGGCAAAAACAGTTTGGCAGCATTTGCTTGTTTCCAGTCGCCTCAGCCGAACACTGTTTAGCAGATCCGACTGTGCAAAACATCTCACGACCCTCTCCTGTGTCGTCGTCTAGCAGCTTCCACAGAGATATGGTCGGCTCTGTTCGAAGACTGAGGCGACGGTGTCATCGACATCGATGAGTGCACCTACATCCTTAGAAGCCTCGATCCGGTTGCTCGGCTTTGTTTGGTTCTTGAGCTGCTTTCCTGGCGGAGGTTGCTTCTTATTCTTTGTACATGGAGCCAAGCAGAAGCCAGAGGAACATGCACGACGCCGTTGCCTGTGATCCATATCGCGAGACGGACATGAGAGTGAGAGAGACTGTGAACATTCGCTCCACGGGTTGTGGGTGCGTGATCCGTGCGAACCTCAGCAGGCTTTCTTCACGCAGGAGAAGGTGCGACAACTCGCGGCCCAGGCGGGCCAAAGGATGTTGGCCAATGCGAGGTATATCGACGGGATGCAACAGCACGGTCCGACGGTGCCCCCGTGAGAGGCAGACGCGGACTCCGATGGTTACATACACTATGCCGAGCTGTTGACCAAGTATTCCTGCACCGTTGCAAAGGGAAAGCTATGCTTTCAACTATTGAGTATGAGCTTGTCAGGTTCATTGCATGGATCTTGGACTCAGACTCAGTGATGACATCGCACCTGTCTCAGCTCTTTAGGCTCCTAGCGAAACATTGCATGACGGTGCATGAGCAGCAATGCAGACTATGCAAGAGATTCGATAGTTCAATTGCCAAGGCGAGTGTTGGCGGCCTCCTCTTTTGCCCCTTGGCTCTCAGGAAGGTAACGGTCGATTCGGACAGTAGAGAGTAGAGTCGGAGAGGCCGTTTTCCGGCTTTTCAGGCGGCCGGCTGTGGCGTTGGAGAGTAGGACCGGCCCAGAGCCAAGCGCATGTTCCCTGGATACTTCGAGGTTGCAGAGAGCATGCCCGACGGCATCCTGCCCGAGTCACCATTGAAGCTTGCCCGTGCCCAAGGTGACATTCTTTTCTGATTAGCTCTGCATTACTGGCAAACCCAAGACGAACATCGTTTCTCAGTAGAACTTTCGGACCCCGAGTTAGGGAAAGTCGACCTCAGCCCAAGGAAATCCTCCCAGTTTTGACAGCCTGGCGCTGTGTATCTCAAGACTTGCCTATTTTGTGAGAACTGCCTCAGATTACTGAGGCATCGAGAGCTCGACCTGCCACCAGCGGCGAAATGTCGCGGTGACCTCGGCCCATGGACACTTTATGCTTTGCGTCGGCTACTGTTGCTATATTATTATTATTACTATTTCTACTAGCACGATTATTATTATCATGATGATTGCGTCTTCTGCTTGTTATTACTATTATTACTATTTTAGGTTGTTTGATCAAACTGCTTGGGGCACGCATAGGTTTCCGGTGAGTTGGGACCAAGATGCTTGGGGAGATGCTGATGGATAACACAGACCAAGGTTCTTCTGAGCAGCTAGAATTGGACTGTGCCGCAGCTTGCCTGTGCCCTTTCCTGGGCAGACCACGATGTCGTGATTGACGGCTGCATGCGAATCCAAGGTTCAACGTAAGAAGCAAAAGACGGCTTTGCTTATCAACCCGCGACAAACTGTGTTGCTGTGGCCCGTTGACCTAAGTTGGGCAGGATGTGTCGGCCCGGAGTGCCGTGCCAAACGTCTTATCAAGAGCAGTGGGGTGGTCAATGACCACCTTACGGTTATTGATTATTCTGAAGTTATTCTCATGGATGGCAAGCGAAGCAGGGACGCGTGTCCGATGAAACCCTCCACACCCCACAAGCCACAAACATCCACCAAGCTTCGCTGCTTCGAAGAATATTTCAAGCATAACGGCAAGCAGAATTTGGCCAGCACGATGCATGCTCTGAGCCTTCGTGCTGGAAAAGGTTGCGTGTTGTACCAACACCGAAGGACCGTCGAATGCGATCAGAAAGTCGTGAGCATGCTGCCACAGCTGGCTTTTCCAGTTTGCTGACCATGTTGCTGAGCACATGTACAGCAATTGCACAGATGCACTCGAATTCACTCCTTTGCCCTTAGGGCGCTACGTGATACTTGCCATTGTGCAGCTCGAAAGATGAGACATGCCATCCCCAGTTGGCAGCACATCGTCATGAGAGATCGCCAGCCCAAGCATGAGCGGGCCTTCTTGGTCGACAAGCTTGTTTGTAGCTCTCCCGTCGCAACATGCAAGGGCGTCTCAATATGAAGGGCTGCAGGGCTATCTTGAAGCGCCGCAAAGCAAAGGGCAGGAGCCATGGCTCCATGTCGACGGTGGCACTGCCGAAGGCAGCCTCCAGCTTGCAAGGCATCGCGGCACATCACGGCCAGTGCCTTCCTGCAAGGAAAGAACCGAAAATTGACGCCACGTTGTAGATGCGAGAGAACTCTTATAAAACTGCACAGCATCGTGACATATCGGGACGGAGCTCTCCCTCGGTGCTCAGCTTCTGGGCTCGAAGTCGGAGTCTTCGGGTCGCGGCGTAGAGGCACGCCTCTACTGGCCTCGGAGGAAAGCGATTTTTGTCTCCAGACTCCAGGGCCGTGCAACGACTCTCCCCGGCGATCAGGATGCCGTCGGCATTGCTCTCGTCGGCGCAGAAAGACATCATTGGTTCGCAGCACAGGGCTGAGACGAAAGGCGGCATTTGCAGCTGTAGCGCCGAGCGCTTGCTCTTTGATCTGTGCTCCAAGGGCAAGGGACTACACTGCCTTAGTTCGCCAGGCCAGAGCCAGAGACAGCATCTCCCTAGAACGCGGATGCATGGAGCGGGTTCCCCCTGTTCAGGTGAAGGACATCTTGCCACAGTTCAGCGACGACCAGGTGTGCGATGCCCTCGTGCAGTCGAACGAGGACATGTTGCTTGCCTTGCCGTCCTGGGCCTATCCAGATGCCGGACGTGCTCAGGACATCAGCCGAGCGGTGGAGCTGCTCATGAGCCCAGCACATAGTCCCGCGTGAATTCTCGATCTGCCATACGTTTGCTACGCATAGATGCCGTGCCCTTGCCTCGCTGAGCTTTTTGCATGATGAGGTCAGCAGCCCACCTCGAAGCAATCCAAAAAGAAAGAGAAGCACAAAAACAGAGAGGCCCGGTCAGTCTCTCTGAAGCTGCAGAGAAGAAGCAGAGGCCACCTTTGCGCCTTTCTCTGATCCAGGCTCGAGTGCAGGCCGAGGCCGCGCTGGGGCGTGGGCCTGGGGGGGAGGGGAGGAAGGAGGTGCTTCCAAAGTACCATCGACTTCTGGAGAGTTTCGGATTCATCTAAGACTTAGAGAAGCTTCGATTATCTGCTTGGGTGATGTAGCTGAAAGACTGGAGTGGCGAGGGGTACGATGGGGCTGCAAGGCCGCAGGCAAAATTCTTCCCTACGGGTATCGGAAAGCTCGGAGTGTCGGGTTGGAGCTTAGAGCCGTCCAGCACCGGGACCCAGTACCCAGTGTGATGGCTGCAGGCTGAAACAGCAGAGGCCGCCTTTGAGCCAGGGCCTTGACCTGTGACACTGCGCCAAGAGTCGTCACATCGCACCTGTCCGAGGGCCTCCGGCCACGATGAAAAGCAGTACGCAGACGACAGGGCCTCAGAACCAGTTCTGCGACAGGGCTCGACACTGGCACACTCGGTTGACACCCTGGTGCGTGGTCTAAGGAGGCAGCCGAGCCCAGAGAAGAAAGGCCGATCGTTGGAAACTGCATGCTGACCGCTGCTGACTCATGCGGCCTTCGACAGGCCCAAGACTGCAGCCGAAAAAGAGGCAGGGCGGCCCAGGAAGCCAAAGAAGGAGAGATGCTTTGAGCGCATGGGTCCTGAATGTGCCGCAGGCAGCCAAGTTGAGAAAGAAGCTGCGAGAGATAGAGCGCATCGAGGAGCACAGCTGCAAGACGCCAGAAGTATCATCCGATTCAGCATCAGAAGTGAAACTCCGTGCGACAGGATAAAGTTGCGAGAGGCGAGAAAGCCTGAGACTCAGCTCGTCCCTTTCTATGCCAGCTGATCCACGGACAAGACAAGCCTGAGAAGTTCCGTCAACTCTACCACGAAAGACCTCCAAGGTCGACCCCTTGCAGCTGCCGAAGCTTGACAAAAAGAGGGAGGCTGGCACGAGTGAAGAAGACTGAACTTGCCCAGGCTGCACAGCGAAGTTGAACACGCTTTTCCTGCAGCATGCCCGCAGACCGAAGTGGAACTCCGCGCAGCAGAGCAGAAGATCCTGCAAGAGGAGGAGGCACACTTCACGTCTGCGTAGCGACACTACCCGCTGCCGTGGATGTGGCTTGCAAGGAGCGAAGATATCAGGAGGAGCAGCTCAGGAAGCAGGAGGACTTCGCCACTGTTTGGGAGTTTCCTCTGATGTCAACGTAAGAGAGTTGAGATATCCGATACCCCCTTCTGGATCGACCCCCTGCTTCTGCAGAGTACCCGAGGAGTGGGATCGCCATCGCGAGGCACAAGAAGCAGAGCGACGGCGGCAGGAGCTTGTGGGGTAGTAGTACACTGAACATGTGGTATGAATAGCAGCATATCATATGCGACATAAAATGTTGGTTTCTGGCGAGTTCTTGCGCATGCATGGTCGCATTCGTGAATAGAGCTTTCGGGGCCACATTAATTAGTAAGAACAGGACAGCAGACATGCCGGCACTAGCGTCGCTATTGGTCGTGTCTCTAGCTGGAGCCGGAAAGATGGGGTGTAAACAAGTTTGCGGCGTTCCCGCGAGGAAGACGCCTACCAGCACCAGGTCCATTGGATCTGAACGGGGCATGACGCGATCATCTGCAAACTGCATTTTGTCGGCAGGCTGCAGCCAGGATTCTGCCCGAGCCAGTGAGGCAGCATCCGCACTGGCCTCGAGAAGCCTTGCCCTGCTGTAGACGATCTGCATGGCTTGCCTGTGAAGCGAAAGGTCCTGGTTAGTTTCCGGGGAATCCGAGATTGCCCAGCCGACGTCCGAGGCCGGTGCCTCGCTAGTACGGAGGTTCGAGGCTTTCCCTTTGCTTGGCCTGTTCTCTTCGATAGGCTACGCCTGACTCGCACCAGGCCAGCTTCACGTATGCGATTATTATGTGATCTTATGCGTAGGCATGGCAGTGTTTCACGTTTCGTCGAGGGGCCTGTCAAGATGCTGGTGCAAGTCTCTGCTGTTGTTTGGAAGACTTGCGTCCGAGACCATGATCCCGATTTCCTCGCCAGCACATGCGGAACGAGCTCCTGAACATGCTGCACAAGGCACCTCAGGCAGCCTGCCTTTGGAATCCTGCTGAATGTGTCGTCGGGGCAGCCAGGTTCTGTGAATTGTTTGCACTGGTGAAGTTTGTGATCCAAGCTTCAGCTCGAAGGGGTGCAACATCCGAGCAGGAAAGCCAGGGCATCGGCTTCACCCAGTCAGAGCAGACGGCGAACCACCTTGGTGGAGGCAGGAACACGGCAGGTTTTCATGTTGAGGTTTACTCCCTGACTTGTTGGACACTCCTTGCCGTGATCATGGCAGTAGCGGTGGTTGCATGTGATAAGTAGGACGAAGATTCTGCATTTCAGAACGCCGCCTCCTAAAAGACATCATCGTAGCTCGTTCCATCGTTCAATGGGCTGAGAACACCATCCAACAAATCATGGCTAAGAGAAGCCAAGAAGTGGAGCTCCTTTCTCTCCGCCTGCTTCAAGCCCAGCTAAACAGAAGAGACCATCGACGAAAAAGGAGAATAAGGAAGAGGAGCCGAAAGCGGAGGCAACACCAACGAGCGATCGCTGTGTACGTGCGGGCGTAGTTCATTAAGATTCATTAAGGATTGATGCGCGCATGCTGCACACATTAGCATATCACGTTCAAGCTGTACTTCTAGGCATGCCGGGGCAGCGAAGCCTCGTCTTGAAGTCGTCTTGCTAAGTAGGAGGGAAAAACGTCGTTTTGCATGCGGTCCAGCCGTCCAAGACAAGCACTTGTCGATGAAGCTCCTGCGATTCTTGGGCTGCTGCCGATTACCGTTGCAGGCTCCTACACAAGGGGCCCGCCTCGGCCACAGCTTCGGGAGCGCACGCGTCGCTTGCAAACGGTTTGGCCTGGTTGATGCACTGTGCGGGCGGCGAATTTATGATCAGAAGTGCTGGTAGCATGAAGGCAGCAAACGAATGGAGACAGTTATCGTCAAAGCTACAGGTTCAGCGCCAAGCATGCAACTGGATGTCAGTGCTCGCTGCCTCCTGTTCTTTGACCTGAGAAACGCTTGGGTTCCTTGGGGCCGAGGTCAGAACAGCAGGCGCCAGAGTCTTGGGATGGGGAAAGGAGCTTCGAGTTTCCCAGCAGGTCAACAGCGGTCGTGGATAGGGCACTCTCTGATAGGTTGCGGATTCCTAGCTGGTGCCAGGCATACCAGCGGCCCTACAGCCAGTACAACAGCTACGATCACTATGGCCAACAGTACGGCAGCCAACACTATGGCGGTCAGCAGTATGGTCACCAGCAGTCGAGGTGAGGGCTTCGTTGAGTTGCGGTGATGTTGTGGTGACTGCCAATACAAAGGCCCGTCTTTCGCAGGTATCACGACTGGAAGCAAGAAGATTGGCGGCAGCGTGGCTCTTGGAACAAGGACCCTGCAAGCTCAGAGCTTGCTCTTGTTGTACTTCTGTCGAGTCTAGGAGACTATGATAGACTATGACAGTGCCGAAACGGCAAAAGATCTTCGAAGTCGTGCGTGTCCCTTATCCCCTCCAACGGTGTCAGGAGGCCCCGCAAGAGAAGCCTCGACCAGAGCTTCCAGGCAAGACAGATGGGAGTTCGGCAGATGCGCATGAGCCTGCAGTCGGTATCACCTTCAGGGGCGCGATTATGCTGTAACCAGGGGTTCATGCTGTAACCGGGCTGCTGGACAACGAGCAAAAAAGGGGCACGATTATGTCATGGCTTTGATCACTCGGTCCGTGGACAAACAGTCGGTATTGTCTGATACTTGTGCTGGTAGGGCAGACCTGCTTAGACTTCACCTGAACAATATGAAAAGTCGGAAGAAGCCCATGCTATCGCCAATGCCGCAATGACAGAAGATGATGCGCCGAAAGCAGACTGGGCGAACCTCTATTCCACGCTCGTCCGCTCAGTTGTTCGCAGTTCGCAGTACTCTTAGTCAGCTCCCATGTTGAAGGATCTGCTCGTAACCGAGGCAGTTGGACATCTCGAGCATTCCGGCAGATAAGCGTGCCCATGGCCAAGCCTCACCTGCTGGTTTTCACTGCGGACCAGTTTTTTGAAGACGCAGCTTGAGTCTTGCGTCGTGTGTCCAACAGCGGAAGATGTGTGGAGTGTGGACTGCGGGATTCTGAGGCGGAAGCCGAGAGGATCGCCAAGGAGATTGAGCAGCACTCCGGCGGAGGCAGTGCTACTCCTCATTCATCCTCATTCCGCGCTCCGGACTCGACTTCAGCTCTTTCTGCGGCTTCGACACAATGCCAGGAGATGGCTGGGATCGCCCCGATGCAGGCCCGGGCACGAGCCATTGTGTCTTGTACGGAATTGAATGCTCCCCTTAAAGGGCAGTAGCGCGCGGAGCAAGTTGTACATCGACTCTGGCACTGTATATATGACCGTAGCAATTCTGAACCCGCTCCTCAGCCCGCTGTCGCACATTCACTTCCCAGGCCGAGCGAACGGCAAGGGCCAGGGAGACTACGGCTTGTTCCTGAGATGCTTCCACGTGCAAGTGAGGGGGTCTGAAGGGTTGGGCGTTGGGGGCCGCTGAAGAGGGAGATGGCTTGAAGATGCCTTTTGGTCTTCAGGCGCCAAAAATGGAAAAGGCTACGGCCAGGAACTCAGCCGAGGTGGCACAACGCCCAGCAGGCGAGAGTGCAAGCATTGCAACGCCTGAGGCAAAGGAAAGAGCAAGAAGGGTAAGGGCGGCAAAGGAAAAGCACCTTACTGGAGCAAGGCCGGTGTGGAGGGAAGCTGAAGTTGCCAGCACTTGACTGAAGAGGAGGCCTTCGAAGGCTTTCAAGTGGGATCATGTAAGCATGCTAGGATATGCTAGGTTGGGCTTCAATGCCAGGACGGGCCTGGCAGATCCGAATGGCAGCCCAAGCACGAAGAATGGCAGCCGAAACACGAGGATTGGCAGCCCAAGGCCGAAGAGTGGCCAAAGGGAGCAGACTGGGTGCCTCAGCTGCAAATTGAAGAAGAGGATCATCTCTACGACTCTACCTCTACTACTTGGAAATATCTGGGCTCTCAGTGCGTTGCACTCTGGTCGAAGAACTTGCCGTGGCAGGGACCTCCGGGTTTGTAGCCAAGCTCCTGCAGGCAAGGAGCTCGGCACCCTGCATTATTCTACGTTTGCCTCACATCCCCGGAAGCACGAGGAAACTCAGGCCCTAGGCCTCTCTGTCGTGACAGCACCAGGCGGCCGTGAAGTGTTCCACTGTGAGGCTTGACGACCGAGTTTTCAGGCGCACGAGGATACAGATGCTCAGTTTCTACTCATTCCACTACTTTTTCGCGGCTTTCCGCAAGAGTGTGTCCTCATGTGTCGGAGTCGCGTGACTGGCAAGAGCCACCTCTCCGTAGAAGCAATTAGCCATTGAAGACTTCATACAACAGACAGACAGCGATGGACTGGGTTCAAATCGTCTATGTGACGCCGCTTCAGCAGCGGTGCTCGTTCTATGCCGGTCACACTGTGATACTACGGCGTACTCGCAAATCCGCGGTGACTCAGCCCCCAGAGGCTAAGAGCGAGAAGGAGCCATATGCAAGGGACAGCCCTTCGAAACATGTGACGCCGATGCACAGACGCAGACGCGGCCATATGGCAGGGTCATCCTTCGCCCTTGGCCGACGGGGCGTTGAGGAAAACCGATAGCTCCAAGAACCGGCAGCTCTCCAAGATGTACTTGCAACTGCACCAAAAGACTTGCCATCATCTGATGTGAGTGGAAAGGAGAGCTGTCGCAGAGTGACGCGGCCTTCATCTGCAGGGCAGCTGTGAGCAAAATTGCTGACTGGAAAAGGATCTCTTTGTGTTTTTGGGCAAGAGACCGACTTGCTGCCTGCCCCTTTGAAGCTTCATCCGATCGTCCCATGCCGGAGCGCATGCCGGAGCATGCGAGGCTCGAGAGAGAGTACTGCTCAGTTTCAAAATCCCAGAAGCCCTGTCGAAGCCAATGTAAATTGCAGAATGCCGTTTCTTGGGTTGCAAATCTTCTGGCTGGCCTCTTGCCATGCAGTCATGCGGCTATTCGGCATCTGGTGGCACCTTCATGTGCCGAGGCTGCGCTCAGCAAAGTCTTCCGAAAGTTGCGTGCCCACGGGCCGGGTAGGACCAAGCCATGCTGCATTCCATCGTGCCGCCGCTGTAGCGAAAGGAACAGGAATCAGCGTTTCTCTCCTCCATCGAGTTGGCAAGCTTGCCTTGCATTGCCAGCGCACTGCGGAGCAGTTTTGCGGCCGTTCTTCCCTGAGGAGCGGCCCCACTCTGACGTTTCTGTAAGCCCATCTCAGGCAAGCCCGCTGTTGTTTGATGTCGCCTGCGGCTGGAACCTCGCTACCTCTTGGCATTACTCGAGGGCGAAATAGCCCGTAGCTTCGGCTGCTTGTTTTCGGCAGGCATAGGCAGAGTGTTGTTGCGAAGTATGATGCTCTGAGGTTTGCGAATCCTGCCTGCAGTACGCCCCTGTGGTGCACGAGATGCTCTCGAATTCCTCCAGTCTTTGGTCAGAATTAGTGCCTCGAACCGGTTCTGGAGTCGCTTCCGGTATTCGATTCAGGCTTACTGTGAGAAGAAGACGGCTCCAGACTCTAGAGCCTCCGCGA
Organism: Symbiodinium sp. CCMP2592; assembly: GCA_905221615.1. Taxonomy (NCBI): domain Eukaryota; class Dinophyceae; order Suessiales; family Symbiodiniaceae; genus Symbiodinium; species Symbiodinium sp. CCMP2592. Next base: position 729,699 of record CAJNDT010001580.1, on the reverse strand, counting down.
GTAGCGTGATCTTCTTGAGGCCTTTCCTACGACAGGTTGGCATCCCTCTAAAGGGCCATTCATGCTTCTTGGACTTCGTTGCTCGAAGCCCACACACTGCCATCTCTCGACTCTCACCCCGGTTGGTCGTTCAAGTAATTTTTGTTCTCACGACAATTAAGATTGTAGGCCTACGAGAACAAAAGGGAGACTCACGGCTTGGGGTGGTAAGACAAGACCGGTCGCTGCTGTCGATTGTGCCCTCCAGGTTCTTGGCCTGGACCATCGCAAGGGTGGGCAAGAATTCTGTGCAAGGTGTAAGATTCGTAAGATGTCCCAGGGCCGTAGCTGAATGCCGCTGGTTTGTCGCCCTTTCCAGAGCTGTGTTGCTGTGAGACGCTTTGCTCTTTGCTCCAAGGCGTCGACGGGCTCTCCACAGTCTCTGCAGAGGCTTTGCGGCAGACGCTGGCTTGGCGTTTGGAGGCTTGGGAGCTTGTGGAGGGGTCGAGCTTTCGGGCCGATGAGCATTTGGATCGGCTTATTCTTCTTTTGATTGCAGCCTTAAGAGATCTAGCCGAGATCCTGGGGTCAGCGTGGTGCTTGGCTAGTGAGAATCAAGTATGGGCGCTACCATGAAGGCTAAACAGCAGACCTCCAGCCGTTGGTCTCCCGAGGCCTTTTCAGGCCTCATTCGGCTGGGTACTGTGTAGTGCTGAGCAAGTGCCGGTGATGCCAACCCAGTGAGGTGTGGTGGCGAGTCGGAACTCCACCGGCATCGTGCAGCCGAAAACACAAAGCAACCCATGGTACTGCTGCCGAAGGCTGCCGCAATCACCGACCAGGATGTCGTAGAGAAGTGCCAGCGATTTCTGGCAGCAGATCGCCATATTCTCGTGCGACTTTGGACGCTGGACACGACTTGATCCTTTTACTTTTGTTGCTGTTCTGTTTCATGTTGTCCCAGTGGTAGACGCTTGAACAGCAGCAGAACAAAGTAGCAAGCAGTAGTAGCAGTTGCCCGTAGTACTGGTAGTAGTAGTCGTCGTTTTAGCCGTAGTCGTAGTCGTAGTAGTCGTCGTAGTCGCAGTCGTCGCAGTAGTAGCAGTAGCAGCAGTAGTAGCAGTAGTAGCAGCAGCAGCAGCAGCAGCAGCAGCAGCAGGTAGTAGTAGTAGTAGTAGTAGTAGTAGTAGTAGTAGTAGTAGTAGTAGTAGTAGTAGTAGTTGTAGTAGTAGTAGTAGTAGCAGTAGTAGTAGTAGTAGTGGTAGTAGTGGTAGTGGTAGTGGTAGTAGTAGTAGCAGTAGTAGTAGTAGTGGTGGTAGCAGTAGGCAATAGTAGTGGTAGTAGTAGTTTGGTTTTGGTAGTAGTGGAAGTGTGGTACTGGTGGTGGTCGTAGTAGTGGCAGCAGCAGCAGGAGGAGGAGGAGTAGCAGCAGTAGTAGTAGTGTAGTAGTAGTAAGCAGACAGTAGTGGTGAGTGGTAGTTGTAGTAATGGTAGTGGTGCTGGCAATGGTAGTCGTAGAAGTGGTTGTAAAGTAGCAGCAGAAGAAGGAGTGCGAGGAGGATTGCTTTGCGTCCTACACTAACCAGGGCATGACGACAGGCCTGAATGCATCCCAGCTTCCCCAATGAATTCAACGGCACTTGGCCAGGAAGGGGAGCCGTGGGAAGAAGCTGGCTTTGCACCAGGTTCTTGAGGAGTTGTGTGTCCAGCGGCTGCGCTGTCCTCTAGAGGATCTTCGTGAGCCAGGTGGCCTCTTCCTGCCCTCACCACCAGCTGTATTCTTTTCTATTTCGTATCATGAATATGATAATGTAGCGCGTTTCTTGTTTGCATAGGCAAGGCAGGCCATGACAGTTGCTGGGAACCGTTGCTGAATGCTCCGGTGAGGCCGGCCTTTCATAGCACAGAACGGCATGCCATCGCGCGAGCCAGCAGCAGACCTTGAAAGCAGCGAGCCGACAAGCACATCAAGGACTTCTTGTCAAAGCTGCTCCAGCTGTCTGGGCTTAGCTGGGATTCTTTGACATTGAAGAAATTCCTGCAAGATCATGCTCCCACATCTCCAGGACTGCCTACGAGGACCTCTTATCAGCGCACCAAGCTGTAGCTGGTTCATGGGAAGCAAGCGAGGCGTGAATTTTTGACCATCGCTCAGCAGAAGCCGGATCTGCAAAGATTCACTTGCAGCATCAAAGAGAGGGTAACACTTGTAGTAAATTCCGAATGCCCCCGCACGACAGGCTACATGTCACGGCGCAAGCTGCAAAGCGGATCTCCAGGTTGTGCAGGCTTGGTGCCCGCATGGTGCGAGGTTGTTCATTTCGGAAGTGTTTTTGTTCGCCTGCATGCTTCTGACTGAACTTTCAAGTTGCGGGCATCGCTCCGTCGGAACCTGCAATAGATCCATTGCAGGATGGCAAAAGCCCGAAGGTTGGAGACACCGTGGGTGGGGAAGTACCTGAAACACCGCCAGATCCGTTGAATCCATCATGTCTGGTCCGGAAGGACCGGTTTCGGAATGTGGCGCCTTGTATGAGTGGCGAAGTCGGCGGGTGAGCTTGCCACAGGATTCGTACAAGGACCTCCAGGCCGTGAATGTGGTTGTGGTAGTTTTCTCCGGAAGACGAGACCGCATGCGCATCCTGATGCGCTATCTTCGGCGCGATCTTCGAAAGCATGGTGGTGTAGTTGACAAGATCGTGTTCGCCTTGTGGCAATACACGGCGAAGGTACGGGCACACCACACAAGGGGGCTGACATTTACAAGCCTTCGTTGTCCATACCAGTAGTGTCGCTCCCCGTCAACACAGGACCTTTCATACTTGAAAGAACTGGTCAGCTCTTCTGACGGAGCTGATGGCATCTCGGCTAAGACCCCCAGCCATGTTTGAGATGGTGTGAGGCGCAGATGTAGAATCGTTGCTGGCTGGTCTTCGGAGTCTGGTACTGTTACAGTCACAGCTCCGCCACAACAGGAACTTTCGACATCCAAGACTTCTCCGAGCAGCGCTGGGGTCGGTCTCGCATCGATGCCGATCCCATCTCGAATCGAATGGTACAGCTTTACAAGAGCATGAACGAGACAGACGCAGTGTATGTGCCGCTTGTCCGACTTGGCCCATAAGCGCCTTCAGGGCAGAATATGCTTACAGCATGTGACAACACAGATTGGCACAGCATAATTCTGAAGGCAAGGGCAAGTGTCCAGGCATGTCCTCTTTATGTTTGCCAAGGAAGGTGGACGACGACGTGGTCTACATTGCGGAACATGCGATTGCAGAATTAGTCAGGGAGAGGTTGCGAAAACGCTGCCTGCTGGTGTCGGCCAATGCCTGGAACTCACTTGAAGGGGGAGGCTTTGGATTTCAAGGTCAAATTTTCAAACGAGAAAAGCACACATCCTTCTGCGTCACATATGTAGTCCTGAGTGCTGGAGCTCAGGTGGTGAACCATGCCATCATGTCGGCCCCTCGCCTGGCATTTCTACGGTTGGGTTTGTGCAAGACACTCATCTTGTTCATCGTGTCGACGTGTGTCGACCGTGTGATGGTTGTGGTTTTGCACTTACGCATGAATTGCTGCAACAGCCAGCCAGGATGCTTGTGGTGGTTGATGTCGCTGATGCTGGTCAATATGAAGAGCATGAGCTTGTTGTCGTTTTGTTGTCGATGGTGGTGGTCGCGGCGATGTTGATGAAGCTGGTGTGGTCGGGTGTGGTGGTTGCTGCTGCTGCTGCTGTCCTCCAGCCTCCTGAGGCTTTGCACCAAGACAGGGGCGCTCATCGGGGCTTTTGGCCGACGGAGGTGGCTAAACCTCTTGCCAGATGTGTTCCATCGTTTGGCGCTTGCAGTATTTGTAGCATTGTCCATACCAAGCATTGGCTTGTCCGCACGGGACACTTCTTCCCTGCAGCCGCCTGCAAGGAGCAGCAAAGAAATCCTGTTTTGCGGCTGCCGTGGTCAAAGAAGGAGGCCAGACGCTGCGGATAAAGTCGGCATCGCCTCACATCCAGAGAGATGCGTCGATTCTGTGCGCATGCAGAAGAAGATGTATTGAACTCAAAAGATGGAAGCATGCCCTGATCTGTCAAGGGCTAAAAAGGCGACAAACAGCAAAGGCTCAGCAGCAACTTTGGGCGGGTGGCAAAAAGATTTGAAAGAGTTCTTTGGTTTTCTTCGCTGCCAAGGAGGTAGTGATGACACAACCAGCCTGCTATGAGGGCACGGCCTGGCGAAGTAATGAAATTCATATCCGAAACCTGAAACGCGACTAACTATCCGGAGATCTTTTGGCAATGAAGGTTTTTTGTTGGCGGGTTTGGCCTTGCTCCGTTGCCAATTGCACTGGGTTTGTCATACTTGCGTCGGCGTACAGCACGGTAATTTCAAATCCGGACCGCAGACAGCAATAACTTGCAATGCGAGTTAGTCATATGTCAAGAAATCCGCTGTGCTGCTAATGCTGGGAATCCTCTCAATCATTCATTTGTAGAGAAAGTGTGAAGTGTAAACAAAGCGTGGCGTAATTGTTCGGGAGGCCTGCCGGAGCCGTGGCTGGGAAAGTGCGTAAATGGGCTTCTAAACAAAGTGCACACCACTCACTCGTCGCTAATCACAACAGAACCGGACGTTGCCGTGGTGCCTGATCGTTCGCTGCAGAGCCTACACCACGCTAGGAGGATGATATTTCGGGATGCTGTGGAGGTAGGTAGAGATTTGTGACGTCGTGCAAGGTGTATGTACGCTGTATGGCAAGGAAAAGAGCCTTCGCGTACCGGGCTAAGGGCGGGTGGGTCTCAACTGGCAACTCCCTAATAAAGTCAGTCCCTGAACGCCCAACAACCCGCCTCGAGGCTGAATCCATAGTAACTACAAGAATCCACTGGACCGGCGCGGCTGTTTGTGCTCGTGTCACATCGTGCTGCGAGCAAGATCCAAAGCCTAACGGGGGCAAATCGGGAGCGAGCGCTCCCTCGACTGCAACGTCCACGCACTCTTCCAGGGCTTGGTCCAACATGCTTGGCCAGACCTTCAACCTCAAGCCGCGAGCACCTCTGCAAGAACGGGGTGGTTGAGCGCTGTCCTTGGGAGGTGCCGTCTGAGAAACAGCAATGAGGAAGGAGCGTCAATCTCCGCGATCACCATTATCGAACAAGAGAGACGCAAGAAAACAGGCCTGACTTTGCACAAGGGTGGGGAGTTCACACGGCTGTTACCGGGTCCGCACTTTGGGCGCGAGTTCGAAAAACCTTCTGCATCCACAACTTAGGCGGCAAAGATGTGGTCATGCGACGTTGTCAAACCCAGGTGACCTTTGCAGACAGCACCATGATCGGTCTTCTGTCGAAAGTTGTGCCTGCGCCTGCCAGCTCCTGGAATGCTGTCGAGTCCAGGCATTCGAGGACAAGGCCCCGGAAGGTTTCACAAAGGTGTTGCGCCAGCACTTAGGAAGCCAGGGTGGGCATCACTCCAAATCAGGTGCATACGGCTGTTGTTCAGGTTCCTGCACAAGTCCATTTTGAAACGCTGCGGCCAGCTTAGGGTCTTCTTGCAGCGGTTCGCCAACGAGGCCAGGGACAACTTCACTGTAGCTTGGCCCTGACATGCCGCACATGCCACACGTTGATGATCCACGCGGGACAAGCCGGACAACCCTGCATCCCAGCGCGATATAGGTATGCGGTCAACGCCACGCTGGGCGCCACTGTTGCGGAGCCTTTTTTGCTTTGGGAGGACAGGCAGCGGAGAGGGCAGAGCTACATGGCATCCTCCGTGCCCCGTTTAAGGTCGGGTCGATACCTTCAGTGACCTCATTTACGGCAGCACGGTGTGCGTACAATCACACGTTTTTCTACTGAAGTATTTTCCCTTGTTGAAGAATGGGGACCTCTGTCGCCTGGCGGCTGCTCGTCGCAATCGGCTGCCGGACAGTGTGCGCATACAGCACGTCATAAAGGCCATGCTATACGGCTGTGGAGATGGCCGTGGGCCGCACATCGGCAGCTCCCCTGCAGGGGAACCAAGCTGCTGACCGGTCAGCGGGCACGGGGCTTGCGGCTTGCACAGCATGCCATTTGCGATGACTTCTCGCGAGAGGCGCAGCGGAGGCTTCGGCTTACGCGGAGCATGCAGAAGATGTTTCTCGCCCTTGCGGAGGCTGTCGGCTTTGACCGCTCGACTCAAGCGGTCCCTGTGGCTGTGATGCCGGCGGAAGACGCCTGCGAGCCACAGCAGAAGTCTCTGCCGTACTGAATGGAGATTTCCTGTGCCATGAATGCTCAGAAAGCCAACTTGCGTTCTGGCCAAGTCTTCGCGGCTCTGCTGCTCATGTACGTTACGAGGCTGGAGTGGCCGCAGGGACGTCATTGCCACAGTATTGCCACCGCCAGGATGTGGATGCTTTAGGCAGCGGATGCGACGTCTTCGTGGCCAAAGTGGCCTCAGGGCTTCACTTGTCAGTTCAGCAAGCCCGGCATTGCTCTTCAGCTCAACAGCTTCGCATTGTCACTGATGCTGCGCGTGACCTTGGCCAGTTTCATGGTGATCCTGGAAGCGAGACATGGCTACATCAAATTAGGCCTCGGCTCGTTGGCAGGCCTGCCGGCTCGCCCGGGGCGTCGATGTCCTGACTTGGCTGGCGGCAGCAGATGTGCAGTCGCCCTCGGATTGCAAGATGCCTTTGTTGCTTCCGGTGTCTGCCTTCCTGGATTTGGCAAGCATCCATCCGCGTCGGCCTGTGCCAAAGCGTGGGTGCGTGGCAGCACATACAGGTCTCGAGGCGCATGTGAGTCGGTGGAGGCGAGACCGGAGGCTGCGCCTAACCATGCCGGAAGGATGCACGATGAAGGCCATCCTGAGCCGATGCATGTCGTAAAAAGCTTGGGCAACAACAAGTTCCAGTGCAAGCTCTGCGGGTGGACTGCTACAGGAGATGGCTGCGAGTTCGTTAGATTGAGCTTCGTGACTGTGCACATGGCACTGCTGCTCGGTGCTCGATTTTTTCTTTGAGGTCGGTGGCTGCTGCCTCGCCAGCACGTACTTTTGTAGGAGGTCGCTGCTCGCTTGCGTGTCCTGGCTGCGCGATTGAAGCTGCGGATTCCTCGTGGCCTGCTGTGGGGATATGATCCCTGAAAGGAGCGCTCTAAAAACCTTAACCTAGCCCTAAACCCTGAACGCCCTACCCTGAACTCCCTGAACCCCTAAACCCTACCTCGCCTGGCTGAGTCCGAGTTGTGAGAGCGTAAACCCTAAACCCTTGGCCCCTAAACCCTAAGCAAAACCATAAATTGAGCGAGCCACCCAAGCACCGGGGGCTGTCTCTGCTGCAGTCTGGTTGCCTTGGTCGGTTTTTTCGGCTTTGTTTTTCGTAGACGCGCCGGGTTCTCCGGGCTCTGTGCTCCCGTCATGGACATTCGCTCCTCCTGAACCAACCGCAAAAAAGGTGGACCCAGAAACAAATGAAGTCCGCTTGACCCGGGGAGGAAGCAGAGGGGCCCTCAGCCGGAGCCCCGCGCAAGGAATCCGTAAGCTCAACGGACGCGGCTCAACTCGCGCCTCAACGACTGAAGCTCAAGCTGGCACGCACTCATTCAAGAACTCGATAGAGCTTGGCCGAAGGGGCCCTGATAACCTGCCTGACCCCTCGGGCGAGGAGCAACGAGTTAAGAAGGCCAAGTCGAGCAGAGGCCAAAGGAGGATGCCGACGTCAAAGGAAAACTAATGGATTTGGGAGGACTCGGAAAGCGAGGTTCGCAAATCCACTGTCGGAAGAGGGAAAAGCTCGAAGGCAGGGCTTCATACAATTCAGCAAGAAGCTGCAGATCAGGTGAACATGTCGTTCATGTCGGGCACTGCAGCGGCCGGGGAACCCATGAGGTGTGCTTGCAAGCGCAGGCTAGCATGTTCTTTTCTTGTACACGTATGTCACACATTGACTTACACATTAAGTGGACATTTGTACATGTATTTTGTACCTTATGGTTGTACACCATCTGACTGCTATCCAATATTAGCAGAACCAGGGCTTCATAAGTGTGATTTTCCCCAGCGATATTGTCGACAGGATATCAACATGTCTCCGAACTTCCAGATCGAACGCATTCCGGCTTGAAATTGTGATTCTTAGCAGTTTGCTGTGGCTGCTGTTCATTGGAACAAAAGATGTGCGGTTTTGTTTTGGCTTCAGCGTTCGAGTTTGTGTGAATCACCCTAGGCTTCCCAGCCTCACGCTGCGTGGTGGAGCGTTGGGATTGTGCTGCTCTGGTCCACGAGAGTCGCTTCCCCAAACTGTGATTGCTGTATTTTGCGTTTGCCGAAAGTCTTGCCCGGCTCAGGTTTCTTGGACCGCTCTGCAGACAACACCCTGCCTCTTGGATGCACTTCCGAGAGCCTCTGCAGGATCATGAAGAGGCATGTCTCGCCAGGTGCGTGTTCGATTTCGGCTGGCACGACTTCAACCGCTTGGGCTACAGAGAACACAAGTTCCCTGCAGGGCCACGTCTTTCGTCTTCTGTGCCGATGTCACGAAAGCTATATCGCTTTGTGGAGCTTGCGGGAGTTGTCGTTTATAGCTTCAGAAGCAAGGACCAGAGAACCGCGTCAAAACAGCATGCGGGACCATGTCTGGTCGTCTAGTCTAACAATAGTTGATTGCGGTGGGAGCGGAGGCGGGGGGGGCGCCCTGGCCATCACCTAAATGACTGATTCAGCGGCAGGTAAAATCAGGTTGTTTGCAAGTATCTTCACAGTGTTTTGCGTTGTTTTTCCGACTGCATGGACCTCCCAAAATCCTATTAAGCACCGTGGCACTTGTATCTGTCCATTATCTATACCCTGGCAGATTCAACCACCACGACGATTGCGCAATGCCACAAGAGCCCCATTACTCCTGTCTGGTTTGCCCTAGCTTTCGTGTCTTCTCACATGTCTTTGTCAATAGCGGCGGCTTCGGCATGCAGTGTGCGCACATGCAGGCTTATGTCCTGTGTTGCAGGTACATACACAGATCTCCAAGCGTCAACAAGGAGTACTGGACGCAGGGGGCAAGATGGAGCACAAACTTCTTTGCCTTCAGGGCAGAAGACCTGGATGGAGTAAACTGGAGTAACGTGCAACTCGGCAGAGACCAATGCAACTTACAAGTGGTTCTTGTGCTAGCTGGCAGGAGGTGCAACCGAGCGACTGTAGTCCAGAACGGCCAAGCTCAGAGATTCACATATGTGTGTTTGGATGGGTTTCTGACTTGTGAGGCATGGCAAGGGTGACGATGAGGAGGAGTTTACTGGGCCTCACTCGGAAAGAAGAGCGGCTTGGTCATTGCTGGTCTGGTAGGGTAGGACGTTTACTTCGAAGCGCGGTTGCAGCCGGCAACTGATCTTGTGACGGATGTAAGGACCGACACTCTTGCGCTGTTGGCGCGGCGTTGGTGGTGCACTTCTCTTACGGGTCCCAGGCTCGGATCTGTTGAAGACTGAAGGCTGGAGTTGCCGCAGGTAGTTGAGTTTTGCAGCGCGCCGCTTTACAGAGAAGTTGGCACGGATGATCGCACTTTCCTTTGAGTCGCGCGGCGTTGCAGGAGGAAGGTTTGATGACCTACACGAACTTGTCAGCTGCCTAGTTCACTTCGCAGCTGGGTCCAGGTCGAGGCCCCCTTGAAATTTTCGGCCGGATTTCTCGTAGCCTGCACTACGAAGCTTATTGACTCGACCGGAATCAAGTCGGCAGACCGAGCCTTAGGCTGAAACGCTACGACAAGTTGTCACGGCGCATCTGGAAGGTTCGGGCCTGAGGCTGGAATCAATCTCCAAAGCCAGGGTGCTTGGTCGAGAAAGCCACCGGCTGCAGTCTGAAGCCGCAAGGCTTCCAAACCAGATGCGCCGGATGCGTCGCGTTTCAAAGTCGCAAAAAGTGAAGCAACAGCGGCTCCTGAGTCCTGTCGGACGTGGGACATGACAGTTACCAGCTCCTTAGCCCTTGCAGCTGTTTCACAGCCGGCTCAGTTCTCTGGCCCGTGGCCTAGACGGTTCTTGTGGAACACGACCATCATTCATGGTGCCTACTGGCTAATGCGCAATGCCTTGTTCGACAAATTCAGTGGCAGACCTTGCCGCAGCTACCAGCAGGAGGTTAGCGTTTACGATTGCAGCTGGCCACAGCCTTTCTCATGAAACCATGGCTGTGCCATGAATACCGGGGACGCTGGCTGGTGCTCGCAATCTGTGTGACCGTCCCTTGATTGGACAAGTGTGCCATTCATTCAGCTGTGGATTTGCGAAGGATGGGATCCTTGCACGATGCTTTCATGCGACGCATAGACTTATCTGCATCGGCAGCTTTACTTAAGCCGACTGTGGCACGAATAAACAGTCCGACAGTCCTGGACATGCCCACATGCAGGTGCTCATATGGTTCCGAGGCCAGGCTTGGCTGCGCGCTTTCACTGGACGGTCACATGCGTTGCAAGAGATGTGCAGGACGGATTTCCCGATCCGAACACGACAGCTGGGACACCTATGAGCAGGCTACCCACGAGTGGCTCCACCCATTCCGAGCCAGAAGGGGGAGACCCGCCTGCAAGTCGAGCCCACGAGCCCTGAATCAGTATGACTCAACTTGGCCAGATGTATGGCTTGGTTGTATCATATGTTTGCACTAGCATATCCACCGTGCTGTCAAAGGGCCAATAGTCGGCCAATAGTGTTCAGTCGTGCTCGAAAATGCGCCTTGCTTCTCATCCATTCCGGAAGGCCGCATCACACAGCCAAGGACGGCGCTTGTTCAGTCAGTTGTTCGCGTTCGCGCCTTTGACGTCTTTCGGCCTTGGTCCCGCTCGCATGGCTCGGGCTTCCTTTGGGACCACAATGGCCACATTGCCCCTTGCCAGCTGAAGGGCCTGGTCTTATCGAAACATATCGAAAAAAGGGAGCAGCAAAGCTAACTTATGAAGCTCCCGGCCCAGGTTACCAACTTTCACGTTGTCCAGCATGCCTCCTTTGTCTCCGTGCACTTCGCCGACGGTCTGCAGTGCAGAGCTAAGGTGAAGGCAAGCTTGTTCTTAAGTCTCTGAGTCTGGTGCAATCGTGAAGCTACTGGTAGCAATATACGAGAGCCTTTGAGCAACCGGTGGGAATCTCGGGTTGCTGATGACCCAGGACTCCTCTGTGACTGCAGCACAGAGTCAGCGACAGTCGTAGACCTCTTGCAAGAGCCTCAAGTTTCGAATGAGCCCCTGCATCTGTCGGAAGGCGAGATGTGAACCTTGCGACTTGGCGGTGCTCCAGGTCTTGCTCGACAGCGGCTCGGCGTGATCTGTCTCCTGTCACAGAGCTTTCCCATGAAAGCTTCACTGAGGCTGCTCGAGCTCGGGGATGCCACTTCCTCCGCCGTCAGAGCCTCGGATGAACCGCCTCTTCTGAACCGCGGAGCTACTGGAACTTATTGTCGTTTGACTTCTCGGCAGGTTGAGGCTTGCGCGACACGGCCCGGATCTGGGGGCCAAAGTCGCAGCAGTGGGTCACCCGGAGCACTGGGCCTGGTTGCCCGGCCGGCTCTGAGTCTCTGACGGCTTTTGCTTGTCGGATCACAAAAGCCACGCCCCGAAAGGCTTCTCGGCGTGGGCCATGTCACTGGAATCGGGCGTCGCAGCTCCCGTGCCGTGCAGCGCTTCCGGGCCACTTGGCCGAAACGCCTGACCATGGAGTGACAGTGAGAAGTCCGAAATCAGGTTTCGGAAGTTGCCTTGTCGGAACCAGGGGAATGCAACTAACCCCATCTAAAAGTCTGCCTGCTGCAGAATCCGCTTCCCGGCCGGGCCGTCAAGTCACGACCTCTCCCCCCCCCCCCCCCGAGATTCGGCACGAGACAATCTGCCTGGGGAAAGTGAAAAGCAACCCAAAACACGGCGTGACAAACAATGCATGTTTCTCACGCGGTCACGTGGCTCGAGTCGGATGTCGACCCCCAGGTGTAGTGGGCGTGGCACTTCATGAAGAATCGGACGGAAAGCTTGCGGGAAGGTACTGTCGAGGCCTTCTTGAGCGAGCTCGAAGCCATTGTCTTCGGTGAGGGTGACGGTCGCCGGTCCAGTGAATGCTGGCAACACCTGCACGCAGCCAAACCTTCGCGCAAGCTTGTGGGAAGGTTATTGCCTCTCGCAGGTGCAACTCTATATACTTGTGTCCCAGTGTCTGAAAGTGCCCGTGCTTCTGCAAATCTTAGCGATGGCAGTGCCATTCGTGGGTCTGGCGACCGCCGGGGGCTCGTTGTCCCGGCTCTCAGATCAAGCTTGCTCATCGAGTCACGTCAGGAGGCCGCAAATGCTGCAGTTCTCGCGGCTGTGCCTTGGGCTTCTGCCGAAAGCCGGAACGTTGCGAATCACTGTCTGGAGACTTGGCTGGCTGAATGCGGAAGCGGAAATGAGCCTGCAAATCCAAAGCAGAAATCTCGAACTGGAGGTGTGGCGAATGCAAGTTTGCATGAGCTGCTGCCCCAAGCTCTCGCCGCAATAAGGGCACAACTTCCTGTGTTCAACCCAAACATGGACGGGAGCAGTAGCCTACCGCCAAGTCTGGCTGTTGCAATCGTGCGTGCTCTCCATTGGTTGATGCAGCAAAGCGACTACCTGGTTCTCAAAGACCGCCGCATGGATGAGAAAAAGCCTTCACCCCTGCTTGTAGGATGGGACATGAGGGCTTTGATGCTGAAAATAATAGTTAAAAGAGTAAAAGTTTAAAGAGCAATGTCGCCATTCGCTCCGTCCAAGGCTTGGGCCTGGCTTTGCCTTTGATTCTCCAAGTCCTGGACCAGACTTCAGATGCTGTGGTCCGGCTCATCGCCTGGGATGCCGTGCATTTGATGTTGGATCGTGCCCTGGCGACCGAAGTGCAGAACTTTCGACCACCTTTGCAGCATGTTTTGGAGACTTGCTCTCCCCTCTTCCTGGATGAGGAGGTCGCATGCCTCGCCGTTGCACCTTTTTGTGCTTCAAGCGTGCTTTTCCTGCTTAAAGCTTTCAGCCTTGATTGTAAGTTGGATCGCAGCAAGAGCTTGGACTCCTTGCTTCGCTACGGGAGCCTCCACTGCAAGCCCAACTCGCGCGCCTTCGCGCTGTTCTTGGAGTTTGGACTCTTGCCGCTCCTCGCACGGGAAGCTTGGCTGGTTGCACCTCACCTGCGTGAAATAGCAGAGCTCCTGCTCCAGAGCTGCGAGGGAGGCAACGCCTTGGAGGTGTTGCTTGCCTGGCATGCCTTGCTGCTTCTGTTTGGAGGGGAGCTCCAAGGCCGTGTCAAGAGGCCAGTCGACCAACGGAAAATTCACCATGTTCCCAGTGTCCAGCCGTCACTTGCTTCGGTCCTGCAGGTATTTTCAGGACATCCTTCTGCGCATGGCCTTTACCTACTTGACCTTCTTTGCATCCGGTCCGCCAGAAGGTCTTCAGCAAGAACCTGCGACAGGACCGGCAGTCGATCCCCAGACCTAAGAGCTTCAATCTCAAGAGGCTCCTGTTAACAGTTGCACTTCATGCATGTCTGCTCCAAGAACGCACAGAAGCTCGGAACAGAGGGAAGGGCAGAATCGCTCTTTGTAGGCGAAACGACGCGAAACACATCCACCAGTTTGTGCGATCAGGGTGCGGACATTGATGTACTAAACCATAGCTGTAGAGCCCCGCCGTGCGTGTGTGTGTGTGTGTCCAAGTGTATGAAGTCGGCCTTCAAGGGTTTCGAGCATCAAACGCCGGCGGTGAAAGCCTGTTCTCGAAAGGGTTCAATTTCGTAGTTCTGAAAGGGTTTGCGAGGAGAACCCATTTGTGGGGCACCGGTTTGCCTTGGTTTTTGGACACAGTTTAGTTTGTAGGGTTGAGGGTTTGGGGCGGGGAGTACAGGTGGCAAGGGTATACGGTTTGCAAATGAAGGTTTCGGGTAAAACACCATAGTCGAAGCTGTACGTCTCGAGAAAGATCTAGACAGCTTATTCGCAGCTGCATTTCCCCCAGAACCTTTTCGAAGCTGTGTTCTCCTTTCCAAAGCATTCCAAAGCCGCCGTGGAAGCTGTAATTATCGCTCTAGACAGGCTAGCCAGCTAGTCTAAGCAGCTGCGTTTTTCTGGAGACAACTATCCGAAGCTGTCTTTCTCTCCAAGCCGTAGTCCGTGCGTCAAGCAAAAGTTGTTTGCATCGGATGTTTTGCGTCTGATGGTTCCTTGAAGCTCGGTACTTCGGCTTGACTGGTGTTCGTGCATGTTTGGAGTTCCACCCATGTTTCTGGATTCACTACCAAAAACCAACAGTTGGTAACAGTTACTGTTAGTTGAAAACGAGCTTCTTGTAACGGACCCAAATCTGCGAGACGTGCGAATCGACCCGGGTGGGAATGTGGCTTGAAACCACACCCGAAACTATCGCTGCACCCCGTTTACTCATCTACGACCGGGTATCGTTCAATCCCGGACAGGCGCTCAGAGTCAAAGCGTCTTCTTTCTTGAGTGGTTCAGCAGGAAAGTAAGAAGTGTATCCTACGCATACAGCACAGCTCAGGATGAACAGCATTGGAAAATGCAGAAGAAAACAACCAAAGAACACAGAGTTCCTCGAGATCCCTGAGAATGTGCCGTAGAGTGGCCGCGCTGTTGGAGTCCCCCTGTGGCTGCTTGGGTTACTTTGTTATAACAGATCCTCAGCGGGAAGTCGCTGCTCCCATGCGTTGAGGCTCGCATGTAAGTTTCGTGGTTGATGCAAGCATAGCTTTGTTGTGCCGAACTTGTCGAGCCTTCTGTGTGTGCATCTGGTTCAGCCTTGACATGTTCCTTAAGGCCCAAAGAACATATCAGGGTTTCACTATCGTATTCCGCATACTCGTCTGGATTGTCCGAGTTGCGATAGGTACCGAAACATGTGGTTTTCAATTGACGGTTTTCCATGAGCCGTTTTGCTTCTGTGCCGCAGTGAAAGTGTCGCAAGAGTTGTGTATAAACGCTGGCTCAAAGAGCAGATGTTTCCTCCAGAGGCTGGAACGACCACCCTTGGGTAATCCTGACGGTAGGTTCTGGTGTAGGTTGCAATTTGCCAGGACCAGGCGCCCATGTGATCGTGTGGAAGAGTTCGTTGCCACATACTTTCGTATCACGTCCCCGAATCCTCGCCTGAGCGTCTCGAGTGCGAGTGCTAAGATTTACGTCCTTCGATTTACGGCAGTTCATTCTGTCATATCACCAGGTACGGCTGTGGTCTCTTAGCTGGGACCCGGCCGCTGGCCACCAACTTCGTGCTTCACCTCGGCCATGACCACATCTTTATACGTAACTGTCTGTTGCATCCACCTTTCTGGTGGTCAGCAGTTGAGAAGTGACTTCGAGCCTGCAGCCTCATCTACGTGTTCCCAGTTTCGATAGTTGGCATGGCAGCAATGCGCGAAGGGCAGAGAGCATGCATCCTACCGGTCCTGGGGTCTTCACTTTGAACATCCGGAACGTACACTAGCCCCAAGTGGAACTGTCGCCCGGCTTTGGGAAGCTCTGTGCAGGATCTGGGAACTTCCTGTCGCCTGTGACGGCTGCGATGACAGCAGCGGAGTGGACAGAGGCATATGGCCGATGCGCAGCGCATGATGCCGCATGTTCCTCATGATAAGGCAGCAGCTGCAATTTCGAGGGTCTGTGGAGTTTGTAGAAGTTTTAGTGAACTTACTCGACAACTTGAATCGAAGTGTCAGGTGTCTTGCAGAAGGGAGGAGTTGGACGTTGTACTTCGCGATGCTGCACGATTGTTAGCAGAGGCCAGCTCTCCAGTTATCTTGCCTGGGACTTGGGTCGCTTGGGGTAAGGGAGGCTTGCTTGCAGCAGGCCGATGAGCCAGGAGGCGATCTTTTGACGAGGCCAAGCAGCCCAGGGTTCAGATGTCACTGCAAACGTGGGACGGAAGTGGGACGTTCTTTCGACGGCTATGTGTTCGTCATACATGTGCAGCATGTAGCCGCCCTGAAGAGACTATACCAGCAAATGCAACTGCACGGATCGGACGGAAGACCGAAGCAGATAGACGTGCCTACGAGCACTTTCCGCTGAGGACTTAGCTCGAACGTGAGGTTGAGTTGTTGGTACCCGGCACGCGACAGAAACAGGCACATTATTGAACGACTGCTCATGTTCCTGCGGCAAGAAGGTATGCCCAAAGATCGAGTGGACAGCACTGCACAGACATGGACAGAACAACGAGAGAATGCCACAAGAAAGGAGCCTGACGGAGATGACAGCATCGGCGTCACTGCCTGTGCCATCGGGAAGAGCTGAAGATCTGGCTCATCGACTCGAGGACGACCTGTCAACTTAATCACGTGGCTCAAGCCCGATTTCAGTGGTTGTCAGAAGGACTTCATCCTCTTTGTCAAGGATGCTGTGGAGTTGAGAGAGCAGGAGATGCGGGAGAGAGGAGCAGAGGCGAAAACGGGAGCTGCGCCATTGCGCTTGCTTCACTTCGGCCTCCAGGCCCATGGCATCCCATGGCCAGCATTACCCTTCACGTAGAGCTGAGGCACTCCAGGACTTCCAGGAGCGGTGCTCAGTCGATGGCGTTGTGTTTGCCTCGGTCGCAGCTGGTCATGGCAGCAGCGGTGGCCCGCTGCTGGATTCCCATGGAGCCACCCTGCCCGCAACCGTGTGTAGGCCTATGTACCTAAGTTACAGTGCGGATGTCAACGCTTCGCATTGTCAGACACGGAACAGACTGCTGCCGGGCCTGTCATTTTATATGATGCTTAATATGGCCGTCAGAGATTGGCGCAGCAGAAATCCGAAGCAACATGCAGGCTATAGCTTGCAATGAAACCTTGCAGGTCCTGCGCATCGCTCATGACGAAGCCTTAGCCTCCGAAAGTGCAGTCGCCGTGAGCTGCCGCCGAGCACAGTAAGGACGTCACTGGCGTGATAACCTGGCAATTTTCCGGGTCACAGCCTGTGGTGATTGCAGCCATCAGCACATCTGTTGTACGACAGGCGGCATGGCGGCAGCGACCGTCTCATTCATCGGTTTCTCTTTGCATCCCAGCCTTGCTTTGCATCCTGGCAAGGTGGTACCGCAGCTGATCTCTCGGGGCAGTTGCAGCCTCCCTCATGCAGGTGAGCACAAGTGCACATGATTAATGAACCTGACGAAAAACAACGACGGAGAGGGGGAGAGGGGGAGTTGTTCGGCCGGTTGAGCTCTTCTGCTCTTCTGGGAGACTCGTTGCGGGTCTTTCCGTCTGTTACGGTCTCTCCGAATCTAAAGCCGTGGAGAATTCCACAGCTGAAACAGCTGAAACATGCTGTCTGAGGGGTGTTGTGCGAGGGAAGCGAGGCATGGTGCAGGGGTTGCATTCATCAATGCTTGTCTTGCAATGGCTGATACGAGCCGGAGAGGCATCGAAGGCCGTATGGGGCCAGCGCGACTCACGGCTCCCAGCTGGAGAAATAATGCCTATCTGGGCGTCAAAGCAGACGGAGTCAGGCGCATTGCTTGGAATTTTGTGTCATACATGTCAGCACAAGAACTTGCAGCCCGTCATCTCTCCCAGCAGGCTTTGGGGCTTGCCCTCCCGCGAAGCGCGGGATGCTGGCCTTCGGTGGTCCCTCGTACTTTTTCAAGCAGGTTCACTGGATGGTTGTATCAGTGGCATCACAGTGGTAAACGATGGTAAATGTCGGTGTGTACGGATGGCCTGAGGTTGGATGAGATCGTAGCTGTTGGCAGAGCAGACGAGCCGGTGCGTTCCGTTGCTGATGTTCTTCATGCCATACAGGCCTACGGCCACAGCTCTCAGTCAGCTTGGTTCAGAATCTGCCAGACTTTGGCCAGGCACAGCCTGGCTCGCCCATGCACGTCCGCCTTCGTCGCTTTGGTAGCGAGCATACCGCAGAGCTTGCGCGCTTCTGAGATTTCCCCTCGGACATGGAGTGTCGAAATGGGAGGCAACCTGGTGTTGGTTTTTCTCAGGCTCGCGATGTGCAGCGAAAACGGTCGCCACGGCTCATCCGTCGGATGGCGAGTGCCGGTGCGCGTGGATTGATCGTGCTGAGGCCTTTGCAGTCCTGCTGTCGACGTAGCAGTTATGCAGACAAAGACAATCAACGACAAGAGAAATGCCCCATCGCGCGCTGAGGCCAGCCTGCTTTCTTACTCCCTGCAAAGACAACGAGAGACCTGCCATGCAGGATAATCTCTTCGCGCAGTCTCAATCAATGGGTGAGAAAGCCGAAACCCGCACCTTATCGGAATTCCGAGCAACAAGCGGCTAATTAGTCAATTGTCAGAAATGTCAGACACCCACTAGTGGGTCACAACATGTCGCGGTGTCGAGTGTAGTGTGACCTCGTGCCAGTACCAATCCCGCCCGACCTTTGGTCACCAAAGCTGCACGAAGGGCTGAGGATGTGCTGTGTGCTTTCTGTTGAAGTCAGGGTGCTTCGAAATTATCGACGTCTGCTATTGGCATTGCAGAAAGCTGCTGGGCGAACTTTGGGGAAGCTGTGAGGACCAGACTCGGCAAAGCTGGCAGTCGGGTCGCACGAAGTTACCAAGGATGCTGGCAGCTTCCAGGCTTCGCTGCAGACCTTCCGGGAGTGATCTGGCACAAGAGAGCGTAAGATTGTAAGTCCTCACAGATGTTGAACCCAGGCTGCACCGATGCTGAACCTAGGCCAGGGGCCTTCAACGAGAGTGCCGTGCCCGAGGCAGCGTCGCAGCTGGTCTTCGCTTTGGTACAATGGGCGCTAGCCTCCGCTCCTTGGTGGAAGTCCGGGCTCGCGATCTCGGGGGAAGAGAGCCTCTTTAGCCGTTTCAGCTTAGATCGGAGAATGCTCTGGCTCGGGCGGCGTGGCTAAGCCTTACAGTCGAGTGGGTGCACATGTAAACGTAAATGGGTTGGGAAGCGCAGCCTGACGAAGAGCAAAAGAAGAGGAATGCCGTGAGAGCACAGATTGGGAACTCGTTCCGGAAATGGGTTCTGAGTGATGTGGCTCAACATAAACATCACTACTGCAACCAAAAAAACGTAGTGGGCTTGCACATTGCCATATCACAGAAGTGGTTTTCAGACTCTTATGCCTTTCCCCCTTTATCCGTCCATTTTCGTGGGAATGATTGAATCGAGTTGTGCCCGATGCTCAGGACCCTCTTCGCAACGTTTGCCTGCCAGCTCGCATAAACTCGAAGTGCGCAGTCACTGGAGATATGAAGAAGAAGGTTTGGAAGCCAACTTCATCTTTCCGGATCTGCCAGGCAAAATGCAACAGTGAAGCTGTCGAGACCTCGTCTTGCTGTGTGCACTCAGCAAAGACCGGACAGTGCCAAATGATATTCGGCGGCAATGCCACCCTACCTGCCGAGCCGCAGGAGCCATGCAGACCTCGCATTAAGACACGTCTGCACGCACATTTTGAACATCATTTCGCTGTTCGGGGGGATTCGTAGGATCGAAGCCGAGCAGCGCTGTGCCGCCCTTTCCCAGTGGCGCGGGTGGCTGCTGAACTCGGGAAGCTCGTCAATTTTGTATCCCGCGTCCTCCTGGATGAGTGAGGCTGGCGGTGGTAGACGGCCTTCGTCCTCGTACTGCTCGTGATCTTGCAAAGCATGGATTTCGGAAAGAGTTGGCAAGAGATCGGCATCGACCAGCTTGCGTAAAATTTGCAGTCCTGGACACGATGGCAAGGGCTGCTGAATGGTTCCGGGAATGGCGAGGTGCATCGCGACAATCGGACAACTGGCCATGGAGCTGCAAGGTCATTGAGTTCGGGGCGCCTTGCCTTCAACTGCAACTTCCAGTAACTTGCAATTGACTCTCACTGAGCCGCTGCGAGTTGCTGCAAGCCTGAAATCCGACTGACTCGCCTGCTGTCACTGGCCGATAAAATTTGTGCAATGCTACGCATTTTTAGGTAGTTGGTGCAACCTGACGGATGGTTTACCAGTAAGCCGCTTGCAGCATCTTGCAATCAATGCATGGCGATAGCACTCTCGGCCCCAGACCATCAGCTTCTTCACACTGCAGACACGTGTGACGTCTGTATAATATACATGCCTAGCGAACCCGACTTACTATTTTCCTTTCCGTGCTTCCCTTGTGCCGCAAGCTGCGAGAACCGGCGCAGCCGCTTGCAGCAGCTACTGCCATGGGAGTCTTGGCATGTCTTGGCATCACCATGCATCACCTGCTTCTGCGCTTGTACTTTTCAATAGGAATATGCTACAGGCGAGAGGCGAGTTAGGAAATAAAGGACTTCTGCTGCAAATGTTAGGCTTAGATTTAGGGGATAAGGTGTTTCTGCGGTTTGCCAATGTTTGCATCTCCAGTTCCGCCTCTACCGACCCCAGGAAACACAGCACAGTGCCGGTGCCACGAACAAGACGAGGAGCACGATGTTGATGGCGACATCCTGGGTGAGGCCACTGCGCTTTCGCTGCACTATGAAGCTTATAAAGAAACAGCACCTAAGTATTCTCTTACTGCCACTTGGGCAAAGAGCGCAAATGCTGCCCCTGCTTCTCCTTCCGCTCCTCATTCACATGTTGCTACGACCACGCCGGTGGCAACAGGTACGAAAGAGTGTGCGCAGGAGTGTCAGCAAAGTATATAGTGCAATCTTTCTCTGTCTCTGTCGCTCTCGGCCCTGTAAACATGCAACATGATCGTGAATAAACACATCTGATGTAAGTGTGTCTTACTTGCCTTTACACTTTATCCGCACGTACATGAACATATTTAATATGCACACAGAGACAAAGACAGACAACCAGCGAGAGACATATATATATATATATATACATATACACACACACACACACACCCGCGCGCGCGCGAACACACCGGCGAACACACGGAGAGATATGCAGAGATAGGTACTTGACAACGACTCGAGTCCGTGTGAGAGACAGAGGGAGAGAGGTAATCAACAACAGTTCACACCCCTGCAGCGCCCCAAAACGTCATGGGAGCCCTCGTGGCCAGGGACCTGACCCGTCCCTCAAGCCCTGACGACGACAGCGACGATATGTGTCTTTGTATATACACACAGACATACATACGCAACTGCACTTGTGCTCGCTGTAGGCATGTTTGCTTACCTTATGTTTGAGTGTGTGTGTGTGAGCCTTCAGGTACATGTTTCTGTGAGTCCACCCTTTCCTTTCATCTATTGTACCCGACAGATTTGGACCACCTATGGTCACTCGACAGACTCGGCTAGAAAGCATGAAAGGAATGGCGCTGATCGCTAATGATCGCATGTCGTTTTCGTAATTCTCTGAGCCCAGGTTTATCTCAACGCTTCTCAGCTGCACGAAGCTACCATGATGCACTATCTCGTTGGTAGAATGTTTCTCCTCGCAGTCCCATGAGTTTGTCGTAATCCGTGAGTACGCGAGATCTATGACCTGAACGATGAGTGGCTGCAGTCCAACCAGATCTCGGCGGACATTCTCAACATTGGAGGCACCGGCATTTCTACTGGAGTTCGTGGTGCTTTTCTGCGACACCTCACGAGTCGCGAAGAGGTATATGTAGCAGGACGCACGTGGAAGCTTAACCGCAGAACATCTGCTGATTTTGTTCTTGTGATGACAGCTATGGCCTGCTGCTCTGTCGTCCTGATGGATTCGTGTCGCGCAGGCGCCTTTCATGCCGGAGTGGAAGTCCACGGGAAGGACGATTAGCCGACACATGCCAACACCGCACTCGTTTGCGTGGGCAGAAACATTCCTGAATCTCCGTTCCGGAGGAGTGGTCGTTTGGTCAGGATGGAATCGACTGCCAGGCAGGGAGAGTCTATCAGAGCCTCTCCCGTTTACTGGCAGGTGCCAGTGCAGCGGCTGTCATGATGCATCTAATGCATTATATTGGCAGGAGCCTCGCACTCATGCCACTTGCTTGCAGTTCAGTCGCGACATCAGAAGACGCTTGTCTTTTCCATATTCTCATTCCTAGGTTTGTAGCACATGCATGAGGCTTGGAAGGGCACAGCTACTTCTTATTCCATGGCAGCATCTGCAGAGCCCCATCTGCTTCTGGGAACAGTTTGCAGGACGTACATGTCTACCGCATGTCCATCGCCATGGGCCGGACAAGCCAGGCCGAAGCAGAGGCCGTGGCTACTGGGTCTGAGATCATCTTTGATAGGCTACTGCGCCTCCTGAGCTACTGGATTTCGCGTGCATTGGGCATACGCCACACTGCTACAAGCTGGAAAGACATGCTTTCTCGAATTCCTTTGACTCGCCCAAGCGCAGCAGCATTCCTGTTGGCTTCTTGCCTTCTGTCACAGGTCGTTCGCTTCATGGATTTGGCAATGAGAAGCCAATGGCATGGATGTGACTACGACATGCTTGAGCGCAACTGCTGCAGCTGCACGGCTGCACCGTGGAGCAACATGTGGAATAGCTCAGTACAGCACCGGGCTTTCATGTGTTGCAGTTGCATGGCACGAAAGCCCGCTGAGGTTTTGCAGAGGTGGTGTGCATGCACCTGGTTGGTAGAAATCTGCCAGGCTGGGTGACGCGCTTTCCTCGCGGCTTGGCACAATGACATGCCTAGGCCTAGCCTCGGTGGCGCCGGCGCCTTTTTCTCACTGCTACAATTTCCAAGTTTGAGTCCTGCACGGCGCCCCAAAGGTTTGGCCTGCACTGCTTCGATGCTTAACTGCAGTATGCAGGGCAGGTGCAGGTTTCGGCCATGAATCTGTTCGCGCAGCAGGCAGGGAGTAAACCACCTCATCAACGTAGCGGAGCAGTTGGCGGCCGAGCAAGCCCACAAACTGCAGCTTGGCTTTGATTTTGTACCCTTGCACAGCGTGGGAGCTTTCCGCCGCTTATGTCACAAGGGCAAACCTCGCTTCGCTCTGCAGGCCCGAGGCCCTAGGCCCAGACCTAGAGTCTTTTCTTGTAATTACAATTGTGAGAATACGCTCCTACTGCAGCTGCTGCACTACACAAGCTGGAAACTTCGCAGTCGCAGAAGCCGATACTTTCGTCAGATGTAAGTTTGTCATTTCTTGTGTGTGGTCATGCAGTAGGTTCAGGATTTTCATTCCTGTTGTTGCTCGTTTCATTCGGGGCCACCTGCAGTGGATGAGTCGAAGAATTGTTCGTGAGGCCATGCATCCCCGCAAGAAGTACGGATGCACTTCCCAATGCAGAGGAGCTCCGGGAGGGGCAGTCAGGCTTTCATCAACATTCGAACTCCGTTCTGTGAGCTCCCTGTGCCTGCCATAGGAGCACCACCCTTCGGACCAATTCTCGGAAGAAGAGGCTCCTGGCCTCAGCAATCTTTCCGCAGGGGGCGAGCTATCCACGCTGCACTTACATCGTAAAACCATTTTGACAAACCCGTGCAGTGAGGATCCAGAAATTGGAGATGCATACCGAGGTGGAGTTCAACGAAGACAATCTTCCGAAAGTCGTCGTATCACAGCCGCCCCTTCGACAGCACGAAGCTGCATAGGGGACTCCAGTTCATGGCAGAAGACTTGCCGCTGCAAAGGAGCAAAATGAGCTTGTGCGACCGATTGCCAAATCGGTGTCCTAGGCCAATATGCCACGTCCACAGCGTGAGCCATGGCATGCATCTGGTTGTCACACCCAACCACTTCATCGAGATGTCAAGGATTTGGGTACACCATGACCAACCAACAGATTCGAGAGGTGTGACAAGTCTGAAGAAGTTCCTGGCCGGTTTGCGAACCTTCTGATGTTAGGGCAACTGCCGAGGATTTCTCGTGCCACCACCACCATGGTGTCAGAAGCTTCTGAGCTTGCACTTCACACAGGCTTGCATGGTCAAAAGATGCAAGCTTCTGCTTCCAAGTTAGGACCATCGCAACTAGTGCTGGAGTTGGTGGCCTTGCAAACTGACAGCGACTTCTACTCCGTGCACAGGCTGCGCGCTTTCTCTCACGCGAGCTGATTGTGCTCAACTCGTGCCAACCGGGATTGTGGTTTGATGACGAAGGCGGAAGAGGGAGAGTCTTAATTTTGTTGTTCAGCAGTTGGCACCTCATTTCCTGGTGGTAGGTGGCTGTCATCGGCAGACGCGTGGCCAGCGCGCTCCTGACTGGCCGGAATTCGAAATTCGCAGGAATTTGTGCATGCAGATTGCAAGGGGCTGCAGAATCTTGCTGTGCATCTGTGCATGCAGCGGCATTCGAGCTGGCAGACATTCGCCAGCGGAGACTCGTCTTTTCAGTTCTTCGTCCCGTGAAGTATATGCACAAACCGTGCCAGGAAAGATGTGCAAAGTTGCGAAGATGAGTCATGCCGGCAGAATTGCACGATCGACACCAGCAGTGTTTTCCGAAGTCATAAGATTCTATCACGCTGCAGAAGTACTTTGTCGAGGCGGCGCATCAGGGCAAATGTACTGTAGCTGGCTTTGATGCATCTGTGCCACAGCCAGGGTAGACATTGAAAGCATTTGTTTTTCCGCGCCTTCTGCATGTGTGGACGCCGTTTGTGGGTGTCTTTCGACACCACTGCAGTGTTTGGATTGTCGGAATATGGCTTTGCTTGCGAATTGCGCTGCCTTGTACAGCATTACATCACCGGGTCCTCGAAATAGCACAAGCTGCAGAAGACAGCCATCAGCATGCTCCCGGCAGAGGCTGGCAAGAGATGTGCAATCGCAAGCGGATGCCACTGTTACAGTTGGTTCTTACTTCAGGCGAGGCATACTGGGCCATGAAGCGCTTCCCTGGGCTTGTCACCAAAACAGCCGAGATATGCAGAAACGACATGCAGCAAACTAGCGCCTGCTGCTAAGTGACTTACTCGAGTAGTCTCGTATGTATGTTGTCGCAGACGTGTGAACTTGGTGATGTTCCCAGTGGTTATGGGCATGTGGAGAACGGCAGCTCACTCGCGGCTTCCGAGGACCTCCAAGAGGAACTCGGATGCCGGACACGACAGATCATGAAGTAATGGCTGTGATCTGCAGCAGTATTCATGTCTAAATCATGGCAGTCTTCCAGCGCAGATGCGGTTTAAGGTTCAGTGCCCCGCAGGGCTTTCCGGGCTTAGGATTTAGGATGAAATTGTAAGGGTTGATGTAAGCGAGTAGTTTGCCTTGGTCTTTCCACAGCTTTGGCGCTTGCGCCTTTTGGAGTTTGCCCACCGCATTTTTGCTTTGAGCGTTGACGTAAAGCTCGATGCTCGGACCAACAGGAAGCGCACCTTTGCAAGCAGCCAAACTAGAGTCGAGGATCCTGCTTCGTTATCCAGCTATGCAGGAGGCAAAAATAGTCGAGGATGATCATTAGAATTGACCCTGCATGCAAAACAGTGCAAGGCATATGTCATATGTCCTTTGCACGTTATTTCGATGCTGAAGCCGTCCCACTCTAGGCAGCTCATGCAAAGAGTGCTGCAGCATGACATCCAGCTTGAACTGCGAATGCAGCGAAGCCGGTGCCGAGAGGCTCTTTTCGGATTCTGAAGTAGCTCGTGCCAGTATGCAGATGCCACAAAGACCACGGCCCTGTAAGGGCCCTGCCCCATGTTGCTCCCTAGTTAGCAGAGTCTTCGAATTCGCGGTTATAGTCTCAAAGCCATGGGGCGGCATCTCGTACCCCAGACCCGGCATGTCCTGCATCAACACTTGATGCTTGACTGGCACGTCCGTGTCAGCACCACAAAGCAGGACGAGACAAAGCAAGTGCTCATGAGAAGCGTGACGTCATTGAGGCTTGAGGCGAGCTCATGCATAGTCCTTCCGGCTAACAGTCGGCCACACTTAAAAAGAACAACGACCATGGACTGCGAAGCAGCCAGGAATTTTAAATGCGGTGCATATTGTGCATGCAGCGGAGGTGCAAACAACAAAGTTGGTGGCTGAAGTTCGCATGTCTAAGGCAGGAGATCACGGCAGCGTCATGATATGGGACATGCAAGTGTAGAGTGCGTGCAACTCCGGTGTTGTTGCTGTGCTGACGGTTCAAACGCAGACGGGCCACCTTTCGAGCAGGCCCGACTGGACTGAAAGTGAGGCGTCTCGGCGTCTTCTTGCAGAATTGCAAGATGCGGCCTTCCCGCGCAACAGCCCCAGCAGTGGTCCTCGGGGCGTGTGTCTTCCTCGTGCCAGCGAGCCTCAGCTTCAGCGTCGGTGGCATCCACTCGGCGAGGTGGGAGTCCCTCGCTACAACATCGGCTTTGAAAACACAGACGGTCCAGCGCGTGGAGAGTGGCTCTGGGCTGCCAGCAGCCACAACATGCGGCGTCCTCGTGTGCGCCTTGGCCTCTGCAGCTTTCGCACGCCGTGCAGTGCGACCAGCGCAAAAGAGCTACATCGTCAGGCAAGCGGAGGCTGGTGGGGGTATCCTGGGTGGCATGCTTGGTGCAATGAAGGAAGATCAGGACGAGGAAAAGGAGATGGAAAAAGAGGGCGCGATGCCCAAGCAGAGTTCTCCGAGCTCACAAGCTGACGAAATGTCTCAGTACCTTGACAAGGACATCGAGGAAACCGATCTCGAGGACTACATGAAGGAGTTCGAAGCAAGTCAGGACGAGTCACTCGAGCGGCTGATCCGTTACGACCTCTACCCCTCGAAACAGTACATCCTCTACTTGGCCAAGATGAACGCACGAAAGACTTGGACGAGAGATGGTCCCGATGGCAAGAATATTGGCTGCCTTGAAGTTCAGATTGCCATCCTGACAGAGCGGATCCGCAACATAGTGCTGCATGCCAGGGAGTTCAAGCCTGACTTCGCCTGTCGTGTGAAGCTGGTGAGCCTGGTGGCCCGCCGCCGCAAGTACCTCGACAAGCTAGCGCGCAAGAACCTGGATGCTTACATGAAGATCCGTGAGCAGCTGAAGATTCGCCACGTGTACCGCTTGGATGCATTGATCGGCCGGCTGGGTGACTACGTATATCCGCTACGGGACCGCCCTCGTGCTCCAGGTCGCAAGACCTTGAACAGGCTGAAGAAGTCCAAGAGGTTGATGAGCAACCGCCTGGCCAACTACTTGCGACAGGGCAAGGAGCACAAGATCATTCACCGAGCGCAGAAGAAGCTGAATGCCCGCCGCTGGCTGGCGCGCGCCTACGACGAAGCCGCTTTGATGGTTGCCGACAGGCCTGTCACCACCACGGTTGATCCGCTGAACTTGCCCTGAAATCCGGATGTCGCCAGAGGCAAGCACTTCTGAGTGGGCCGAGTAGAGGCGCATGGTGGCCCGCGAGAAAAAAGCTGCTTGTTCATGTTGTGCAGGAGGAACAAGGTCTTGAGAGGCTCGAAGCATGCTACTGTCCTGGCTTCGACAACTCCCGGCATTTCTTCAAGCATCCAGTGATTCAGTGATTGGAAATGGCCTGACGGACCACAGCAGACCACGTGATGCACGCAGCACATGCACGGGTGCACAAGTCTTTCCAAAGCTGCAGGGTTTTTAGCAGAGCTGTAGCAGTCCAACAGCAAACTCTGGCCCTTGCGGATTCTCCGAGTCTCGTAGCGGCAGCCTCAGACAAGACGTATTTCAGGACATCGCCTGCTTGCCTGGTGTGGCTGCAGGCATTGTGTGTTGCAGATGAATAGGCGAGTAAGCACCTTGCAGCATGAACATGTTTTGAGACTCGACGCAAACGATGACAAAGCTCGAGACCCTTCCAAGCCAGTCTCCGACACTACTGAAGTTCAATGTTCTCTCAGCGCTCTGAGGTTTTCGGCCGGGTTGTGACGCCTTCAAGGAATGGGTTCAACTTGGCTGTTCGCCTGCTGTTTCAGGGCATTGATCATTGCGGTGATTATGTCGGGGGTGGCTGCAGTGACAGAGCCGTGCCAGACAGTTTTCTTCATATTTGTGGAATCTGCAGGACAAGCTGCCACTCGCTACGATACACGTTCAAGATTCTTCCGAGCGATGCGGCCTTCCCGCGCAACAGCCCCAGCAGTGGTCCTCGGGGCGTGTATCTTCCTCGTGCCAGCGAGCCTCAGCTTCAGCGTCGGTGGCATCCACTCGGCGAGGTGGGAGTCCCTCGCTACAACATCGGCTTTGAAAACACAGACGGTCCAGCGCGTGGAGAGTGGCTCTGGGCTGCCAGCAGCCACAACATGCGGCGTCCTCGTGTGCGCCTTGGCCTCTGCAGCTTTCGCACGCCGTGCAGTGCGACCAGCGCAAAAGAGCTACATCGTCAGGCAAGCGGAGGCTGGTGGGGGTATCCTGGGTGGCATGCTTGGTGCAATGAAGGAAGATCAGGACGAGGAAAAGGAGATGGAAAAAGAGGGCGCGATGCCCAAGCAGAGTTCTCCGAGCTCACAAGCTGACGAAATGTCTCAGTACCTTGACAAGGACATCGAGGAAGCCGATCTCGAGGACTACATGAAGGAGTTCGAAGCAAGTCAGGACGAGTCACTCGAGCGGCTGATCCGTTACGACCTCTACCCCTCGAAACAGTACATCCTCTACTTGGCCAAGATGAACGCACGAAAGACTTGGACGAGAGATGGTCCCGATGGCAAGAATATTGGCTGCCTTGAAGTTCAGATTGCCATCCTGACAGAGCGGATCCGCAACATAGTGCTGCATGCCAGGGAGTTCAAGCCTGACTTCGCCTGTCGTGTGAAGCTGGTGAGCCTGGTGGCCCGCCGCCGCAAGTACCTCGACAAGCTAGCGCGCAAGAACCTGGATGCTTACATGAAGATCCGTGAGCAGCTGAAGATTCGCCACGTGTACCGCTTGGATGCATTGATCGGCCGGCTGGGTGACTACGTATATCCGCTACGGGACCGCCCTCGTGCTCCAGGTCGCAAGACCTTGAACAGGCTGAAGAAGTCCAAGAGGTTGATGAGCAACCGCCTGGCCAACTACTTGCGACAGGGCAAGGAGCACAAGATCATTCACCGAGCGCAGAAGAAGCTGAATGCCCGCCGCTGGCTGGCGCGCGCCTACGACGAAGCCGCTTTGATGGTTGCCGACAGGCCTGTCACCACCACGGTTGATCCGCTGAACTTGCCGTGAAGTCCGGATGCAAGGACTTCTGAAGCAGCTCAGAACAGAAAGGCGCTGAGCCGATCACTCGAAAGGCAGTGCAAGTACAGCATACACAGGCGTTGGGGGCCTTTCTGTTGCAAGCGTTAAGGGCCTCTTAGGCTGTCAACTGCCCACCCATGATCTTGAATGCGTCTGACGCAGCGCCTCAGCTTGAAACGTTGATTCCCCTTTAAGGGAGCAGCAACTTCACAAGGTCCACTTGTCAGACACATCTGTTATCCAGTGTTTAGTGTGCAAAGCCATGGGCAACAAAAGCAACCATGATGTAAGTTGGTGTCCGACGACCACTGCAATGGATTTCGATGACCTGGACGAGGAGATCAGCAAGAGAGTGCAAGAGGGCGAGGTGATGCTCGCGCTTGGGTGATTCCAGGGAGCAGCAACAAGCCTTCTGAGATGTGTCATTCTTGGTAACCTCCATTGACGAGCAAGTACCTTTAATGGCCCGATTTTGCCAGGCAGTTGCCGGTAACTTTGTCGAGAATCGGCAGCCCGTTAAGGGGACAGTCCTGCCAAAGATGCGAAGGACTGCGAAGTGCACATCCAGATTCTAGATAGTATACGGTGAGGGTATCTA
Organism: Symbiodinium sp. CCMP2592; assembly: GCA_905221615.1. Lineage (NCBI taxonomy): Eukaryota > Dinophyceae > Suessiales > Symbiodiniaceae > Symbiodinium > Symbiodinium sp. CCMP2592. The sequence goes on along the minus strand of CAJNDT010001580.1, from coordinate 700,142 downwards.
CATTAACCTCATGCGTTGTCTGGCGCTGCTAGACCCTCTGGATGCAACGGCAGAGAGAGCGAGAGAGAGTAGAAAGAAAGAGGGTATCTACACAATGTGAGTTACTTGCATCGCTGAAAAGGCTGCAATGGAAGGGCTGCATTCGTGAACAGTCCTGTCCTGCCTTTTAGTCTTGGGTGGTTGACTCATGTTGACTCCATCGAGGACACACCAGCTCCCAGATTTCTCTCGCTTGCCTGATCGCGTGAAGAAGACACTGGCCCCTTACAATGGAAACGCGGTCAGCGAAAGGCCCAATGAGTGTCGGAGCTGGCGTGCCAGCAATCAGTGATGGTAGGGCTAAAGTCGCAGGATGTGATGCCAAGCTGAAACGATGCAGGTCGCCTGTGTTGCGCCTCCTTTGCATCCACGGCGCCGCCGATGCTTACAGCGTGGACGGGGTGTTACCGTGCCATCGCTTGTCGTGAGCAACTTTCCTCGCGAGCCCCATTCGGCCGCTCAAGAGAGCGGCACAGGCCACAGCCTGAAACAGCTGCGTCCAGGACTGGTGCAATTTGGAGGAGGAGGCTCTGGCCGTGTGGGTTTTCTGTCCCCTGGGATGGAAGTTGAGTTCACAAGTCTTGCGAGTAGTGCAGTCGGTCATTCTGTTCTCATGTATGGTACCATTCTCCAGACGGTCACAGGCACCACCAGAGGTGGAAGTAGCGACGCACGAGTTTCCGGGACACGGACATCGTGACGCCGAGCCGTTTTGTGTGCAGCCTGGCACTATTGGGCAAGAACTGCTAATGCGAACGTGCACGAGGAGTGAGCGAGTGGGCGGGTGAGGGTGTGAGTGTTGTTGGTGAAACGAGTGATTGAGTGAGAGAGAGAGAGAGAGAGAGAGAGAGAGAGTGTGCTTCATATTGTAATTTGTCAGATAATCCGGTTGTTCTGAAGAAGCCGATGAAGACCCAACACACCCCTCGCCTCGACTTTCGATAACATGTATACATATAGCAAAGTCCCCACGCCAAGCCTACCAGTAGTGCACACGGGGGGACAGGGGGATTATCGGCAATCATGTGATGCTTTTACCTCCTTTACCACTGTGTGTTGTTGCTCTCGCGAAGCCGATGACCCCAAAATCCCTGAACTGTAACTTTTGAAAACTCCAGCAGTCCTATGTCAATGCAAAAGTAGCATAACGGGGGACAGGGGAATTCGTCGGCAATCATGTGATGTATCTACCTGCCTTGCGACTGTGCGTTGTTGCTTTCACGAAGCCGATGACCCCAAACATCCCTGGACTGCAACTTTCGAAAACAGTCATAAAGCCATTCCCTCTCCCCCTAATGTGACACCTGGAGATAGGCTCTTAGTCCTCAACAAGACTGTGATCCAAAATATGATGCACCCTAGACTCCTTTTCTTGCTGCGAAGTCGCGAGGGGGAATTGATCATATTACCATTACTTTGGTGGGGCTGTAGATGCTGATCCAAATGAACCCGCGATTTCGAGAAATTCGCTTTCGCTTGATGCATTAAGCGGGGGACTAAACCAACTGTGGTGATCCCATATAATTTTTTGCTAGGGCAGTACTATGATGGAGTCCTTCTTTCATCCAATGGGGGAGCCTGCAGTTGTGCATGTGTGGACTGAAAATGTACGACCCTGGTAGTCCGTCATCTTATGCTATATGGCTTTAGCTTGCACCGGGGTCTACATTTGACTTTCACCCCCCAAACAAACCCGATAAATCATATCGGGTGGGCAAGATGCCCGGGGGTCCTGACCGACCCCTATGCCCGAACGAGAGAGAGAGAGAGAGAGAGTGTGTAGGGGGACAATCCCCTACACCATAGCCCTGGCGAAAGAAAGAGAGAGAGAGCGTAGCCATTTTGGCTCAAGCCGCGAGTGGTCCAAGGTCCGAGCCAGAGTGTGAGAGAGGACCTCAACCCGGGCGTGAGAGTGTGAGGGCAGGGGCAGCGTGCATACTCGCGACCTCGAGTACCAGAGTGCAGCCCTACGCCTGTACACCTTCCGCGCTGCCACCGGCGAGTACGGTGACCTCACTCCTGTACGGTGGCCGTGCGCTCCAACTCGGGGCGATTGACAAACCTCAGCGCCTACGGCATCGGCGGCCCTACAGGACCCGGTGCTGACCGTACCGATTCACTGCACCGACATTGCTGGGCGGAGCACTCCGTTGCCCAGCCGACCCGCCGGGAGCCCCACGCTGGGAGAGGGACTACCACACTGTCGTGACTGAAGTACTACATGATGCCCGGCGACCTAGCAAACTCTGCCATGCCGAAGACGCCGGAGATTCCAAGCCTGACCCAAAACCTCCTCGGGGATGACCCCTTCACTGACGCAGGGGCGGGCCCAGAACCCATCGGCTCCCCACCGAAACGTAATCGCAGTGGGGAAGATCACCCCAACCCTGGCACAGCCACCATCGAGGCGATGAGAGAACTGCTGCGACAGAACAACGCCGAGCTCAAGAATGAGATCACACAGGCAGTGGGGCAGCGAGTGGAGTTGGTGGAGAAGACGGTGACCTCGCAACTCATGGACACCGTCCGCATGCTCCAGAACCTCACGGCTACTCAAGACGAGCACGGCGGGGCAATCAAAGCACTACGGCAAGAACACAGCTCCCTGGCTTCGCGACTCGGGGCATTGGAGATGAGGGCCAGTAGCGGGGCAGGGTCCAGCTGGGGCTCCACTGCCCCGGAGGAGACCGACAAGCGCAAACCGGCCATGGTGATGGGTGGCTGGAGCGAAGACCAGCACAGTGAAGTCACGTTGGCAGCTGCCAAACAGATGATCGCCGACCTCCGCGTGGACCTCGATGTGGACACAGCCTTCTGCCCCGGCATTCGCCGGGGCTTCGTCATCATCCCCTACGAGCCGAGAGAGAACGAGTCCGAGCAGGCCCTGCGAGATCGGCTACGCGGAGCGACACAACGAGTGTTGGAAGCCAACATCGAGCTAGGCAAGCGGAGCGATGGTACCACACAGCGACTTTGGCTGCACCTGTCACAAAGCCCAGAGAAGAGGCGCCGAGCTATGGTGGCCTCAAAAACAAAGCGCCTGCTGCTCGAATGCGGGGCGAACAAAGGGGAAGTCGAGACAGAGTGGTCCAGCGGCACGGTATGGTACAAGAATGTTCGGCTATGCAGCGCGGTCACCACAGCCCCACCCGGGGCGGAGAAAGCAGGCACCATGGGGGCGTGGATCCACATGGCACAGGCAGCACGACTCCTTGGGTCATCGGAGGCGGAGCTGCAGTCCAGATTGCAGCCCCTCGGGGCGACCCTCCGCTGAGACCAGGACCCTGAGTTTCACCTTGGCAGCCAAGAAGGAAGCCAACTCACAGTGGCCACGTGGAACGTCGGGGGGCTCGACATTACAAGATGTTCCAGTCTACTCGATGACCTTCGTGACCACCCTGAACTATGCATGACCTCGGTGTTGCTTCTCCAAGAGATTGTCACACCAGAGCCTGGAATTCAGTACCACGTCACCAAACAATGGCACATCATATACGGGCGCCAAGCCAATGAGTGGCGAGGAGAGGGCATAGCCTATCAAAGTGACCTCGGGGCACATGAGCGCTCCTGTTGCGTGCCCGGGGGCGTTGCTACCTCCCTCGTGCTGGACCGAGGTAAAGTTGGGCTACTAAGCGGACACATACCGCACCACGCCACAGTGCAGCAGGTCGACAACATGATCCATGAGTGGGGCGAGACAGCCACCTTCAAGCACCAGCTTCTTATCCTTGGCATGGACGCTAACGAGACCCTCGCCATGGCATCGGGGCGACTGGTAGCAGCCACTGGCCAAGGCAACACCGTACTACAATGGATGGTGGAAGAGAACCTCTACCTTCCTGACCAAGCCCTGAGCAATCCCAGCCACTTCCCATACAACACCGAGCACAGGCCGAGGAGAATCGACTACATCCTGCTCCGGGGGGCCCATGCACAGCCTGGCAAAGTCCTTCAGGCCAGGGACATGGCCCTCAGCGACCACGAGCCGATCGCGATGAGCGTCTACATGCCGGACAAAAGACACAAGCAGAGTGACCAGGCGCCAACATGGGGCGCCAAACAGCTGCTCCACCCTGAGGACGTGGCCAAGGCACTGGACCAGGACCCTCAGCAAGGCGACCCGTACCACATCGTCGTCACCAAAGCGCTTAGCCTCCAGAACCCGACCTACAGAGCGCGACAAGGCTTCCGGGAGAGCGGGGAGCTCAAGGCAGCAAGAAGGGGCGCGCACCGAGCGACTCCGGGGCCGGAGCGCAGAGCGGCCTGGAAAGCGGTCCACAAACAACGCCGCACCGAGAAGCGCGGCTATGAGTCCAAACTCGCTGCGGAAGCCAGCCAACTAGACTGGCACGCATTCAAGAAGCTGAAGCAGCTGCACCCGGCAACCGGGTGGGAGGAAAAATTGCTCGACGACCCCGACTGGGAACAAGCAGCGCTCAAGCACTTTGCCTCCATCTTCAATGCACAGAAGCCGGGGCCTGAGGAGAAAATCCGACACATTCGGGGCGAGCTCACCAGACACTGCAAGCGACATCGCTGGCACCCCTTCACCCTTGACGAGCTCACGACCACAGCAGAAAGGTGGAAGCCGCGGAAAAGCACGGGGATCGATGGCGTCGCATACGAAAGCTTCAAGGCCATGCTCCGTGCTCCTTCGCCGAAGTGGGCCTGGTACGTCTTGTCCCTGATCAACGACTGCTTCTACAAGGCCAACATCCCTGAAGCAGTAGGGCGCGGGGCGACGATACTGCTCCCTAAGGAGCACGTCCCCAGCACCTGGGCGGCGACGAGACCGATCACGCTGAGCAACACCCTACTTCGTTGGATGGCTCAGCTCCTGCTACACAGATGCCAACCCTACCTGGACCTCCAATGCTACTACCAGTACTGCTCTACGGGGCGGCAAGCACAAGAACTCATCCTGGCCTTACGCCGCCTGATGCGCATGGCAAAGGACTGGGGCGTCAAGCTTTGGCTGGTAAAAGTGGACGTCCGCAAGGCCTTCGACAGCATCGCCCAAGATGCTCTCGCTGTCATGGTCCGAGACTCCGTTGCCAAACGGGGCGGATTGGTCTGGGAGAGCCGCATGTGGCTAGAAATCCTCGAAGCGAAGGCCATCGACATCTACATCGGCAAGTCCCTCGTCTCCGTGACCCAGACGAACGGAGTGAGACAAGAGAGTCCGGACAGTGCAGTGCTCTACTCGGCATCGATAGGTGAGACCCTCCAAGACCTCCACGACAACGTGCCACTGGGCGAGGCGGGGCGAGCAGACCTTCCACAATGCCCCTCCCAAGGGGCGGGATACATGGATGACACATACCTGTGGTCAGAGAACGCCAAAGCAATGCAGCGAGCCATCAACTACCTCGAGGAGAAGTTGGGCAAAAAGGGCAATGTGGTCAACGTCGTCAAAACACAAATCCTCTGCAGCGAGCCGGACGACACCGAGCTTTGCATCGGTGGTCAAAAAGTAAAAGCAGGCGGGGCGACAGACATCATGAACGCGCTGGGGTCGCCCCTGACCTTTGAGAAGAGTGGAGTTACCGCGCTCACGGCGGACCTGCAAGCCCGGGGCCGGCGCGCCTTCCATGCGCACCGCCGACTGCTCTGCGCGAGAACCCCACTTGAGAACCGCATGAAAATGCTGACCACCTTGGTCAGAAACTCTGCAACTTGGGGCTGCGCTACCTGGCCCAACAACGCCGCCCTCCTTCGTGCGGCCAACGCGTGCCAACTCGGATGTGTGCGCGCCATGATTGGCACCAAGCGGGGCGCTACAGAATCATGGGCGGAATGGCAAGTGCGCACGATGAGAATGGCAAGGGTAGCGCTCTTCAACAGCAGGCAGGAGCGATGGTCTACCTATGCACTTCGGCAAATGTGGAAGCTACATGGACATGCTGCTAGACACCCGGGGCCCACCAAAGACCTGCTTCTTTGGCGCAACTTGAAGTGGTGGAAAGAAGTTGCCGAACCAGCGGGGTGCAAACATGGCGGCAGATTCAACAGCTCTGTCGACATAGAGCGGAGCATCTCCCGCATCGGGGGATACGACTGGGTGGACCTCGCACAAGACCGCGACCAGTGGCAAGCCCTCCAGGAAAGCTTTGTGGAAGAGTTTGATCTTCCCTGGGCCAGCGGACGGCAACCTGCCATCGCCAACTTAACTCAGATCCGCAGCTTCAAACCGAAGTCACAGCCCAAACCCTCAGCAGCACTCACGGACAGCGTGGCGAGCGGGCGAATGACCCCCGGAATCCCTGCCGGGGCGAGTGCCAGTGACAGCCAGAGCTCGTCCGCCAGCGCCAAAAGTTGAAGCCCGCAATCTGCCTGCCTGAGTGACAACGACCTCGAGCCCTACTGCACTTACAACACCCCACACCCTGCAGTGTCCATAAACTTGATCCTGACCAAGCCGCACGAGATACCGATTCAGAACTACATGACGAAGCCAATGAGCTCCAGTTTCAGTTTGACCACAAGCTTTACCAGTACTACCTAACCGAGCTGATGTATCACCCTCGAACTCCTGACCAACTTCCTTTCGTACTACCTGTTCAAAGCCAACCTGAGCCTCTAGAAGACGGTGCAGAACCCGACGGCCCCAATACCCACCGCAACCTTCTCCCCAACTGACAACAGTGAACCTTGAGATGCACAGGACCAGACTGCAACAGTGCAGTCGTCTTGCCGATGAGCTCAGTCATGCATATGCGTCGCCGTGGCCCCAGCCTTGACTGAATAGCTACAACACGACAGTAGTACAACATGACGGGGCGGAAACTCCTCCCTACCAGCAGCCTGGCCATCCTGGCCTTACTGGGCCAAGCCTTGTGGTGGGGCGGCACGGCAGGACCCACCCCCGGGGCACCCACTAAGGACGTGGCCACCGACACAGATGACCTGCCCAGCAGGGCAACACGCATGGGCACCATTGGGGCCCAGAGCACACAGCAAGCGACTCCAAGCACAGTCGACGAGACCGCACCACACCCAACCGCAGACGCGGCAGCCGAACAACCCACGGCCAACAGCGACCCGCCACCTACCACTCCACAGCAACCGCAAACCACTGCGAGCGCCACCTTGCCGGGCGGGCAGCCGCGGCGCAACCTTTGGCAAGCCTACTATCCAGCCCCCTATGTGGCTGCCCACGACGTCTGGTCTGGAGGCGGATGGTACCCCGACGACGACAGCAGCCCACCGGCCTCCACCAACCCCCTACCTGAACCAGGACAGTCGTCAGCCGGCCCTGCAACACACCAAGTGCCAGCACAACCACAACCAACCACAGACCAGACACTGGAGCCTGGCACCACACCCACCCAACACCCTGAGACGGACGCCAACGGGATGCCACTACATGGCCCCAGGCCACCACCAGGGGTACCCCCGCTGCCAAACATGTGGCAAGCCGAATACCTCCACTGGCTCACAGCAGGAGAACTTCCTGATACATACATAGAGAGGGAACTGCTGCCCCTTCTCGACCCCCAACCACCAACCCGGACATCCACAGCCACGGAGCCGCAGACAGCAACCGCAACCCCCGGTGCATCCGAAAGCACGGGGCGGCACAACAGCCCAGACACAGTGACAACACCGCAAGCTGAAGCACAACACCAACCCACCATCGCCACAGACACAGGAGGGGCGACGAACCACAGCCCGGAAGCACCCACGACAGCCGCCGGACCCAACACCGCACCACAGGCCGAAGAAAGGCCTCCACCGCCACCCACAACGATGCAGACAACCGACGAGATGCCAGCCACAGAACCCAACCAAGTCCCAACAGTGGAACAACCTCCACCGCAACAACCACCGACACCGCCCGTAAATACACGAACGGCAGACACAGTCGACAGACGCCGACCACCCACGCCAGACCTTGGCCCTCCACCCCAGCCTGACCGCCCACCCAGAACAAGAGAGGGGACAGGAGACCAGAGGCGCACCAACAGAGCCACCAAGCGAGCCCTTAAGATCCAACTACAAAGACTGGGCCTGTGGCCACGGGGCGGCACTGGCCAAGGAGCCCGATACCAACCACACCAAGCACATCCTCCACCACGTCCGCAGACCGCTGACCCGAATTGGGCGGACCTGCTCAATCGACACCTGCAACCCTCCGATACAACACCCCTAAAGCAGCTGGATGGCAAGGCTTTGTCCGAGTGTGAGTGTCAAAAAAAGCAGCTGGAGCGGCACAACCAGCCGACGGAAGACTCGGAGCCACAGCAGCCACCGCCCCAACTCACACGACCCAGCAGCCCAAGGCGACGCCAGTGGCAAAACCGCCACCGGTTAAGCAGCCCCCGGCGCAACCCAAGCCACCACCACCACCCCCACCAACCACGGACGCCGAAGTGGACCCTGCACCCTGGGACCAGCCCGCTGCTAGCTCCACAGACCCGGCGCCGTATGAACCAGCGAGCAGCTCCACGGACCCAGCGCCGCAACGGCTCACACGCAACCCCCCACTGTCACCCTCAGCCATGGCCGCGGCCCAGGACCACCTACAGCACACAGCCACAAGCCGCAACCAGCCATCCATCAACCGACCCACCATCCCCACTAACAAATGGGCTCGGGGGCGTATCCTGGCACAGGAAGCAGGCACCCCCACTTCCCCACCGTGGTGGCTCGTCCAGATCGAAAGCCACCCACTGCGAAAAGAAGAGCATGAGCTGGCAGCACTCCGAGCGGACCCCAACCCCCTCCGCACCATACCACCAGGCATCCGCTCCGAACTCGCGCCCCCCATCTCCACAGGGACGGTCCTGTCCCTCACCAGACCCAACCTGCAAACCTACATAGCAGAAGTGGTGGCAGCACCCCCCCCAGGCAGCTACGAGTTCAACGCAGCCATCCTTTGTGAAGGAGACATCCTTACCTTCATGTGGCAGGATGGGGAATGGATCCTAGATGTCCACCTCAACGAGGCGGCGGGGTGCAGCGATTCTGGGACGGACACTACCCAACCCACTGCAGCCTCCGATGAAGCACGGTCGGAGCACACCGCAGACCCCGAAACCTGTCAAGCACCACGCGGGGCGACCGACCAACCACAAGCTGACGGCGACACCCCAAAGCAGCTGCTACACCCAAGGCGGGGCGACAGCCACACCACCTGTCCACCAAAGCCCCGCCAGCGCCACAAACACCGCCGCAACAGACACTGGACCTGCACCACCACAAAGCAGCCACAGCCACAGCCAGAACCACCAACCACAACAGGAAACCCCAACAGCCACGGCAAGCTCCTCGACAGCCAGCCACACAACGAATAGCAGACCCACACAGGAGCCACCACAGACATACCAACCACAGTACCACCAACCACAGCAGGAAACCTCAGCCACGGCAAGCTCCTCAGGCGATGCAGCGCCAAATGCCACACAGAACCACCAACCACAGCAGGAAACCACCTCAGCCACGGCAAGCTCCTCCTCACATACAGGCACAGGTGGTACAGGCACACCACATGGACCACTCTCCGATGGGCGTACCCTTAGGCGAAGCCAGCAGGTAGACAACAGACCACCACCAAGCACAACCACGCCACCAAGCAGACCCAGTCTACTGCAACAAATACAGGATGGCAGACCCTTGGGCAACAGACTTCAGCCCCCCCCACCGGAGCATGACCACCCTGCTCTCATGCAGCGGCCGGGGCGACCCTCCTCGTCCAACCAAGCCCCGAACCACTTGGAGGATGCCATCGACAAGCTACGCAGCCTACTCTTCGAGACGGGCATGCGAGAAATGCACGAAGTCACCTACCATGTAGTTATACTGCTTAACCTCATTGTGCCGGAGCGGAACAGCCACACACCGAGCAACCGCTCCTGCGAGTCACCACAGAAGAGAACCCGCAGCACACACTCGCTCTTCCGAGAAGCAGCAGTCCACCTGCACAGCCTAGCAGCCACAGGACACAGCCCCCACCTTGCAACTCCTCCGATATTACAACAACTGGCACAAGCCCTGCAACTAGTCACCAGGGGGATCGACACCTCACCCGGGGCGACACAGATGGGGGTAAGCAGTGCACAACTAGCGGCAGCAAGGGGCGTACACCACCTTATCAATAGAGTGTATGACAGTGTAGAAGCCATGGGCGCCGCTGGACTGCAACAACACCGGGGCGATCTGTGCACTGCGGCAAGGTTGGCAGCAGTGGCGGGGCGTGACGAGATCCTGCCAAGACCTTTTTCGGCACACCCGTCAGACAGCATCGCCTTGGCGGGGAATGCACTGGAAATGGAAAGGCCGTACATGGGACATGCTGCCACACTAGCAGAAGCTGTGGCCAACTTGGGGGCGGCACGCGGCTTCCTCACGGACGCGCCCTACCTGCTGTGCGGGGAAGCGCTCCACTCGCTGCACCTCTGGCAGCAAGGTGGTGAAGCAGTGATGGTGGAAAGCCAAGAAGGGGCGAACACGGAGGCGAGCGAAGAAGTCGGGGCGTCAACGCTGTGGCCCACAACCGGGGCGGCACAGACTCAGTTAGACCCCGGCGACGACAAGCCCGCCTCCATGGCCACCCTTGAGGAGGACGTCGGGGCACAGCTGGACCCAGGAGATGAAGAAAGAGCCGCGCTGGTGGACCTCGAGGCACAGCTGGAGTTCGAACGACAACGTGGAGCTCAAGAAGCGCAACATAATGCCTCAGAGGAAGAAAACGGGGCGGTGATCCCGACAGACGCGGACTCGGCGGAAGCGCAGAGGGACGACGACGAGGGCGGGGCGGCGGAGGACGACTACATCGACCCCGTGACCAGACGGCGAGTGACCTCGAGCCCTACTGATAGACCCACACCACAGTCGTCCCCTGACCGCAGTGACTGAAAGGGTGACCGTCCAGGGGCGAGCGCCCCTTAAAGCTCCGAGTCCTGTGATCTGCATCGCATCGTACTCTCTTACACTTGTGTGCTTGTTTACTCCAGCGGAGCATCTAGTGAGCCCAGTTAGGACCGGCCCCATGTCGTGTGATCTGCAACGTACTTTACAACCTTTGTTTCTCCGTCGGGGCGACACCTAGGCTCGACACGTTAGGTCCCGAGGCAATACTGTAACTGAAGCACCAGAGAGAAGCACGAGCCACTACAACCGGAGCGTCGAGACCGTAGTCGAGGAGCCTAGTCTGAGGAGGTACCCTACAGCCCAGTCCTGTGAACTGCACCATCCTGCTAACTGTGTGTTACCAGCAAGCGAGGCGCCGTAGGTACCATCCGAGGCCATAGGATTACGCAGAGTGGAGCCGAAGAGGGTTATAGGGTATTACACGGCAAGCGGTGTATATGGTAGCTCGCTGAACCTGTTGTGATCATGCCAGGCCCACTCGTAGACAGCCTCCTCAACATGCCAGCCCACCATGGGCGAGTGGAAAACCCACACCGTACAGATGGCAATGGGCGACATACTGGACGTCGTATAGTACGGTTATTTCGGGGCACTTCGTACGGACTGTTCGGGGCATAATACACGACGTCGCCGAGGAGTGCTTGCTGTTCCAGCATGTAACACACATGCACACAACCAACAAACGGGCGGCTCCCGCGGGGGCTCGCCCTCAGGCCCGGAGAAAGAAAGAGAGAGGCCCTATTATGCTGTGGCTTCTTGGATTACAGTTGCTGAGCGGAGAGAGTTCCTTTTTCCACTTGCAAGAGCCGGGGGTAGCAAACTGGCAATGCTCACCTCCGCAACAGTCGGGGGCGCACAAGCGCGCGGGCAAGGGGGTAAACCTCTTGCCCATAGCCCTGGCGAAAGGAAAGGAAAGAGAGAGAGAGAGAGAAAACTGGGCTGTGGGGGACCACACCTAGCCGAGTACCAAACACACGTCTCACACCAAACTCGGACACTGGCGTAGCGCTCGCGCGCAGGGGGTGCAGGGACCTGTGCCTTGCCTCCCACACGCCCTGCAAGCAAGCAGGCAAGAGAAAGCTGGTGTGAGAGATTGCGTAACCCAGGACTCTGGATGAACTCTGCGACGACTGCTTTGATGCGTTCCGCGATGCCATGGACACAGGCCCTGCGGGGTTCATACTGTACTGCGATGGGGGCTGGCGACTGTATTGCGAAGCGACCGAGCACTATTGTGTCAGGGTTTCGGCAAGCTGACCAGTTCGATTAGCCTTTGGAGTGCACTTGCTTTCACGAGGTGCTTTTGCACTGCTGGGACACTCAATAGGCTGGGCTTCGGCAGCGTTTCTTGCACACTGGAAGCGAGTGAAGTGTGCGATGTGTACTACCAGTGCTTGAGGGCGCTGGAATGCCACGTTTCTGGCTCAGTCCACAGGAAGGTCCTTATGTCGCTCGGAAGGTGCCTTGATTGCCATCAAAATTGCGAAGCGAGCTCGAGCTGAACTAGGCAGGGGAAGTACGGTCCATCATGGCAAAGATGTAGCGAATCCCAGACGTCGCAGAGTTCTTCACCGGACTCGAGGTGTCGAGCCGCTTGCAGTCATCATGCTCGAGAGGCACAGAGAGCCAAACCGAGTCGAGCCTTGAATCTTTGAGCCCTTGCGGTTTAGGGTTTAGGGTTTAATCAGCCAATATCGAGGCAGCGCACTGGAGGTTTCCATGTTGAGCTTCTGCTCAGGGGCGCTGCACAACATCCGCTGTTCACAGACACCTGGACGATGTGTTGGCTTTGGTTGGTTCCCGCTTTTCCTTGGTCCTGCTACTGCCTGGTACTGTACCTCTTGCAGCAGCGCGGTCACGGTTCCAGTGTAGCAAGGCTCGACGCAGTTATCCGCGGAGACGTTGGTATTGCTGATGCTAAGGAACTTGGGGCGGAGAGACTTCGCAGCGATCCGGTGTCCTTCTTTGAGTACTGGAAACTTGACACATCCGATACCCGAGAATGCCGCATAAAACCAAATATTCCACGATTGGGGTGGGGTGCCGGTCTAGATTGGTAAATTTGATGAGTGGATCTCTGCAGAAGGGCATGCAAGACAAACTCCGCCTGATCTAAAGCAACTTCAGTTACAGGTCTGTCTTGATGGTGGTGAGACCAAGTGGACCAAAGTGGCACCGAATTAAAAAATTGCTCAGAATGTGAACAAGAACTTTCAGAAAGTCCAGTACTTCAAACTATATCACCCTGTCAGGGTCGTAGAAGTGCCAGATGTAAGCTTTGCCAGCGGGCCGGCAGCAATGGGTAACCGCTGTGCGCCAGAATGCGTGGAAACTGACGCATGCCCTCTCTGCAAGCAAGACAAGGAGGACTCGCTTTCTGTACTGCACACGCACGACAAGGCAGATGTGGTCAGGCTGGATCTGAAGCGCTCACCGCTTGTGCAGCAGATGTCTGGCATTTGGTACGACAAGCAGACTGGTCAGCACATGGGCGAAATTTTCGATGACCACCTGTATTGGAACTTCTCTTTTGGTCTTCCTCCTGCATTGATAGAGACCCAGCTGGTCAACACGGTGCAACTTGACGTGCAGGGAAAAGTTCTTCATGCCCAAGTTTCTCTCGAGGCACAAGCAACCATCACATGGAGGGACGGCAGCGTTTGGCTGCGGAAGTGAGACGTCGCTGAACCTTGAATGCGCATTCAAGAGTGCATGCCACTGTTCGTGGCAGATCGTCGGATCGTACATCCGGATAGTTTCTCCCGCTGTTTCGAACCGCCCGAAAATGCCAGAACTAAGGCGACCCCGCACGGCTGCGCTAAGCTTAAGCTCGCAGATGCTGTGGGATGCCGCTAAGGCACAGCCATAGGTTAGGGTCCGGGTTCCAGATTATCGGGTGTAAGGTCGAGGCTTGTTTTGCTTGTACGGACGAGGTCTAGAGTTAAGGTTTCGGATCGAGGGCTTAGAGCTTCGCTTAGATAGTGTAGGGCCTTGAAGGTCTTGAAGCTGGACAGCCTCACAAGCAGGCGCCGAGCCGGCGAAAAGAAGCTCAAACCTTGACTACTGATCGGGATGCTTCACCGAAGTGGTGCCATAAGGTAAGACTTCAAGATCTGTCGTGCATCCAGGAACCCGACGGTGTTCAAAATGTACAAGAGCGCTGGAGACATTGGAAAACGCACCCTGGACATGTGGCAAAAGGAGCCCCGCTGATGTTTGCTAACGAAACGGTCCTGTTGCTGACGTGGTGTAGGACCAGCTCATGGACCAGGATGCGATCGAGGCAGGGAGGGGACACAGTCAAAGTCAAAGCTCAACGCAGGCTCCGAGGTGCGAACCAGTCCACAGTTTGCTGGATGCCTGCAGCGTGCACACTTCTGGATCAGAAGGTGGGGTATCACACCTTCAAGTGTCCGTTGACAGCTGCTTGGATGCAAGCTCTGCTGCCGCTAGCAGCTGGATTCACAGAGGTAGAGCTGAGGATGCTTGGGATCCATACCGTGGGTTCCATGCCTTCGTGCCAAGGCTTGTCGATGCCTCGCAGGTTGACTGAGTAAGTTGCGGTGTTAGAACGGTTAGCTGAAACCCCAACCCCAAAATCCCAAAGAATGTGCAACTGGCTGCTGAATCAACGGCAAGCCCAATGTCCCTGAAGCATGGACGGAATTCACTATGTATACCATAGTACCTACAGCCCTGCTTCGTGAACTCAGCCATGCAGGAGGCAAAAAAAGAATCCCAAAAATCACAGTGGAAACCAGAATGCTGATCCAAAGCATCTTCCAAAAACAGTTGGCGTCTTTCTGTAAGACTCAAACAACTACTCTGCTCTCAAGGCGATTGCAGCAGATGGATCCTGGGATTCGTGGGTCACTCTGGCCGACCTCGACGAGTCGAGACTTGTTGTCAAGCTGTTTTTTGTTCACAGGTACTGGGCTGGGAAAGATGCCGCTGTTTGACCCTGCCCAGCTAGCCGAGGCAGGCGGCGCTTACGCAGCACAATCTTGAAGCAGGCACCCTGTGCCCTAAGAGTTGCTCGGGTGCGCGGCGTGGCTCACCAAGTCCAGGTCAGTTCAGTTGAACAGCTTGCCTTGTAGTTTTCATTCCCGTGTGGTGAGAGGCTGCTTCGAAATTCCGCCGAAGATACTGTCACTGTAGTTGGCAGGTGCATACCGGATCGCAAAAGACGGCAAGGCTTTTGCTGGGCACTTCCCAGCCTGGACATACGATGGATGGAAGGCTGTGGCACTGTCACACTGCGAAGTTGTTTTGGCATGGTGCCATGTGTTTGTTTGGTGTCGTTTCTGTCCCCACACACACACGTGTGACAGGACTGGACAGAGCATCCGAAGGGGTGCAACATCGTAAAGTGCAAAGACTGCGCTGCTCAGCCTTGCAGATATCCAGACCTTCGGTGTGTACCAAGCTCATTGCCACCACTCATGCACAAGTTCCAGCTCCAGCTACGTACGGGGCATGCGCGCGGTAGCTGTCTCGTCACGCTTGCCAATTTTGCGTGCCTGCGGCCATGCAAAGGATCACATGACTGTCAAGCGCAATTCCATGTTCAAAGACGAGCATCTCGACAGAATGGATGTTCAGGGTGACTCCATGTCGAGCCAGCAGGACCACAAGAAATCACCTGTCACTTGTTCATGCAACCTCACGGCCGAGGTTATGGAAAATCTTGAGAGATGTAGTGGCATCTTTCTGACTGGTCAGATGACTCGGATCGACATGCAGCGAGTGTCATGAATTGTTTGAGCACCATAGACCTTTGGGTTGAGTGGGGAAACTGCCTGAGCCTTTGATCAGAAACTCGAACGGAGCACAGCGAAGGCTCCATTTTCCAGTTCAGCTCGTTTCACTCCCATAGACTATAGATTATGGATTAGGCTCATCCCAGCGGAAAATGCACAGTGCAAGCCAGGAGCCAAGGAAGCTTGGGACATGCTGACTGACCTGACCCAGACATAAGAAACAACAGTTGCATGTGGGTAACGGCATGTGGTGTGCTGGCCGGCTTAGCAGAACCAGGACATGTGCTGCAATGACTGTCACGGACGGCCACGTGGGGCAAAGTCACATGGTTTGATTCGGGGCGGCACTCGGTAAAGCCCTCGCTGCATCACTCCTCGTCACCAGCCACTAACGGCTAGCAGAACTTGCCCGGTCGGGCACACTTCAAGACGCAGCCCTCTCGTTGCGATGCCGGCCGCCGTTTGAAAGCCGCCCGGCAGCTCGGGGCTCGGGGGAACCCCACCCCAGTAGCAGCCTTGCTGTCACGAGCCGAGACCCACTTGCAGCCGCCGGCTCAAGCGAGTTGAAACACCGATGCGGCAGGGATGGGACCCAAAGCAAAAGCGAAAGCTGTTGGAAAGGCGGCGACCACAGTCTCGGGCAAGGCCTCCGCCGTGCCCAAGCCGCCCCCAAAGCCTTCAGAGCCGACAGTCCCGGCCGTCCCGGCCATCCCGGGCCCCAGCGAGGCTGTGACTCTCACTGCCAAGCAGGCCGAAGCGCTCTTGGCCAGCCTCTGCGCAGAGGATCTCCAGATCCTGGCTGAGACTTTGGATGATGAAGAGCAGCTCGCAGCTCGCCAGGTGCTCGAATATGTTTGCGACAAAGATGTGAGCTGGGCCAATGCGCAGCGGTCGCTCTCCACCGGCAACCAGCTTGTCAACGAGATCTTGGAGATGCAGGCAGGCGAATTCATCACGAAGCAAAGCTTGCAGAGGTTTGAAGAGCTTGGCCACCCGGACGTTTCCACGCTGTGGGGCAAAAGCCGAACCGCCTACATCTTGGCCATTTTCGTGCAGGCGTGTCTTCGGGATGCCCGTGATCGTCTGGGACTGACGGCTGCAGCACCTCCTCCACCCCCGATGGCGGATGAGCCTCCAGCATGGCCCCTGGTCATCGGCTTCAAGGTGCGGAGCCTAGCAATATTCGTTTGCACTCTCACGGCCTTCGGCACTTTCAGCCTGGCTGCTCTCCATGACGTGAGCTTCATCAGTTCTATTGCAGAGTCGCGGTGCATTTCCTTCCAAAGTGCAAGTGGATCTGGTCCTTCGCCTGTCCTCTTGTAGTCGGGGCAGAAGCGGATTCCTCCTCCTCGGCTTCAGATTAAAGCGACGAAGTGAGTCCTAGTAGGTGAAATTGAGGTGGCAGCGAGGGTAGGTACTGGCTGTTATACCGCCATCACCACCTCCTTGTGGCTTGAAACGGGAGGGGGGGACAGAGGCTCCGAAATATCGAGGTCGGGGTTAATACCTTGGTGGTCGGGGTCGGGCTTGAAGTTTCAGGGTTATCCTGGGATGTCGATGCATTTTCCATTTCAAGCTGGTCGCCGTTCGTTTCCGCAGGACACCGGCTTACTGAGAAAGGAAGATCGCTTCCAAGGGCCCTCAATGGCCCTCAGACTGGCTTTGCAGCACCAATCCCCATTAGGTGGTAGTACTACAAATCAAAGGCAGTGCACGGTGAGCTACTTCTGGAACCATGGCTGCGCAACGGCGGGGGTAGGTAGGCATGGCTCCGCATAACCGTGCATGCAGTGACAAATCTCGGAACCACTTCCTTTTTCGGCCCGTTTAGTTTGGCCCGCAGCTGCTCAGCTCCCCCGGTGCACCAACAGGCATCAGCTTGTTGAATCCTGTTTCCACTCCCCCGCCCCCTGTACGTAGCAGCCTTACAAAGGAGGCCACCGGATCCTCACATGATACTGCGAGCGTCGTCACAGGGACGCGGTTTGGGCTCGGGCAGGGCACTGGCTATTGATGAACAATGATAGCGGCTGATAGAGCGTTCAATCAAGGGCAGAGGCCTCTGGGTAGACGGAACAAGACAGTCAATGCACGTGCAGTCCCGTGCCGAGAACCGAGGAGTTGCCTTCGCGTATTGCAGAAGCTGTCCGATGGAGCCAAACGGTGCTTTTGGTATGCAATGGCCACGCGAAGGAAGCTGACACATTCCTGACATACTCTGCATACGTGCAAATTGATGCTAAATGGGTCATGGGAGAAACTATGATCAGAAAGACTATGGGCATCGAAGAAATGCAAGAAAGCCTGCGACAACGGGTTGTCAGCGCTCTGAAGTCTGGACTGCCACTGCATATCGCCATGGCAAACACGGCCGTGGCTTTCAAAGACAAGTTTTGTGGAGAGCAGACATTTCCCCATTCCGTATTCAATTTTTCGATGTTCAGAGGTGAGACGGGAACGGAGGCAGGCGAGTATAAGAAGATCATCCGAGATTCGGATCTGGAGGATTGGCCTGGCAGCTTTCCTGGCCGAATGAAGGAGGGTTTCTTTGTGGTAGTCACAACTGACTTTGACCTCGAGTCCGCTCGAGAATTCCTCCCCGCATCTCTACCCTACTTCGACGACATGGCCATCCTTGAAGTAGACCCTGCGTCTTTCACTTGATCGTTAAATGCAGATCGCGACTCACCCCTACCAGGCGAGTTGTTGGCTTGGGATCTTGCAGAAGGACGCGCTCTAGCTTTGGGCACTTGCCCTGCAATGCGGGCTTCGTCCTTGCTCAGTAGGAGAGCAAAAAGCTCTGGGCACCGTGAAGCAGGCAGGCAGCATTCAGGCTATGCAGCTGTGCCTGCTGCGCTGGTTTCTAACCCCGGCATGTAGATGAGCGAGGAGGATCATCAAGCAAAATTGGCCAGACAGCATCAGCATCAAAGACCATTTCTGGGCCAGGTGCCCTCTAGTTGATGTGCGGACTGTCTCGCGTCGCTCAGGTTATGTGCTTGCCGGACAACTATGGAGACATCGTCTCAGAACATGGTATGGCATTGCCTTGATGCGTGTTGGTGATTCTTGTTTCGATGGTGCGGCTTCAGTGGTAGGATCCCAGTAGCTGGTCAAAGGTTGCGGTTGGCATCCTTGAGAAGGGGGCTTCCCCAGTTCGGGATCGTACCACAAACACAAACACACGCACAGACCCACAGGCACACACACACACACACCCACACACACACACACACACAGACAGAGACACAGACACACACACACACACACACACACACACACACACACACACAGACAGAGACACAGACACAGACACAGACACGCGCGCGCTTACTTGGTTCGACATTTTCGACCCCTGTCACTGTAGCATCCCCACTCCTTTGCGAGTGTTTCCTCTCATAGTTTAAGTTGATTCAAGCTTTGTAAAGTTGGCACATTCGGGGCGGACATGACTGTTCTGAGGGCAGCTTGGGAAGCCTCCAGAGACCCAGGCATGGCCAGCACCCTTTTGCTCGTGCGAGCGATGCCCCGGTGACGTGTTCGGGGCTCAGCTGTTTCGGAGCACCCTTGCCTTCTACGGGGAAGGAGCATCAGAAGCACAACAGGCACCTGATTCTAGCCACATTGCAAATAGAGCTGTCACTCTTGGTGCAAACCCATCATGTGCATGACGCCAAACTCTGAGCGTGTCAGCAGCCAATGTGAATCTCCAGCCTAGGAAATCTCGGAAAAAAAGGGGGAAGGATCCACACTCAGACCAGTGCGTTGCCATCTCGACTGCAGGCCTCATTGTGCGCGCTTCGAGCGCTGGGCACCTGCCTTACCTTGGCCTCGAGGCCTCGAGGGCTTTTGCTGGGGAGTTCCACCACTCAGTCGGAGTTGACCCAGGCCAAAGCTGCCAATGTCGATTCTGTGAAACAGAGCAGGGGTCTCAGACTTTCCGTGTGCTTCATCTCGCCGAGTCTCTCCGATTCCCGCAGAAAGGCTCGTGTGGGCTGGTGACATGTCTTGCTCGTGTTTGCATGGCTCAGGCAGAGTCCCGACAGCATAGGCTCGTCGTATCTCGTAAGGGAAGGAGTGTTCCAGAGAACGGCCATGGGCTGCACGCTCGGAACGCAAGGCAGTCAGCCGCAGGCTTCAAGCAAAGCTGCAGCCTCTGCGCTTGAATCGTTCGAGGCTTTAGCAGATCTTACTGCGCAGTATTGCGTGCGGTATCCTGCCATCCCGGGTGACATCCTTGTTTCGGGAGACCTCCCCGAGTCTGTCGTTGCAGAGCTGGCCAGTCGATGTAGGGGCTAGTTGTACCTCAACGCGGAGACTGATCCAAACTTCTGCAGAGAAGCCATCCAGAAACGTGGCTCTCGGGTGCACGTTCTACCATTCAAGCCGGGGAAAGATGTTACGAGCCTGCACATTGCAGAAGTGGTCGAGAAAGTTCGAACCTTGCCACGGCCTCTCATGATTCAATGCAGCAGTGCAAACAGGGCCCTGGTTGCAATGTTTCTGTGGCTGTCGGCAGAGCGTGGCTACACCGGCGCTTCGGTGGAAACACTTGCCAAGGACTTGCAGCTTGACACTCTGAAGCCAGAGACACTGCTGTGGCTGCAATCCCAGCTGCCTCGCCTCGGTGAACAGCATGGCGCGCTGACTTCGCGAAGTCCAGAGGTCAGACAGCTCTTTGATGCGGAGAGTAGTACTTTGACCTACCTGGTCTCTTGCCCTGACACCAAAGAAGCGGTGCTGATTGACCCAGTTTTGGAGGAGCTGTCGCGAGATCTCAGCCTCATCCAATCACTGGGGCTGCAGCTGAAGTATGTCATGAATACCCATTGCCATGCTGACCACATCACCTCAGGCAGTGCGATGCGGAAAGTTGTGCCTGATATGCGCACAATAATTTAAAAAAACTCGGGCGCGAAGGCAGACGTTCACATCGAAAATGCCGACTCGATCAGGGTCGGTCACTTAATGCTTGAGGTTCGAGCCACTCCGGGGCATACCGATGGCTGTGTTTCCTATATCCTTCGGACTAAGACGGCCACTTTCGCATTCACTGGTGATACCCTTCTTGTACGGGGCTGTGGCAGGACAGACTTTCAGCAGGGGAATGCTCGGCTGTTGCACGAGAACGTGCACGACCGCCTGTTCACCCTGCCCGGCGACACCATTATCTGCCCTGGCCATGACTACAGGGGGCGCAGTGTGTCCACTGTTGAGGAGGAGAGGAGGTTCAATCCTCGGCTGACCAAGTCAGTTCAAGAGTTCGAGAACATAATGAAGGACCTGGGCCTCCCATATCCCGCTAAGATTGACAGCGCCCTTCCCGCGAACATGGCCTGCGGCGTGCAGGATGACTATTGCGAGTCCCAGTCCACAGAAACGGGCTCCGGCCATTGAGCCGCCGTGACCTGTTCTTACCTGCTGCACCTATTGCTGTCGTGTCCTTGCCGGTGATGATCACATCATCTTTACCCCTTGTCATCTATCTTCTGCCTGCCGAGCAGACAGGACTTGGGCTTAGGATCCTGGTGTTTGCCCCTTCTCTGCATCGAGAGATAGGGGTGGCCGATGCATCCTGCAACTTGCCGGGAAAATGCCCACCTCCGCTGGCACATGAGCCCCCTTCAGTTTTGAAGCTAGCAGTTTCATGTACATCGTTTGTGTAGCACGAGCTGTGCTAGCAGCTGCCAGAAGAAGGCACGAGGCTCGAACGAACAGAGACAGTCCGCAAGCAGCGAGGTGGACGGTACCAGGAGTTGCTGGAGGCTGGAATCTGCAGCAGACTAGAACTTAACCGAATGCAATCTGCAAAAGAATAGCAGCAAGCGCTCCACTTGAGTGCATGATGGGAAATCGAGTAATTATCTTCATTAAGCTGCTATCCTTTTGCAGTTGTTCCAGTAACACCGACACGGAAATGCTGGGGGATTCATGCCAATAGAAGAAAGGTAGGAGCAGTAGTAGGAGTAGCAGTAGTACTAGTAGTAGTCATCGTCGTGGTTGTCGCCGGCCGCAGTCGTAGTCGTGGTAGCAGGCAGTAGCAATAGCAGTAGCGGTAGCGGTAGCAGCAGCAGTAGCAGTGGTAGTTAGTTAGGAGTAGCACTAGCAGCGCCGCAGTAGTGGCAGTAGTGGTAGGAGTAGGAGCAGGAGTAGGAGTCATAGTAGTAGTCGTCGTCGTCGTCGTAGTCGTCGTAGTAGTAGTAGTAGTAGTAGTCCCTTCATCTAGTCTACTGCTGCTGCCGCTGCTACTGCGGGCAGGTGTGGGTAGGTGGATTGGTGGGTGGGTTGGTAGCAGGAGTAGTAGTAGTAGTAGTAGCAGTAGTAGCACACGTGGCAGCAGTGGCAATCGCAGTGGCAGCAGTGGTGGCAGTGACAGTAGTGGTAGTAATGGTAGAAGTGGTGGTAGCAGTAGAAGATACCACGCACGTCACCTAGCCATAATATGCATCGACCATGTCGTTGCCATACAAGGGGAACGGATAAGGGCGAGATAAGGGCACCGCTTGGAACGAGGCCATTTCTGCTACAGTAGTACTAAACTGGAGAGGGCTTGAGCGAACGAGATAGGGACACCGGTAAATAGAGCCTTGAGCCTATGAAGTCAATAAAGAAACCTGCCAATTTTCGTTTCCGTGTCTGTCTGTCGGTCTGTCACCGTGCTTTATGTATGTATGTATGTATGTATGTCGCCTCGCCTGCTTTGCTGAGAGCGAGTGCTAAAAATGTGTGTATTTTCCACCGTTTCACTCAATTAGAGGCAAGCCAAAGGGCCGCGCCACCTCGACACTACACCCCAAACAGCAGAAACACAAGAATGTATGTATATATGTGTATGTATATAGGTGCATAAGTATGCCTGTTTGTTTGCATGCGTTGCACGCACGCATGAGATGTATGTCGCACAGTTCTGGTTACATAGCACAGAGCATGGTCTTCCATGCATGAACAATGCCTTCATCGAAACAGCGCGTATACATCTTTGCATATCAACATGTATAATTAGATACCTATGTGCGAATATGTCGCTCGCAAGTATTGATTCGCATGTTTGTTGTTTCTGTTTGTCTCTCTCTCTCTCTGTATATCTGTCGGTTCATGTTTGCACGGCAGACCAAATCCTTTGAAGGAGGCTGCCAGGGGCTCGCCGCATCTTTCGCCTGACAAGGACCGACTCACCCATGTGTCGTAGCAGCATCCGCCTTCCCCGTTGCACGGACGGTCAAACCGCCCCGGCAAAGTTCAGCGTTGGTGCTTAGAGATCTGTGAGCTCACTGCAGGAGCGACAACTTCAGCTCGACCTGGATCGGACTTGGCCATCTTTGCGTGACCCGTTGTTTCTGGAATGCCATTGTTAGCAAAAGCCACCAGGACCAGCATGATTCGCTCGTGTGGTGGACAGGTATGTTTTCGGAGAACAGCGGTGGTCGACAGTCGTTGGCCAACCTGTTGAAGGCGAGAGACTGCAACCGCAGTGCAACCGCACGGTCGAGGGTGCTGGAAACCAGCAAATCCATTCAAGGATGTTTAGGCTGCGAGCTTCTGGGTCTTATGAGCACCGCGATTTATTGCAAGCTGCTGCGATTGTACGGGCTCTTCAAGACTTCAAGTTGCAGACAGGCGTGGATCATCTTCGATGGGAACGAAGCCCAAGAGGAGAGCGCCCAAGATTTTTCGCTGGATACATGCCAAGTTGCGCTTGTAGTAGTACGTAGGTGAGGCTTTGGGTTGAAGTTGAAGTTGTAGAGTTGTACCTTCAAGCAATGCCTCTGGACTTCAGGCTTCTTTAGACAGAGTGTTCTGCGGGACGACCTGCACACGGACTTGCATGCAAGGAAGACTAAGTTAAGAGAGCAAGAGAGAGCACCCCACACAAAGAAAGGAAGTGAACACACGGTCAGTTAGAAGGCTTTGCGTTTCGCGCTTGGTTACGGTGCTTGGTGCGAATTCGTACACGTGGTACTGGCCCAGAGTGCCAGTTCATGGATGACAGGCGAGCGCATGTCAAGAAGCCACTACTGAGGCCACTGAAACATGCGTGTTGCTCTGTCGAAGAAATGCTTGCAGATGGCTGCCACTCTTGCATGCAAGAAATACTAACGGCATGCTGCGGTGTAGCAATTGCAGCACTTTTCCCGGACGGCTTGGTTGAGATCCTCCCCATCTGACCAGCGGATGCAGCAAGTAGTCGTTTGCAGATGATGCTGCGCAGGTGGCAGGTGCTGTTGGGAGTGCTGGACTTGGACCACTTGATGATAAAGACGTCGCCCGCTTTTGGGCATATAGGCAGCCATTACAATCATTCTGAGCTGACGGCGATCACCGCTCCACGCATCAGCAGCAGTTGTCGTTGAGGTCGAAGAAGTTCGCGCAGGAGCGAGGCAGTTGGGTACGTCCAGGGCCAGAAACTCAGAAGTTCAGATTGCACGCTTTTTGCGAACAAAGCGGCGGCTCGATGCCTTACATCCCGGTATAATGAAACATGCGACAATGCCATCCGCATGCAGAGGCATGAATTTCATCGTCACTGCACTTCTCTGGCACTGCATGGCCGAAGAGGCAGCTGCAAGACAAGCTTTTGCTATGCGCGAGCAGCAGATACCGAGTGCATGTCCTGCATCAGGCGGTGTTCTGGCTCTTCGTGGCCACGGCTTCCGGCTTGCAACATGAGTTTTGTCGAGTGTGATTGTTGGAGAGATTGAGTGCTCTCGTAGTTGGCTGGAATGCACGACTTCTCCAACAGTACGATCCCTTTTGCCTACTGTTGCGTGCCCCGCTTGTGGTCAAATACCAGCAAGTCTGCTGTCTCGGCGACCTCAAGCCTGACATACTATGTGTATCTCGTAAAAGACTGGCAGCTCAATGCGAAGCTTCCGGATGGTACAATCGGAGGGTTCGACTCCATCGGGGTTCCTGACCATTGCTCAGGCCAAGGCTGCTAAAGCCCTCGGGCGGCGAACGTGTGCGAAGAAGTGTTTGGCCTCGCAGAGTACACGAAATGAACCACAACGACCCTGGCCCGCACTCCTTTAGGTTAGTTGTGCCCGTCATCGCGAGATTCTTCAGGTTCACAACTACGACCTGCGCAGCATGTTTGAAGCTCCCGATATGCACGGATTGAAGGCGCAGCCCCTCGTGGTCTGCGAGAGTGATTCTGTTCAGATGAACTCAGCAGACCCAGATGCCAGGTACGCTCCTTCACAATTGCTCAGCTCGTG
This sequence comes from Symbiodinium sp. CCMP2592, assembly GCA_905221615.1. Lineage (NCBI taxonomy): Eukaryota > Dinophyceae > Suessiales > Symbiodiniaceae > Symbiodinium > Symbiodinium sp. CCMP2592. Next base: position 675,256 of record CAJNDT010001580.1, on the reverse strand, counting down.
CATCAAGAGATGCTGCTGCCCTCAGAGGGGAAGGTGACGACATCTGACTCATAGCCCGACTGTTGCCTGACCAATAGTCATTGTAAATGAGTATATGTGATGTGCATTGGTGTGCAGTTGCGCTTTAGCTGAGCTTCTCAACATCCCTCATTGTAGTAAGAAACATAGCTTGCGTCGTGTTGTAATGACAATCGCTAGCGTGGATGGTGGGACATTTCTGAAAGGTGTCATCCCGTGGCCATTTTGGTCTCAAGGGGTGATACCCGATTTTGAGGGTCACCTGAGGACAAGTGGGGGGTGATACATGGACCTGGTGGTCGTCCCACGGAGACCAGAGTGGTTTCTCGCTTCGGGCGGGCCACTCGAGGTTTTCTGGGAAGGCACCGGGGCCGAGTGGATCCTCCTTAGTCTGTGCTTTGGTGTCTGGGCACTCGGCTTCTGCTGTGGGTGTGCCTGCTCTTGTCCAAGAGCGGGCGCCCTAGCAGGCCGGGCCCCGCCGGCACCTGCTTCGTGCCCTGTGGACCGTTGGGCTTTGGTGGCGCAGCGGGCCATCAACTTTGTGAGGAGCCGCCGCCGGCTCTCCCTGGCTTTTGCACACCTGGGGACCTACAGCTTGAGGAACGCGCCGGAGTCCCGGCCTAACTTGAGGAGGCGGGCAGCCCGCCGAGCCGCAACACCCGGGCCCATCTTACACGAAGGGCCGGCCTTGGACCATGGATCCCACGGAGGCCGAGCTACAGGCGACCTCCCCGGGGTGTTCACGTGGGCAGGAGTGTCAGGGATTCTGGAAGCGGCTTTGAGGGAGGCCCTCGGCGACCCAGCTCGCGTCAGAGAGCTGGCACTCGTCCCTAGAGACTCTTGGGATGCAATGGTTACGGCTTTACGGGTGAAGCCTCTGGACGCGGACGGCAACGCAGGCCCACCCCGTGACCTCACCCTTGTCGAGAAGGCCCGACTGGAGTCAACAAGACGAGTGGCCCTGCTGCGCATGGGAGTGCCTCCCGACCTCCCAGGGGGAGTCGGACCACCTACTCCCTCCCCGGCTCCTGGCCCTGGGCCGAGCGTGGGCTCTTCACCTCCGGGGGCACGGCGTCTCAAACTTTCGTCGGTGCTGGACCCCACCTTGGATGCCGATGTAGCTCCTTTGGGCCACAGCGAGCTTCAGCAGCTGTACAAGGACTACAAGGCGAAATATGGGGACTTCCCCAGCCCCGACGCGGACCCATCGGCTGATCAGCTGGCGTCCTTGCGTCAAGTGGTCGTGGCGGGGTCGGCTCCTTACGCCGACTTCTCGCTTTTCGGACCGCACGGGCTCCGCCTGCTTCGAAAGCAGACGTTCACGTCCTACACGTTGAACGTCTCGACAGGCGAGTGGTCCAAGAAGGAGCAGCCAGGGCCGGCATCATACCACGCGTGGGTGGAAGCGTGGAAGGTGTTCCGCACGGCCCTCTTGCTGCTGGAGGTGGCGGATGCTGAGAGGCTCGACGCCTACGCCGAGCACGTCCGCTCCTTCGTGACCCAGTTCTCCGACAGCTGCTGGTGGCTTATATACAGGGCGGAGAATCGCCTTAGGTGTGAGCACCTGGAGCGTCTGAGGAGGATGCTGATGGAGAAGCCCGAGTTCGGGTTCACGGCATCGCGCCCCTGGAACGCCACCTTCGCAGCGGCAGTCCGGGACAGTGAGTACTGGACGCGCGAGCTGGTGACCCCGGCTACGCTGTGGCTCTCTCAGCGTCAACCCGGCTCGGCCAGTACCGATGGTGGTGGCGGGGGCGGCCGTCCCAATGCTCCACCTAGGCGGCCATCGGGGGGTGGCGCCGAAGAGGAGCAGCCCAAGAAGAAGAAGCAGAAGCGCTACGAGGGCGAGGACCACAGCGTCAAGAAGGATGGCATCTACACGGTGAACCGGCGAGGTACCCGCATATGCGAAGGGTACAATCGGGGAACCTGTGGGACCAAGAAGCCCCAGAGCAAGTGCAAGGACAAATGCAGCCATCAGTGCAACCGTTGCCTCGGGCCACACCCGGCAACGGATTGCACCAAGGGCTGACTCGCACCTGCCGATGCCATGGCCGCCTCCTCTTCGGCTCCGGCCGGGGGAGGTTCGGCCGACACGCCACCGCCCGGCACCACGCATGGAGGGCGGTTTGTGCAACCCAAGCCTAAGGTGAGGTCTGCCCCGGCAGAGGACGAGGAGGCCGTGGTCAACCGTACGGCTCAGTCCAAAGCTTCGGGGGCCGCGCCACCCACCAATACTGCCGCCGAAGAGGACCGGCCAAAGCCCCCAACGCCGCCGAAGCCACGCCCAGCCCTGAAACGCAAGAGGCCAGCGAGGGTCAGGGCCAGCATGGAGACCGCGGCCGAGTCGGAGGGGTCAGCCAGGACGGCCCAGCCACGCACCACGGCGACCGGGGCCGCTAGCACCAAGAGCCTTTTGCGGATACCCCCCTTGGCTTCAACTTGGCCGGACTACGAGCCGCTGGCCAGGGGCCCGCGAGACTACGGCACCTGGGTGGAGAAGCCCTCGGACTCCTTTGTCGAACGACCTTGGGCCTTGGTCCTGTTTAGCGGCCGGCGGCGCAAAGGAGACCTCCCAAACTGGTTGGTCCACTACGGCTTCATGGTCTGCTGCGTGGACCTGGTGGCAGACAAGCCCTGCAACGTCCTCGACGAGGCGCACTGGGCCTTGGTGGAGAGAGACATTTTGGATGCCAACTTTTCGGTGGTGTGGGCAGGCACACCCTGTGGCACCTTCAGCCCTCTCCGTGAAGTTCGCCCTGGGCCACGCCCGCTTAGAACGGTGGACGAGATAGAGGGCAAGAGTGGCCTAGGCCCTGCTGAGAAGACACAGGTCAAAGAGGCCAACCAACTGGTGGAGCGCACCTTCGACACCCTGTCGGCAGTGTGGGACCAGAAGGGAACGTGGGGGCTGGAGAACCCATCCCACGGTTCAGGTCGGCCCGAGCTGTGGCAAATGCCTCTGATGCGCCAGCTCGCCCAACTGGACCGCACGAAGGCCGTGCACTTTGACCAATGCCGCTTCGGCCGGACACCGTCAAGCCCACCAAGATCCTCTACTCAGCCCACGCCTCTGGCTTTGCCGAGCTGGAGGGCCTCCGTTGCGACCACCCTTCAGGGTCCCATGGCACAGTGGCCGGGCGAAGGGAGCAGGGCCCCTCAGGCAGCCAGTGGGCTTCAAAGGGCCAGGGCGAGTACACGCCGCACCTTGCCCAGATCATTGCCCACTCCCTCTTTCAGGGCTTCCGCGTGCGGGCCCTGGAGCAAGAATCCCTCTGAAACCCCGATCCCACGGCGGAGTTCGAGGCACTTGGGGCCAGAGCTCCGCGCACGGAGAGGGAGGAGGAGAATCGCCGGGCACTGGGTGGCATGAGGAACCCACGAAAGTCACTTGAGCGCCTGCCACGCTCGAGGAAAGTGGGAAGGGCCGTGCACAAACTCCTGCGCAGCTGCTTGCGACATTGGCCCCAGCTGGTGGAGCCGGCCCGGGCAATTTTGAAGGGGGAGGAGCCCAGCGACTTCGACCCGAAGGTTGTGGCCGCAGTGCGGTCGGCCGTCTTGACCACCCTCGGCACCGAAGCGAAGGGAGACCGGACACGGACGGCTCCGGCACACACGCCAATTCGGGCCGAGGTTCTTCAGGCCTGGGGCGAGGCCACAGATGACCCCGACGCTACAACGCTTGCGGGCTGGCTAGACCACGGGGCTCCTCTCGGCATCTCGGAGAGCATCCCGTGCACGGGGGTGTTCCCACCCGTCAGCCCTCAGAACGTCACCCCACACGAGGCCCTCGACCGCCGGGCGTTGGAGAGCTGGTCGAACTACCAGTCGGCCGAAGAGGAGGCTCAAGAGCTGGAAGCCCTCCTCCGCGATTACGAGGCCAGAGGGTTCTGCAAAGTGGTCTCGTCCATGGAGGAGGCCAAGAAAATCTTGGGTGAGACGCCGGTCCTGAACAAGCTGGGCGTCTTGGTCAAGGAGAAGAAGGACGCTCAAGGCCGCACGGTCAGGAAGGCGCGGGTCATCTGGGACCTCCGCGAGTCCTCCGTCAACAAGGCCTGCCACCAGGGGGAAAGGATCATCCTCCCTCGACTCTTGGACGTGGTGGCTTCCCTCCTCGCGGCCTACCGGAGGGGACGGGCACCCTACATGGCCTGCGTCGACATCCGGGACGCGTTCATGAACATACCGGCCGGGGGAGACCGGAGGTTCACGGTAGCCGCGGTCCCGAGGCGCCGGAAAGGAGCCAGGGCCAGGCTCATCCTCTTCAACACCCTGGTCTTCGGCTCTGCCTCTTCGCCTACGGTTTGGGGCCGGGCGGCGGCATGGCTGGGCCGGTCCACCACAGCGACCGGCACGACCGATGTGCAGGTCTATGTGGACGACCCCATGTACGTCCTCGACGGCCCCGAGCTCCAGACCGCCGCGGGCGACCTTGCAGTGGCCCTCCTTTGGACAGCGGTCGCGGGCTACCCGGTGAAAAAAGCAAGCGGGGGCAAAGACGTGGAGTGGGTCGGGGCGCGGTTGAAGTGCCTGGACCGAGAAAGGGCCGTGGTGGTGACCCTTCCGGAAAGCAAGATCAAGGCCCTCCTCTCCGACACCAACAAGTTTCTGTCTAAACCGGTGGTGGGCCGCCGCGAGCTTCGCTCCTACACCGGGGCACTTTCCTTTGTCGCCGGCCTGGTCCCACACCTCAGGCCCTTCCTGGCGTCCTTCTGGGCGGCTCTGACGCGACATGGCACAACGAATGAGGGCCATCCTGTCAAGGAGGCCCGACGGCTTATCCATGTGCGCCGGATCAGCCCGGCACTTCGCTGGGTCAGGGCCCTGCTGGGCGGGGGCCAGACTATCGAACGGATCTTCTACGCGAGCCCACCTGCCACGGATATGGAGATCGTCACAGACGCGTCCCCTTGGGGAATGGGAGCCGTGCAACGCAACGGGGGCCAGCCGACTGCCTACTTCTACACACACCTCCCGGACGAGGTGCTGTCGCACTTCAAGGCGGAACGCGGCCTCCCGAAGTACAATACGCTGTGGGAGGGCCTCGCGCTCCTGATAGCCTTTCGGCTCTGGCTCCCTGCTTTGGCACACGGAGCTGTCTTCAGGGCGAAGTCCGACAACCTGGGCTTCTTGATGGCCCTCTCGAAAGGGAGTGCCAAATCACCCGAGCTCAACGTGCTGGCCCGAGAGTTCGCCCTGGACCAAGCCACAAGGGCCTACCAGGTGAAGGGCCTGGTCCATATACCAGGCGTCACCAACGTACAGGCGGACGCCTTGTCCCGACTTTTCGCTCCGGAAGCGAAAGCCTTCCCAAAGGAGCTTCTGGGAGTGCCTCGCGCCGAGGTAGCCCTTAACGCAGACTTCTGGAGAGTGTGAGCAAAAGGTGCGAGGGTTTGTGTCGGTGCGCGCGCTCTTGACTCTCGTTCTTGCCTCCCCCCCTCTTCTCTCTCTCGCTCTTCGTTTGCGGCTGGTGTTTGTGAGGGTCTGTGATGCCGCTTGCCGCCAGGTGCATTCGTATTCGAGCTGCAGCGATGCCCAAGCCTAAGAGATCGTATAGAGCGGCTTTCTGGCCTCTGAGTAACCCCTCCGAACCTCAGCTCGAACAGGGGCGAGCGACCATTCTTCGCGAGGGTCCTGCCCTAGGGCAAGCCCAAGCGGCGGTCGCAGCCCCGAGGGCTCAAGCGGCAGGAGTAAGGCCTGATGCCGCGGGTAGACCTAGGAATGGCGAGCCCTTGGAGTATCGTCGGGGGTCGGCGGCCAAGGCAATGGAATCTTTAAGTGACCCCGCTCGTTGCAGAGCCATCTTGCTGGCAGATTCGAGATCATCCACTTCGGCTGGCCCGGTGGTATCTCGATTGAGGCAGTGGGAGAAGATGTCGGCCAAGGCGAACATCCTCGACCCCTTCCGACTTTCTCCCGAAGGGGTTTACACCGTGATGGGTGCCCTTAAGGACGCCGGCTACCGCTCAGCGATGCAGTACCTGGACCTTGCGAAGCAAGAACACATCCAGGCTGGCCACCCTTGGACGGATCAGTTGGCCTTGGCCTACAGGGTTTGCGCTCGTTCTTGCAAGCGCGGCCTCGGCCCAGCTAAGCAGGCGTCTGCGCTCCCTCTAGGTAAGCTGGCTACTGTCAACTCTGGTCAGTGCCTCTCTCCGGGGGGTCCTACGAGACCGGTTGTTTCAACCATTGTTGCGTCCTGGTGGCTTCTCAGAGAGCTCGAGGCCTCCAGGGCCAGAGTCAAGCACGTCACGCTCGATTGGCACACCAAGACTGCTGCCTGGCTCCTGCCGTCGTCGAAAACAGACGTGGCAGCGCTAGGTGCCACCCGGAAACACGCGTGTTCGTGCGGCGCCCTCGACCCTGGTCTCTGCCCATTTCATCTCCTAGCATCGCTAGTACAGGGAAAGCGACCCAATGACCCTGTGTTCACGGACGTCGATGGAAATCCGCCCTCCAAAAGTGGTTGGGCTGAATATCGCGGCCCAATTGGGCTTACCTCTGTGCCACCAAAACGGGGCTAGGGCGTTCACGGGTCACACAGCCAGGGCCACAGGTGCCCAGTTTATGGCATCCCAGGGGATCGAGATATGGCGCATCCAAATATTTGGACGCTGGGGAAGCAGTACGATTTTGATCTATGTCAGAGACGCCCCCCTCGCCCACCTGTCCGAGTTGGCGATAGAGTCTGGCCACGGTGCCGCGCTTGCGCGCGTACGCCAGGAACTCGAATCGTTGCTTCAGAGGGCCCGTCCTCTCTTAGCAATTCCGGACCAGGATTGGAGGGATTTTCAACACCTGGAGCAAGCTCCACCGCGTCCACTAGCCACTGAAAGGTTGGGCGCGCGTCTCGTTCTCAATACGGCAAGGGGGGGCAAGCTTCACCGATGCCTCAGCGACCTCAGCTCGCCTGAGGTAGCCCTGAACCCTAGGTGCTGGCGCACCTGCTGCCTCTGGCCGTTCGCCATCGGAGGATCCTACTCGTGGGTCTCCAACCGCCACCGCGGTAAAAGGTGCAAACACTGTTTCCCTGGCGAGCGGAGAGCTGCATCGGAGAATACATCGGGTGGCTCTACCGATCCAAGCTCCAGCAGTAGCTCGGAATCGAGCGACAGCTCTTGATACCTACAAGCAACCGCGCTTAAGCAGGTCGGACATACATTGCGTTTCCTCAGGTCAGGCGGGTATCTTTGCCCACTTGAGTTTGTCGAGATTCTGAAAAGAACTCGACATAGCAAGCGGAGCGACCTGACGACCACCATTGAAAAGATGCGTGTCTGCTGCTATAGCAGTAAGGAGGTTGCTTGGGGAGCGGTAAAGCGATTGTCGTAAGAAACATAGCTTGCGTCGTGTTGTAATGACAATCGCTAGCGTGGATGGTGGGACATTTCTGAAAGGTGTCATCCCGTGGCCATTTTGGTCTCAAGGGGTGATACCCGATTTTCCCACCCACCCACTCCCGGGTATCTTTGCCCACTTGAGTTTGTCGAGATTCTGAAAAGAACTCGACATAGCAAGCGGAGCGACCTGACGACCACCATTGAAAAGATGCGTGTCTGCTGCTATAGCAGTAAGGAGGTTGCTTGGGGAGCGGTAAAGCGATTGTCGCTTCAGGCCCGACCTTTCTGCCCACCTGGCTGAGCACATGCAAAACTCTTTGAGTGGGAAACTCAGAGTTTCAATGCGCGCCCTCCGTGTGAGATTTTGCTCTTGTACAGGTCTGCTCTTCACGGAGTGGCTGCCTGGCCCTCTCGACTACACTTGTTGCAGGTTTGAATAGGATTGGTGACGCCAGGACATGAAGCCATTGCAAATCACCGCCATTGCCAAGGCTGACACTGTTCGCAGGGAGCATGCCCCTGACACCGCTTGTCTCCGGCTTGGCATTTTTGCTTAGTTCGCTTGACATGCAATGTGTCGCATAAAAGGATTAACACTTCCCAGTTGCTCAAAGGCGATCCTGTGGGATCACTTCTTCCAGGAAGGTGACGGCCCAGTACATGCCAGACGGACTGCTGTCGCTTGCTTCATGCAGGAGAATTTGCGTGCGGCATCTTACAGCCAGCAAGGAATGTGCTCCCAAGTTGATTGCAGTGTGGGTTCGAGTGACGCATCCAGTCTGTGGACTGCTAATGAAGGGCCGCCCCAACGCGACAGTAACACTGCAGCTCCTCAAAGTCCCTAGACTCTAGACTCTAGCCCTGGAAGCAAGCAGCGGCTTGAAGGTTGAAGCGTAGGCTCACTGTGCGCCATGGCCTTTGTCAAGACGCACAGGGAAGAAACCACGCGAAGAGTTCAAGGCCAGATCTGATGCGTGCTTCCAGCCCGTCAGTGCGAACGCGTGTTTTTTTTGATGTCGCCAGGGCCTAGCCAGGGTTCAGCGGACGAGCATCTTACTTGCGGCCTGACAGGTCCAGACATCGCAGCACGCAACTCGGCTGCACCCTGGTACGCCCCTGGCGACTGCAAAGACTTGATCGTGTGAGTCCATGTGAGCAGGTTCCATTGCCCCAGACATTCAAGTCTCAAGACACAGCAACACAACACGGCTTGCTCTCCACGTCCTTGCAAGTCAGCCATGCCGTTCCTGCGATTGCTGTGCCTCGGCACAGCCGTGGCTGCCATGGCAGCAGATACGCCTGCACAGGAAAGCTGCCTGTCACAAGGAACTCGGTGTCCTGACAAGGGTCTGTCGTGGCTGCAGCTAAAAGATGATGTGAAATCTCGTGCCAGCCGGGCTTCTGAGCTCGGAAAGGTTCAAGCAGTCAGCGATGGATGCTGCAGCTCTTTCGACACTTGGCCGAACGTCGACAATGGTGTCACATGTGCAGACTGCATGGCCCTGGTGCTGACCGCACCATACAGTGGCCGTTGTGACAGGTACTGTGAGAGCTTTGGGCATGTGTGTGTGGCAGCGGCGGAGGAGAAGTCGGAAAGTTGCGAAGAGCAGTCCACCCAACCCTGCAATCAAGCCATTTCCGGGACGTCGGACATGCTGTGCAAGTGCGTCTTGCCGGATGCACCGCCCGCTTGCCCGGCTCCTCCAACCGAAAGCTCATGCTGCAGCGGATTCAGCAGCTGGCCGGATGTGGACAATGGTGTCACCTGCGCAGACTGCATGGCGCTGGTGCTGACCGCCCCATACTCCGGCCGTTGTGACAGGTACTGCGAGAGCTTTGGGCATGTGTGCGTGGCAGCGGCGGAGGAAAAGTCGGAAAGTTGCGAGGTGCAGTTCACACAGCCCTGTGATCAAGCGATATCAGGGACATCAGACATGTTGTGCAAATGCGTCAAGCCGGATGCACCCGCCTCTTGCCCGGCTCCTCCGGCCACCACTGCTCCTCCTACAACTACGACGACGACTACGACAACGATGAGCACATCCTCCACAGCACCACCAGCTGCTGAAACTTGTTGCAGCTCTTTTAACACTTGGCCGAACGTCGACAATGGTGTCACATGTGCGGATTGCATGGCCCTGGTGCTGACCGCACCATACAGTGGCCGTTGTGACAGGTACTGTGAGAGCTTTGGGCATGTGTGCGTGGCAGCGGCGGAGGAGAAGTCGGAAAGTTGCGAAGAGCAGTACACCCAACCCTGCAATCAAGCCATTTCCGGGACGTCGGACATGCTGTGCAAGTGCGTCTTGCCGGATGCACCGCCCTCTTGCCCGGCTCCTCCAGCCACCACTGCTCCGCCCACACCATCCCCGAACAGAAGGATTCAAGTTGTCGGAAAGCAGCTGCTCGTCGACGGCAAGCCGCTACACATGAAGGGTGTTGCATGGAACCCGGTGCCAAAGGGGGGATCCCACCCACGCGATCTAGACTTCGCTGGCCTTGTTGAGCAGGACGCAGCGCTGATGCAGCGCATGGGAGTCAATGCTATCAGAACTTACGAGGCGATCACAGATGTCAAGGTGCTGGACACGCTCTGGAGCAAAGGGATCTGGGTCGTGAACAGTGTCTACAATTATGGTGGGTCATCGGCAAACTCGGCCGCGGAGGCCGTGCGAGCCACAAAGGATCATCCGGCCATCCTGATGTGGAGTATCGGAAACGAATGGAACTACAACGGTCTGTATGTCGGCATGAGTTTCCGCGACTGCATCGCTCGTGTCCGTGAAGTTGCTCAGATTGTGAGAAGTGTTGACACTGCACACCCCATCTCGTCGATCTATGGAGAAGTCGTCGGCAAATTTGATGAGGCCGTTGACTTGCTCCGGGCTGAGATTGACATTTGGGGTATCAACACATATCGAGGCATCAGCTTCGGCAACATGTTCAGTCAATACGAAGCAGTCTCTGACAAACCCATGTATTTGGGAGAGTACGGCGCTGACGCCTTCAATGCGAAGATCAACCGAGAAGATCCTGAATCCCAGGCAAGGGCCACTCGGGAGCTCACAGAGGAGATCATCAGCGAGTCCTCCGTGGTCGGGCCCGGCGCTTGCATTGGAGGATTTGTTTTCGAGTTCGCGGACGAGTGGTGGAAGGATGGGGGCGGCAGCCCCAGGGTCCACGACACCGGCGGGATTGCACCAGGTGGTGGACCCTACCCAGACAAGACCTTCAATGAAGAGTGGTGGGGCTTGGTCACGGTCGATCGGGAACCACGACAGGCTTTCGATGAGTACGCCAAGACGGCCTTGCCACAAGCTTTGGCACAAGACTCAGTCTCAGTCCTTACAGGCTGAAGCAGATGATCAGGCAACAGGCGGTGCTTTCCTGAATACCACATACAATGTGCACCTTGTGTAGTCTAAGTGGTCTAGTTGTGCAGGAAATCATCGCGAAAGCCTGCTTCATGTACAGCTCGAGGCTTAGCAGAGATCGCGACACGATCTTAGCAGTTTTGGGTGCGAGGCAGTGCCTCATGTCGCACTTGACTTGCGCCGCGCCGAAGTACACCCGGAAACGCCAGGGCTCGGCCTGTTTTTCTTGAGCACTGCGGGCTTCTCAGCATTTCGTCACAGTACAGCCGGTAGCACGGCCCGGCGGAAAGCCCAATTCATTGCAAGCGAAGTCACATGCTGCACGGCTTTGCACGAACTGTGCAAAGGCCTTTTGCGGTCAAGGTGGCCCTTTGCTCAAGCCATTTGTCAACGATACTGGAAAGTGGACTACGGTGGATTTTCCGGGGGGCGGTCGTGGCGGTGAGCAGGGCACAGGCCGTTACAGAAGGTGCTGCTGGTGTTACAACCACGTGGCACGTGAAATTTGCGCGGCATTTCTTCCGGCAAATGCTGCACATGCATGGACGCAAGATCCAAGAAGTCCAGTCTGAGCAAACTGTTCGGCAGGAGTTCGTGGTTCGGCACAGTTGCATATTTATGCAGACCACTTTTGAATGGCGCCCCACAGTGAAGGATAAAATGGCTGAGGCAATTTTCTGAACGAATGCGAAAACTTGACGCAATCAGCGAGAGAGAAGCACAAGAAACAAGCAGAACAACTGTTCATACTCAAGTGGTAGGAGCATTTCTGGTGATTGTTGTCGAAAGGTTTTGATGCTCGGCTGGATTTCCTGGAAGAAGCCTTGACTGCCTTTCAGGCCGGATGCTCCTGTTGCATAGAATTCTGTTGCACGGACGATGGCAGTGACAGCCTTCGCCGCAGAGTAGACGGAGTGCAGACCGGATCAAAGACGTTGGCGCCATGATGTAGTCGCAGCACCGCGGTTGTCTCAGGCACAGGTGGAACAAAAGCAAAGCGCTTCCAGACACTTGCTGGACATGAACATCGACAGTGTTCGACGAGAGCTGGAAGCAGCAGTTCGAGCCATCCAGCAGAAAGATCACACCGAGCTTTTGCAACAAGCATCTTGGGGAGCAATTCTGTCCGAGAGCATTCATGGAACAAGGATGTGGGGGAGCTACACTTGGTCTGCTTGCTATTACTTCTGAGGCAGAGGCTGTGGCAGCCAGCTCGGCCACAAAGGCTGTCCGAGAATCGCTGCACGAGGCAGCCAGTCTTGCATTGCTGCAACAAGCGGCGGACAGCAAGCATGTTTTGCATGGATGCCGCTACGCAGCTATAGTGAAAGGTCTAGCTGGCGAAACACTCTTCGGGATTGAGGTCCGTAAGGTCCCTGTGCGACAGGAGATGGTGGGCATCGCACGCAAAATGACCGCGATAAGTGGCTCAGCTTGATGAGCTGGGCTGTGTGCCCTTTGTAAAAGATGATAGGGAACCGATTGCACGGCGCATGTCACATGTGTGCCCAGACTCAGGCGATACCTTGGATGAGCGCCTCCGAATCATGGAGGATAGGCTCAAATCAATGGACAAACGCCTCGGCAAATCCGTGGAAGAATTCTACCACCAAGTAGAGGATTTGGAACACCGTTTCGCAAACGAGACTTGGATCCACAAAAGTCATCTCAGCTTATTGCATGCCCCAATGCATGGAAGGCTGTCTCTGTATGTTGCCAAGTGCAGGCATGGGGCACAGTTTGAATGTAAATAGCCCGTTAGACTCCTAGAGAAGTTTAGGCGAATGAGACAACAGAGCTGACGTTCTGGTCCTATTTATGGGTATCCTTGCCGGATCCAAGAAGATGTCATGAAGTCTGCAGGTCATGCGTCCAGTCTTCACAGCTTCAAGACAGGACAGAAAAGAGCCCGGGACTCCATGACCGCTTGTTTGGTTCTTCCTTACCGCAACCACGCAGGCAACATCTAACTGAAACTGTTGAAGATGTGGATGAAACATGGATAACTGTAGCTGTAGCTGTCTGTCGCCGGGTCCTACGAAGCGCAAGCAGCGCGAGGTGTAGGCTTAGTTGGCGGAGGCAGAGGTAAGCTGTTGATCCTGCCTGAAGGCAATGCAGTGCTGTATATCGCCTACAGCAGACGCGATTCCGCCATTCGATCTAGGTGATCATATGTGGGAGCAGCTGCGTGCCAGTCTTTCTCTAAGGAAGAGAGCAAGCTGGACCCGACCGTGGCAGCATTGATCCCCAAGCTCGTCCAGAGCTGGGGTGAGGGACGATTCACTTCGCAGGGTGACATGGCGAAGTGGATCGATGGCAAGTTCGACAACCTGGAAGCTGACCTGTCCGGAGACATGCGAGGGTTAAAAGTTGAGATTCAGGAGCTGCTCAAGAATGCAAACAAAAACATGAGCCAGCGAATGGACCAGCTCGTTTCGGAGTGCGTGGAAAACAAGATAACTCCTGTCGAGAACCAGCTGACATCCATGGAGATGATGCTCAGGAGATGTGGGGATGATGGTTTTCCAAGCAATGTTTTGCTGCATGAGTTTTCCGATAAAACAGGCCCTGTCCCCTGAAGGAATGTACTTGCACGACAAACCGCGCTGGAAGAAAACCCTCCTGCAGCGCGGCAGGCGGAGGAGGACCTACACCGCATTCCGCAGTGCCCACCATCGGTGAGCCACGTTGTCGTGAGGCTAGAGGTGCTGAGACCCTTATAGCTCAACTTACCTAAGCCCTTCAATGATATTTTCAGCCAAATGCTTCCAGAGGCAGACTTCTTCCAAGTGCCAGGAGGTGCACGAAGACCCGCAGGAGACACAACCAGAAGCTGCACCGCCAGGCTCTTCAGGGGATCTGGACCTGACAGGATTTCCCGAATCAGCATCCTAGAACTTGCCTGAACCGGTGAGGGTGCACTTGAACCCAGTTTGTGCACGATCGGTCCAGTCTTGGCGTTGGCTTTGCAGACTCAGGCGACAGTTTGGGCACGTGGCTCAAAAATCAGACGCCCGGCAGAGCAGATGGCAGCAGGAAGCGTGTGTGCAGAGGCTGACCCAGCCCCGTGGCAATGGCACGCGATGTCAAGATTAGCTTAGCATAACCTCACTTGTGGGCATCCGTCCCAGCATGCGAGAAGGAAAAACACTACTCGTAGCATGGATGCACCGAAGGCAAAACGGTTTAGCGTCCGTGTCCCAGGATCCGTGCCATTACAGACCAGGCCGGGCAGGGCGAGGAGCAGGAGCTGAGTGGCCCCGAGCTCCTGCACTTTGGTGTCCCGTAGGGACCATTATCATGACATTGTAGCTTGTATTTGTCGGGATCCTGCTCTGCCAAGCTTCCGCTCGTTTGACAGCTGAGGGCCTGGATGAGGAACCAGGTCACAGACATGGTGCAAGGCCCGGCTTGAAGTGAAAAGGGAGCCGTCAGAATTCGGAAGAAGCCGGCAAGCTCGCAGTGCGGATCGTCGTCTTGGATTCACGTTTCCACGGTGTTGTTGCACGCCTGACTTCTGACTCGTGGCAAGCGCGTGCAACAGCACAACCGGCTCGGCTTCCACACTTGTCCGAGACCTGGTGCCACCGCCGAACCAGAAGCACAACTCCCTTTGCAGCAGCACCTCTGACGTCCCTTCCCAGGCGTGGAGAGTTGCTTTTGTCGGAAGTGGAAGGTTGCTGAATGATAGTTTTGCTGCAGAATCCAATCAAGACCGTCACTGCCCGGAGAGTGAGTTGACTTGAGTACCATGAAGACACCATGACTCCGTCTCATTGCAGGGACACCGCTTCTTTGAGTCTGGAATTTCGCTTCCAATCTCTGCTCCTCTGACGCCGGGTCTCTTTCTGAGCGGATGCAGGCCGGTGAGGACGTGGTTGCTGCAGCAGAGTCTGCTGAAAAGCTGTCGAACCTTGAGATCAGCCGGTCGGCACGCACTACGCAGGTCCAATGCGCCGTGTGCATGTCGTGGGCAGTGGCACACTGCTGAGGCACCTCAAACTTGGCCGCGCGCCTTGCTGCCCTCGAGGACGCGGCTTTGGTTGGTCGTGTGGCGGCCCTCGAGGGCGCATGTTTGGAAGAGCAACTGGGATTGAAGGAAATTCGGCTTAAAACATAGGCAGCGGCATGAATCAGCAAGCTTAGTGCTGTCGACCGCGCGTCAGTCTTTTGCGTTGTTGATCGTTGTTGAACAGATTTGCAGCTTCTGGGGGATCACTTTAAATTGGAAGCTTCTCGGTTCTCCTCAGTGTGGGGTCTTCTTGGGGTTTGGGTGTTCCTGCTACAGCATGGGTCAAGCTGACATCCAGCGAGCATCTTGTCTCCAACTTTGCAAACAGGGCGAGGCTGCTGGGCCGTCGTTCAAATTCAGATCAGCTCAAAGTGGCAACGATTTGCACCGCTTGGCCTAGCGATGGGTATCATCTTCTGCCGAGGCGGCTTGCGCTGCTCGAAACTTCGCGTCCGATTTTTTCCGGTGCCGGCCTCAAGCTGGGTGGGGGGTGGAGCCTCAAGTTCGTCGTTCCGTCCAGCACTTTAGATGCGCGCCGCCTCTGGCTTGTTGCGTGAGGGATCGTGCTTTCAGCTGCTTTGCAGGGGGACTTCCGGCGGCTGCAGCCGGCAACCAGACTGCCGTGAGTCCGGCTAGTATCAGCCAGGTGCTATCACTGCGTCTCCTGGCCTGCACTTCCAAGCTTTGGCAATTCGATCCAAGATCCGCGTGGAGTCTGATGGTGACGTAATCACAGGAACTTGAGGGTCGAGGCTCAGCATTTAGAGTCGAGGTTTAGCATTCAGAACGTGCCATCAGGTGAAGAGGTCCATCGGCTGCGCAATCGAGTCGGCGTGCTGGAACAGCCACTCGGTGTTGCCTGTGGCTGCCTGCACTAGACGACGGTCATATCATAAATCGGCTGATGGATGTGTCATGTCCTGACAGAGGCTGGTCCAAATCCCCGACATGCAAGTCGGACCGACGGAGCCAAAGAGCCCGCCGTATGCGGAGGGCATCTCGACCGCACACATGGTCCAAGATTTCAGAGCCTGACAAGCAAGCTGACGAT
Source organism: Symbiodinium sp. CCMP2592 (assembly GCA_905221615.1). Taxonomy (NCBI): domain Eukaryota; class Dinophyceae; order Suessiales; family Symbiodiniaceae; genus Symbiodinium; species Symbiodinium sp. CCMP2592. The sequence goes on along the minus strand of CAJNDT010001580.1, from coordinate 659,461 downwards.
GTGCTTCCCCGAGTTTCTGGTTCCTTCGCTGATAGCCGCCCAGGTTCCCCAAAGTTGGGATCACCTCGCAGGACCGGGGATGCCCAAGCACAGCTTAGAAGAGACTCCAAGTTGATACGAAGCTTTTCTTCATGAGAAGCTTGGTTTGCTTCAGGCTTCGATATGTTATGCGCTGACTCTGTAGCCGTACGCAGGGTGAATTTTCTCAGGATAGGGAAATACAGACCTTGTCACATGTGACGTCTTCTGCAGACCCGGCAACGAAGAACTTTGCATGCTTCAGGATGTGCACTCGACACGATTAGTGCACGATTCCGCTTTATCCAGTATGGCCTGCCTTGTCCGTTCACATATTATAGTTAATACCGACTTAATGCCGACCTTCGAAATGCATCGGCTACAACTGGTCGCAGGTTCGAGGGGGACGAAGACATAAAGCGCAGCCTCTCCGACTTGTGGTGCGCAGTGTCGGGAGACCAGCGAACTCTGGGAATCCTCTCCTCGAAAATGGAAGACGCTGTGAGAGACTTCTCCAGATTGCTGCCCGGCAGCCTTCAGAACTCAGTCCGGAAGCTATGTCGTAGGGCGGGCATAGGGTTGTGCATTGTCAGTATGCCGGACTACAACCCTCATTGACTGGCATGGCCTCTCCAGGCAGACGCGATTTGAGGCAGCGCTGCCGCAACTCTTGCAACTTCTTAGTGAGCTTTTGCGACGCCACGGCGGCGGCACGGGCGAGACTGGAGAGGGATCGGAGGACTGGCGCGTGCTAAATCAAAGACATTCATTCAGACAAGTCTGATCTGCCCACAGCTAGAGTCAAGCTAGTGTTGCAAGGTCACAGTCGGCACGATACTACGCTTGTGAGTTGTATGTGCGTGTGCGTGTTGTTATATCGTTACTTGATCCGCATGTGGAAATTGCAGATTGATCCCTGTTAGATGGACGTGCTGGTCGCAATGCAGAAGCTGTTGTTCGGTGGAGAGTCTGGAATGCCATTTGTGCCCCACGGCTTGAGCATGCATAGTCGCAAAATCGACAAAGTCCACAGTGGAACGGCAGCCTAAAATTACTGGGACATGCCTTTGCTTTTTCCATCTTAACTTTGAACCTGTAAACGCAAGGAGTATGCAGCCATTGATTGCATCCCGAGGTCGCCCCATGTGCTGAGGGAGACCTTCAGTGCATTCGAAGCCGACACTTTTCTGCAGTTAGCCTGGGTCTGCACTGAATGCCCTCTAGGCACTTGCCGGGCAGTTCAAAGCAAGTTCAAGCTGGGGTCTGAGGTGATGCGCAGTGAAATGGAAAGGCCGACAGCTCGGACCTTTGGAGAGGGCGAACTCTGCAAACTGCGAGCTGCGCATAGGCTGAGAGATGAGTTTTTCCGGGCAATGGCCGACAAGGCACAGCCAGAGCAGATTTCAGGCTCTGCGGATCGTATGGCATGCAGGCCAAACTCGATGACACCGAATTTCTCGCAGAGCAGATGCGGCTTCTACATGGACAGTTGCAGATGCTGTGGCAGAATTTCGAGAAGCTCATAGCTGGTGAGAAGGACAGCCGGAGAGATTTGTGCGGACGGAGAAGGCTTGCACGCGGCAAGAACTACTGTAGAACATCTCCTGCAGGAGTCAAACGCCGCAATTTGGCGTACGCCACTCCATGCCAGATGTGTGAGCTGCGACAAGAAAGTGGACATCAAGGGCTCCTTCGAATCAAAGGATTGCCCTTACCCGGTTACCCATGAAGAGGTCACGTCTGACAGCATTTCCGGCCTGATGACGCGACAGTCTGCATCGCATAATTGCAAGTTGGAAACCCGAGGCATGGTACTGTTGGATCGGGATCCCGCTTTCTTGCCGACACAGTCGCCAAGCCCCGTTCCCCACGAGCGCCGCCTGGCAAAACTCAGAGTGAAGGCCGAGTCTTTTGCACCAAGTGCTCTAAAGCCAAAGGTGTCAAAACATCGCCTACATACCCAGCTAGGTGCTTCCTCTGCTCGGCGTGCACGGGGACCACGGGATCTGCCAGCGTCTAAGGCTGATGCCGAATGAACGCAGTGCAAGACCCAAGGCAAATTCCGCAACGTCTGTGCTGAATCTTCCGAGGCCGTCACTCAGCAGGCCAGACTCCCCGCCGCTTGGAAGCAATAAGGAAGGACTTGAAGGTTGAGGGAAAAATGCTGGCTGCCAGAATCACAAGAGTTTTTGGACACTCGGAAGAGACCAGGGTCTATGGCTGTCGCAGCGAAGGCAAGCTTTGCAATGATGGCCCTCCAAATCCTCCCAGTTAGTGCACTGCAACGTGACGTTGAGTTGTGCCAAAGTGCACATGCTTGAACTTGACCCCTGGCATTTCGTGTAGAAGTCAGCAAAAATGTCCCGCTTTTCCAAAAAGCATAGTGCAGGGCAAGTTCAGCTTGCAGCGCGTTTGCAAGTCGTCGTGTTTCACCCAGGAAGGCGCCGAATGCGAAAGTCAGCTACTTGTAGGTAGTTGGTCGCTTCAATGTCAAGTCAACTAAACGACTGATGATCCGATAGTGTTTTCGTGGATGACATTGGTTGTGGAGCCGCAGCTACGGTTGCAAGTGCACCTGTCGCACTGCTACGGAGCTACAGGTTGGGCCAAAGATCCCAAAGCATTCGCTTCTGCAATCGGTGGGGACGAAAAGAACCCCCTGGGAGTCTACCGGATCTTCCTCGGCCGTGCAGTGTGCCAATTATGTAGAAAGTGCTTGGCTTCAGGCTACAGCGTGATCTACCGCCTGATACTGGCCAGATTGAGGCGGCCCAGTGTCAAAGCGGCCTAGGCTTCTGTAGGGCCAGCTTCAATCGTTGCCTTGGCCTTGACATTGCGAGGCTTGTCGTTTGAATTCGTCAGGTTGCCTGATTTCTGGGTGTAGCGTTGCAACTTCATGCTCCTTTGCTGGCTCCTGTCGAACATCGGAGCCTTGCTCGGCCGTCCGTGGGGTTCTCTGACTCCTCTGCAACAGAAAGTTGTCGAGCTGAACAGCTGAACCATTCCAGCCCTGTTTTGAGCGCCTCGCAGGTCCCGGCTCTGCATCCCACCTCCGTAGTGGCCGAACGTCTCACGACATGGGGAGCGGTTCAGTCCGAAAGCAGAGATGAGGTGTTTGAGACCGTGGCTTCTGGCCGAGACTGATTTTGGCGTGCTGGTTCATCTGGTGCGCCTCTGGCCCTGTGGGATGTTAGAATCTTGAATCTTGTTGATTTGGGATCTGGTTGCATGAACAGTAAGAGGTGGCTGCTGTGACTACAGACAGTGCGCATGACCGGGAGAAACGGCAAGGTGAAGAACGCTCACTTGGACTTCATCGGGCCTGACTGCCGGTATCCAGTCCCAGATCACGCGGGCACAAAGGGCTCGTTTTGAATGACATTGGTACTTCGCAGCCGCACACTGCAGGGTCGCTTCTTGTCTCAAGTCTCGTGGCTGCTCAAATCGCCTCATCGCACAAGGCCGTGGCCTCGACCTGCCCGACCAGGCGGTTTGCAGCTTGAGGGTCCGGACTGTCTCAGATCTAGAGGGACAGCCGCGCGGCGGCTTCACGTGTGTGTGTGTGTGTGTCTGTCTGTGTGTGTGTGTGTGTGTGTGTGTCTCTGTGTGTGTGTGTCTCTGTGTGTCTCTGTGCGCGTCTGTGTGTGTCTCTGTCTGTGTGTCTGTGTCTGTGTGTGTGTGTGTTTGGCACGCTGTCCAAAGTGCTGGCAACTACAAGACTCGTGGCTTGGATGCGAAGTCGTGCACGACTTCTGTCGGGTCCGTTGAGGTTACTTAACTTAGGGCGTACTTTCCACTACACTCGGCTCCAGTGCATGGGAAAGTCGGCACACTTATCAGCTGTTAGCCGAGTCTGCTCCTGGACCCTGTAGAGAACAGCCGATTCCGGAACACTGCCAGCTGCAGTGAGGAACAGCTCCTGAGTGGGGGTCGAGAACACACCACCACAAGTCGGGAACACGAGTCAGTAGTCACTGTCAGGAACAGCATTCCGTAGCAAACCCAGCCAGGAAGCACTCACGGCCACATTTCGTCCGAATACCATGAGGTAGCGCATGGTCAATTTGTGGTATGTTCCTGACTTGCGCCGTCATAGAACTGGTAGATAGCCTAAACCAGCCTTGATGTCTATTCGCCGGATTAAGGCCCTACAATAAATCTAGACACCTGACTCTAGGTTCCCGACTTGCCCACTCATGTTCCCAACCCGCTTCCCGAATCCTGACTCACGCCTCATGCTTGTTATGAACTGGCGCCTTTCTGTTCTCGACTTGCCCGCCCCTCTGACTCCACACTTACCCAGTTGGCACTGCGATACGAAGCAGGCACATTCTCGAGTAATCGCGCATTCACTGTGCCCCGGAGTACGCGCCGTCCAATCTGGCAAGAAGGCACAGTGAACACGCGATTAGTCGAGTATGCGTGCAGCTTCGTATCGCGTTGCCAAACCGGGTGTCGCTAGGCATTTGAGCCGAGCGTGCTGGAACTATGCCGTAACTTTATGAGGTCAAGCACGATTTCGATCCAATCCGCGAAAGTTTTGTAAACACCAGCACTTGAGACAAGGTGCTAAGCCCCACTTACCCTCTCAGAGGTGCAGCGGTTCAGGGACTAGGGTTCCGACTTCCCAAGTTCGGATGCAAAAAAGAGTGTCCCGGGAATTGAGTGAAGCCGGACGTTTTCAGCCCCCGTCTACAGGAAAACGTGCGGTGTGGACATATTATAGGACTCCGTGTCGCAAGTTTATCACCGGCCAGCTGTCTTATCCAATACCTGCAAGTTGCCGGCAAAGGGCCGCAAGGACCAGCTCTACGATGTTTCTGTATAAGACAAAGCATGGAGTGCTAGTCACGCCATGTTCACTACGGAGGTAGCATGAATTCAGCTGGCCTTGCCACCTCCATGTCCTAAGAAGCATCGTCTCGAAAGGCCTTCCCGGTTTTGCCGTGGACGAGTCCAGCCCAAAGCGTGGCGAGGGCGTGTCCCGCTCCGCTCATACAGGCCTGGTCTTGACTCTCTTGTGTGCGGTCCATTCTCATGGGTGCTCAAACTGGCTCGGAACAATCTGCTCGATTCGCAGATGGCACCGCCGTGACTGCTGGGCCGCAGCCGATGATGAGCAGACGCCGTGGATTGCTAAGGCCAGGCGACGAACGCAGTAACCTCCTCCTCTTCCTACTGCTTCCCCTGCTGCTGCCCCCTGCTACTCCTGCTGCTGCACGTGGTGGTGCTGGTGTCGCAGGCGTACTCGTCCTCGTGGTAGCAGTACCCCCTAGTACCACCAGCAGGAACTACGACCACTGCTGTTCCTCCTCCTCCTCCTCCTCCTCCTATTAACTACTATACTACTACTTCTACTACTACTGCTACTACTGCTACTACTGCTACTACTGCTACTACTGCTACTACTACTACTACTACTACTACTACTACTACTACTCCTACTCTTGCTGCTGCTGCTGCTGCCACTACCACTACGACTACGATTGGCTACAACGACCACGACTTCGCTACTTGTGCGACGACAACTACTGCTGCTACTATTTCTACGACTACGACGACGACTACTACGACTCCTACTACTCCGCAGCTGTCAAAGGCGTGCCAGGTTGGTGAAAATTACTACTACCACCACTACCACAATTACGACTACTACTACTGCTGCTGCCACTGCTACTACTACTTCTGCTGCTGCTACTGCCGCTGCTGCTACGACAACGACGACGACTACTACTACCACAACAACTACTGCTGCTGCTGCTACTGCCACTGCCACTGCAGCTGCCACTACGACTACCACTACGACTACCACTACCACTACCACTACCACTACCACTACCACTCCTCCTCCTCCTCCTCCTCCTCCTCCTGCTCCTCCTCCTCCTCCTCCTGCTCCTGCTCCTGCTGCTGCTGCTACGAGCAAGGACAGTGGCAATTCCCCAGGTCGAATGGCAGAGCACTATCTGCTCTTTCCCTTGTTGCTCCTGCAGCTTCACGCGCTTCCTGTTGTGAGGCGGCTCGTCCGTGCGCGGGACCCCCAAACGGATTCTGCCTCAGCAAGCAGAGGGCTTGAGAGTGCGGGTGAACCTTGCTCGGCATATGCAATGGCAACAGCACTTAGCAGACAGTGGAGACTGTTAGGGCTTAATCTTTGTCAGCGAGTGGATCAGCGTCCTTGCACAGCAAGGTGAGCGCAAACCGTTGCCCGCAACTGCCCCAGTGCTGCGCTGGAGCCTACCTACAAGTTGGTAGACGCATCGGAGGTGAATGTTGGACTGGTGGAGCACAGATTATAAAGAGATCATACGCGTTGCTTCACGATGCTTTGCACATTTGTGCACCCTACAAAGCCCTGCCACTTTTGCTGAGGCCGGTTGAGCCCAGTGGGCAGAGCCGCGAACCCAGTCACGCGATAACTTGTTTGTAAGGTCATATGCACAGATTCGATGGGATTCGATACACTGCAGCTTGAGTGCTTCAAGCATCGGGGAGGATTTAGGCCGAAATGTGAGGAAATAGGGGAGCTCACGATCGATCCTGCAACCTAGAGCCAGACCAGCGGTGCAGGAGAACAAGCTTTGACATGCTGTGTGGAAACATCTACAGATGATGCATGCTGCTCCTTCAGTCACTGGCAGTGCACGGGGCAGTCAGGAAGCTCACGCCACGCTGACAGCGATGGCAGCGAGGAAAGCTGCAAGTTCGGGAAGCTTGTGCTGGATGGCTGATGCTGACTGGTACGGTACTGTAGCTACTTTAGAGTATGCTGCTGGTAGCGCAAAGGGAAGCCACGTTTCCGCGTGGGTCATGCTTTTCATGCCACCAGTCGACACAGGATGCAGCTGACGGCCTCCCAGACAACTCGAGGCTCACCGTTTATTTGAAGGAGCCGGCTCGAGTGTTGAGGTTTATTCATTTAATCAGCACAGTCATGAGTCATTCGTGTTTGTGGTCGTCGCGGCGACAGCGAGACATTCTACTACATGTTCGCTGCGTGCATCCGCGTACTTGATGTCCTTCGACTCGCCGCCGTTGTCGGAGTTGTCAGCAGGCCGGTGTGCGAGAGCTGCGAGAACGGTGGTGGCGAGCAACAGCCTTGGGGTCGCATGTCTCATATGCAGTTTTCCAGAAGCGCCTGTTGTCCGGAGCCATATCAGCCAGCCGCGAAACCTTGTCGCTCGGAAAGACAAAGTACACTTTGAGTTGGCTTCAGCATATTGAGCCCAGGATCCTCTGAAAGGCAAGTGCCTGAACGCCAGCCATGCACCACAGATATGCACGAGCCTGTGCTCTCACACTGAAGCGGAAGCTACGTCGTAGTCTTGTATCGGTCCGTGCCGGTTCAGTGATGCGATGGCTTCGGATGCACAGATCAGTCTGGAGCCCCACACTTGGGCGTTCATGCTAAGCACAGCGGCGGTCGTGTCGGAGGCACGGCCATGTGCTCAGCTCTCAACATGTTCCCCGGTCTAACCCCAGGCTGACAGTATAACGGGAGGGTTGGGTATGATACTGGGGCCCATCCGCTCGCGGCTCTTGTCATGGTTGGCTCCTCATGCAGGTAACACCGGCAGTAGGATCCAGCTCCATGCCTCAGGATCTTGAAGGCCTGTTCTTCGGGTGCCTTGGAATTTTATGCTTCTGGACTGCTGGACAATGTGCTGCAATGCATGGAATGTATAGGTCACAATACACTGGCAAAGCAGATGCACGCAGTTGCGCGGGGCTTGGGGTTGCAAGCGGCCGCGCTGGGTCACGAAGACTTTGTATGCTTGCTGATCCAGGCAGGGGCACTGGTAGACGCAGTGGTTGATGACAACAAAATGATTTGGCAAGCGGCCTGCACCGCCCAGACGGCAGTCTTGCAGCTTCTGGCAGATGCAGGGGCCGATGTCCGATCTGATGTCCTCCGAAGGGCCATTCCGAAAGGACACCACGAAACGGCCGAATTCCTTTTGAAAAGAGGTGTGGATCCCAAAGAAATCTGCGACGACGATAAATGATTGGTCGCGAAGGCCACTAGGCCGGATCAAGTCGACATGCTCAAGCTGCTTGCTCAGCACGGCGCTGACACGTACACCAACAAAGGAAGAAGCAGGCTGTTGACCGCCTGGAATTTATGCGTGGCTCCCGCCGGGCACCGTGCCCCGCGTAGAACCTCGAAAGAAATGTCAGAGTTAGATGATGGTCAAATGATGAGATTGCCAGGCACATCATGGCCCGAAGGGGATCCAGTTTTCGCAAAGCCGGACCGATGCTTTTGCATGTTTTTCTTGTTCACAGAAAGACCAAGCCGAAACCATCGAGCCCTTGGCGACCGAAAAAGAATGCCATAAGCCTCGCCCGACGCTGTCGAGTGCGACTGCCAAAATAGGTCACTGCATTCATTGAGTTAGTTATGAGCAATATGTTGCTTCAAGGCTGAGCCGAATTCTGTCGAGGCCTGCCCCTGGGCATGTCTGCAGCTTCCGGCTCGTGGGCCGGTCTGGCAGCAGCACCGACAAGGTGTGGGCAGATGCCAGTACAAGATTCGTGGCAGTCTTCTCCAGTGAGGCTACTGCCGTCCTCTCAGAGCGCGCACAGGAGCTGGTCGCGGAGCAGATGCGACATGGATTTAGGTTTCTTGTCTGTTGTGGTATGGGCGTTGGGACGCGCCTGCAGCTGACAGATAACAATAGGCGAACCGTTTGATGAATCAACTACTATTGAACCGTGTATCGCTCGACCTGGCCAAGAGCATTCGCCGAACCCGTCTCTGCTCCTGTTGCTGTTTCTGCTGATGAGTTCTCCTACAGCGGAAGAGTGACTACTAGGAAATTTAGGACCTGCCCTGGGGCCACCACAGCTGTACGGGACTGTACCTCGAGGCTCCTGGGATGGTGCAACCTGCGGGGTCCGAGCAGCACAGCTTCCACCCTGACGCCGGAGGAAGCCAGGCTTCACCAGGCATCAGGAGAGGAGCGCTTCAAGGATTGGAATTTCTAATGGACTCGCAGGCGACACATCAACGTAGTAGGACAACGTGTGCACTGTGATAGTATCATCTAGCCGGTTCACCTGATCAGTAGTACAGTGGGGGCTGGCTGATTGCCCGGATCGCTCGAGGCGCTGAAGACAGCTTCGGATGCTTTGTCTGGCCCAGACGCAGCATTTGCAGGCAGAACCCGGACACGCAATTATGCACTACGCACCAAAACCAAGTGCGTTCGCATCTTTCAGTAAGGATTGAAGGCCGAGCCTAGTGAGCCAGCTTTGCCCGTAAAGCAGTAGGTAAGACGTTGACTTGAAGGGACGAATGCAGTTCGTGGCTTCCTGCCTCAGGCGGTGCCCAGCCGGCCAACAAGTTTCTGTTGTCATTAGAGCTTGCACGAGGCTGCTTGATTCAGCGGGCGGCCAGAGAAAAAGACATATTTCAGCAGGTTGCGGACGCTGGGCGAGAATAGCAGCACAGCACTGACCTTGATAAGCAGGCGCATATGCTGCAGCCAATGAGCCTTAAAGCTGCGACCAACTCAGGTTGCTTTCGGGCCAAGCAAGAAGAGAATTCCAATCACCGTACGGCACTTCTCAGCCCGGGCTCCTCCAGCAGCCGAGCCAGAACCTTGCTTTACACCGCTTGGATCGAGTCGCTTTGCAAGTTCTGAACGATTTTCTTGGACCTGCTCCTACTGCTTCTCTCCAACTGAGGTAACTGGTCAACTCCAGGAGGTGATGGCTGCTTGTGCTGCAGGCGACAGGGCGCCGAGCAACTGCTGGGAGGGTTGCGACTGCAGGGAGCAACAGAGGCTGAAGTTCTCAGCGTGCTCCAACCTTTGCACTGCTTGTTCCCAGATCTACGTGAAGACCTGGCGGACTTGGACAAGGTTGTGGAAAGAGCGCTGGTTGAGACTCAGAGCAAGAGCAGGGTGCGCAGATAGAATTTCCTGTTGTGAGTCCCAGGTTCGTGCACTTCGGCTAGAGTCGCTGATGTTTTGTACAAGCTTGCGTGAAGACGGAGTCTACCTACAGTCCGCAAATGGGCACCACGCTCGTCCTAAGGAGACGGAGGAAAAGTTTGAGATGGAAGTTCTGCCGCAGGTGTTGCAGCCATTGCTGTGCAGCAGCAACATGCCGTTGGTGTGCTTGATGTGCCTGCTTTGTAGTGACTCTTGGTGGCATGCTCGTACACGACTCCTGAGAAATCCAAGTGAAAGTATGGATGAGGTGAAGCGCCTTCGGACGGCGCAGCATAACGCCGAATCTGTGCAAAGCACACAGCGCGCATGAAGACGAAAAGTCCAGAGTGGAGCAGGGCCTCATGCAATTCAGGCCCCGAGTGTATAAAACATTGCATTGTTTCTGTGTTCGTGCTACGGGCTTGGCGAGTTCACTCTATTCTGTTCCGGAGCGGTTGTCAAGCTCCATTCCCACGACGCCGCAGCCCAAGTCCCTTGTCCTTTCACTCACGGAACCCGCCGTATGACTGCAAGGTGGCACGTTCCCGAAGTGTCCGAACTTCCTCAGCAACCCTCCACCTTGAAAGTTTTACCGACCGATGGCAGCTTTTCGGGCGGCTTGCTACTTGTTTCGAGCCCGCCAAGCACGAAATCATGACAACATCCATCAACTTTGGCATAATTATTATACCGACATCCACAAGACTCCGAGACGAGAGTTTGTCAGTGAATACCGCATGCTTAAGAGTACCATGGGGCCAAGCGTGAAGCTGCAGCACCAGACCCAGGCACTGCTCTTCTTGGGAGAAGTTGGTCACGGATCTGCTGAAGGCAGCACCGCCACAGCTATATACCTGGGGTCACATGGTGTTGGTCATTGTGCTGGCTCTTTGTGCAAGAGGGTGAGCTGTCGCAGCATTGCGAAAGCTGGGCATTCCACAAATGGGGACCCAATTTTTTTTGACCCTTTTATTTTTTTTTTTGCCCTTTTTTTTTGTTTGCCCTTCCGTGGGAAGGAAGGAAGGAAGGAAGGAGAAAACAAACAAGGAAGGAAGCAAGAAAGGGAGGATGGAAGAAAAAAGGAACGTAATCGTATATACACTGATACCTGCGCAACACTGGACCTCATTGATGGCATTGCAGGTCACCCATGCCCGATCAAAGCTATGAGTCAACGATGCAGCACGCGCGCAGGATTGCAACTCGGCACCACCTTCCACAGGCATGGAGGCATCGATGCGTAGCAAGAAGCAAAACCCAGAGAGAACCCTAAACCCTAAACCAGGGGCATATTCTCATGTAGGAAATGTTGGTTTTTCCCGGGAAAACCTAGAAAACGAACCAAAAACAAAGCAATGAGTTAATCTCATGAAAAAATATAAGAAATTATGTTTTTCCGTGGAAAACCAAGTAAACGAATCAAAACGAAAGAATTCATAGGAACTCCTTCAAAAAGTGGTATTAATCTTACGAAGCTATACAATGTTGGTTTTCCAGGAAAAACGAAGACAACGAACCAAAGAACAACAATGAACACCAAATAGAGAGAAATAAGATAAATGCTCCCAAAACAACTTCACTCGTTTGTTTTCCTGCGTAAACGTAGAAGTAAACATAATCAAATACAGGTCTATGGATGTAGATGTGGACATATCGAGAAAATCCTGGTTTTCCACCCTTAAAACTAGATACAAGATTGGTTTTTATACTAGGGAAATATAAACAAACTAGAAGTTTTCCTATGGGAACGTAGGCAACTCCCCCCTAAACCCGAAACCCGGGAACGTAGGGAACTCGCCTCCCCCCTAAACCCTAAACCCTAAACCAGAGGCACATTTTCATGTGGGAAATGTTTGTTTTTCCCCGGGAAACACCTAGAAAACGAACCAAAAACAAACCAATGAGTTAATCTCATGAAAAGATATAAGAAATTATGTTTTTCCGTGGAAAACCAAGTAAACGAATCAAAACGAAAGAGCTCATAGGAACTCCTTCAAAAAGTGGTATTAATCTTACGAAGCTATACAATGTTGGTTTTCCAGGAAAAACGAAGACAACGAACCAAAGAACAACAATGAACACCAAAGAAAGAGAAATAAGATAAATGCTCCCAAAACAACTTCACTCGTTTGTTTTCCTGCGTAAACGTAGAAGTAAACATAATCAAATACAGGTCTATGGATGTAGATGTGGACATATCGAGAAAATCCTGGTTTTCCACCCTTAAAACTAGATACAAGATTGGTTTTTATACTAGGGAAATATAAACAAACTAGAAGCCTATGGGAACGTAGGCAACTCCCCCCTAAACCCGAAACCCGGGAACGTAGGGAACTCCCCCCTACACCCGAAACCCCTAGCCCCCCCCCCCCCCCCCCCCCCCCCCCCCCCAAAAAAAAAAAGGGCAAAACAAAAAAAAATAAAAGGGTCAAAAAAAAATCTCCACCCTCCACAAATGGCACTCCAATTCCAATATCCGGCTCGATGGCAGCAGCATGTCAGGCGGAAATCATCGACTTGGCCCGGACAGCGCAGGGGCCTTTGACAAGTCTTTGTGATATGCTGGTTTGCTTTTGTAATCGCAAGGCACTACGAGCGCATGCTTGCGGAGCCTCCTACACCCGGAGGGCCTGACCAAGCATCAGGCCTGTGCTCGGATTGATGAATTGTTATTCTGTGCAACTTTGCTCCGCAGGCCACGACTCAGTCTCAGCTTCGACAGTCCGGGTAGCTGCTAATTCCGGTTCCAGCACAGCTTCTACCACTAGCTGAGCGGAATCCCTTCTGCGGGTGGGCATTTGGGGGGAGGACCAGAGCTTCGAGAAAAGCGGTTGCAGGAAGAGAATGCTGGGATCCCAGCCCGCCGAAAGGATCGCAGTAGAAAGTTTGAAAAGCGGCTGCGCCGTACTGTCTGCCCTCAGTGCTGAAGAAGCAGGCATGGGCATAGGGTCTAGTGTGGAGGCCATGAATGAATGAACACGGTTGCCACTAGATCTTGAATACCAGCGTGGGTGGGTGTGGATGTGTGTGTGTGTGTTATCTTGCGACACGGAGGTCCATCAAGTCCGAGCGGTTCACTCGGAGTGAAGCGAGTCTGGACTTGCCTCCATGATTCATGAGGTCCAGCTTTCGCGTGAGAATGCACAACTTCGAAGACAACTCGCCGAGGCAGGCTACTTCATTTGATTCATGCCACCAGATTTACCCGTGACGAAAGCCCGGTCGGATATTTCAATGCCGAGGCTCTGCGAGAAGTGGAGTCGGGAGCCCAGTCGGGAAGGCGGACACGATTAAATAGCTGTTGGCACAGTGTCGTAGTAAAGTCACGTCGATTTGCTCTTTGCATGGCTGCCCATGTTTCTGTCAGATCTAACCGAACGCGTAGTCTCTGCGGCTCCACAGGTCACAAGATATGGCTCCAAGCGTCAAATCCATACTCTCACGAGACAAGAAAAGGGAGGGGATCACCTGCAAAACAGAGATCCAGTGCATTTGTGCGCACCGGAGCCATTTTGTTCATCGTTGAGACCATATCTCTTTTCGTGCAACGCTGTCGCCGTGAAATGAACGGCCTGGGAAGATTCCGACAACTTGGTAGGGCACCTCGCTCTTCGGAGGGCTCCCCCTACCATCTGCTTGCCTCACTCTATGTCGCTCCGTCTTTCAGTCAAGCTGTTGAACCCGAGCCTGCTACGGCGCCCACTCTTAGATTTTCTTTGCAATTATCTTCATTCTGCAAATCGGTGTTGTGCGTGGCTTCTAGATACCACCCGAAAGCCCGCCTGCAGCCATCGACATCAGAGGATTGCTTCTTGCAAGATCTGCCAAAGACCCCGGACACAAACATCATATGTATATATTCATATATACATACGTACTCATGTGCATACACATATGCACACATACATGCATATGTAGATGCATATGTATATAAATATTCATGCAGATTTTATGATATCGTTCTAATTTATCATGATACACAAATGCATTCCATTTTATGTGTTCGATATTATGGTTGGTGTCGCCCAAAAGGTCTTTGCGCCACGCCCAAGCTGCAGATCGACTTCGCGCTCGCCTGGCGCGGTCCCCAAGCTATTTTCGGGTTATGCAGAGCTGGTTTCTCCGCAAAGCGGTGAAGATCTACTGTAGGGGATTCCACGAATGTAACGACATTCCACATGTTTATTTGCAGTGAGCTCTGGCGTGTTCGACCGAAGGGCATATGTTCTCTCTTGCAGCTCAAGCTTCGGGTCAGAATCTATAGAGGAAGAAGCAAGCTGAATTAGCAGCAGACCGCACTGGTTTGTTGCAGGACGATTCAAGAGAGCTGCACTGAATTCACAAGGTACCAGTAGGCAAGAGCCGAAGACCCGCTTCTATGTCCGCAGACACATGAAGGATAGAAACCCAAGCAGTAGACCTGGCGCACTCCCCACCATTCCCAACGTTCAACATGTTGCAAAGCTGAGGCTTTCGAAACTTGTTGCAGAGCAGAAGATGGCCAGCCAGGTCAAGGAAGTTGATCGCTTTGCGTGCTGCCAAAAAGTGCACACGAAGGTCCTCATCCCAACGTATCCTGATTGTGCAAGCTCAATATTCATCTTTTCAAAGCTTCATAGGCCGTGCCCCGTGAACGTAATTTCAATGTGACAGCTTCGAAGCAGCCTGAGAGCGAACCCAGGGCGTGCACTGTGTTGTATATGTTTGTCTATACACACACACACATATATATATATATATATATGTATATATCTTTCTATGTGTGTGTACATACATGCACACACACATACGAACACAAACGGTTTAGGGTTCAGGGTATATACATATGTATATCTATGTGTCTGACCAACCCAGGATGCATGTAGAGCGCACCTAGTTCCCGAGCAAGCCAGGGCTGCATGGAAGTACTTCGCTCAGCTTAGTCATGTGAATTTGTTTGTTTGCTTGCGCAGAGACTCTGCCAGCAAGGGACGTTCCCAATGCCCACGATCCATCGTCCAGCACTGCATGTCAACCAAAGTTTATTGCTGGAGACGCATGCACATCCACGCACTAACCCCGTGCTGGCTTGCCATCTAAACCACATGTTCCTTTCCACACTGGCCCCCACTTGCCGCACGACCCGAAGACCTCCGAAGCGACATCACTTCGCCAAGTAGCGCTCCGTAGAGATGCTGCCATGGTTTTGGGTTTGCTGCGCAACGAAGCCTCTGGACAAGACTGAGGAAGGTTGCACCGCTTTGCAAGAGCCGCCGACGTCACGCTGTCGATTGAAGCAAAGCACAAGCTCCCTGCATCTCTTCGAAGTGGCCCTAGACCTCCTAAACTGAGCGAAGGACGATACAGACGACTTCCTTTTCCGCGGTGACCGTCCAGACTCGCAGATCCGCAGCAGCACACCTATTTGCAAGCACCATCGGGTGCTGCAGGAGGAGATGTTTGCCCTGTTTCCCGCAACTCATACAGCAGATCCACATGCAACCCCACATCGCTGCAGGACACAGACGAGCAGATTTCATTTGGGTTGCTAGCTCGGGATGTGACGCAGGTTAGCCTGCCAGATCCCAAATCCTTTGAGGCAGGAACTCCATGACTCCGTGATCGCGCCAGGCTTGCAGCTCCCTTTTGTACACTTCCAATCTGGTATCTCTGTCGTTGTGCATGAAGCTTTACCTCAGACATCTTTGCCGCAATGACGACCCATGAGCCTTCGTGACTCGTGTGAAGACGCTGCAGAAGCTGGGTTTGCGCTACCACCAGCAGGCGAGATGCCACCTCAGAAGACGACCGGACTTGCTGAATCAGCATGTTCCTCAGGCGTTCATTAATGTCAGAGCGTGACATGTGCCCTGCACCTTCACAAACCCTTAGGCAAGTACTCCATTGGCGCTGAAGCCCTTCACGGCCGTTGCATCTTCAGGCTGAGGGCATCTGAAGGCACCAGTTGCGTGAGTCTGATGGGTCGCTTTTGCAATTGGCTGGCACCACAACACGTGCATGGCCACGTCAATAAACTGTACCTGGTCTTTTCTACCGCCCAAGAGTACCTTGGAATACCCAAGAACACCTCAAAACACCAGGACTTTTTTGGTCGTTGGCTCGCTGATCTGCGCAGCCAGCTACCACAGCTTCGCGTTCTACCCTTACTGCAGCATGCACAGAGAAGCCGCTATGCAAGTCCACATGTGCTACAACCGTTGCTGCAGTTCTCTTTTCGTTCCAATCGGAGTCGAATGATCAGCATACTTTCAACGTGCACCAACAGCAGATTCCAATATAAGCATTGGCTGACAAATACGAACGTTGCGATACTGTGAGGCATTGTGTGTGTGTGTGTGTATGGGTAACGTCCAACATTCCAGCAGGCGCTTTCAGGTACAAACCCAGTACGTAAGGGAGTTGCACAAAATTCAAATCTTCAGGTTGAGAGGACTGGCGGCCTGGCATGAGAGTTGGGTAGCTTTCTAAGGCGGCCAACGAAGATCGACTTCGTTCAGTTCTCCCTACTTGGCCTAAGGATTGTTTGTTCAGTTTATTCCATGCACCCGCAATCACATCATGTAAAAGGGAGAAGAAGAAGACGAAGTTGTCGGAGTCCCCAGAAGTTGGCGAATATTCTTTGATTTTCGCAGGCTTGCCTTGGCCCGCATTCATCCAAAGGCCTTTTCTGAATCAGCAACTGTAGTCCTGGCCACAAGGCGTTTCTTAAAGCTAGGTTTCCTTATTTAGTTTTGCACTAGGACATTCAGGCGATTGCACAAGTCCTGATGCAAAACAGGGGTGCACTAGGGGTTCATCATGGTTCATCGCCGGCTGAAATTCCCACATGGTGCTTGCATGCTTTGAATCCGTCACCAAGATTCAGAAGCCTGGCCATTCCTGGGTTTCCCATACGCCAGATCGAAGGCAGCATGTGCCCAGAAGGCATTCTTGCCGCGTCTGCTTTTCATAAGCCCTGTGCAACCTTTCCTTTCGAAGTGCGAAACTCTGTGTAGGTTTGGAACCCGGGACTTCACCACTCTTCGTGGGCATCAGCTCACTAGGCTGCCTTGCATGTTCAGTGATTGGCTGCTTTCTGCCTACAACAGCAGTTTCGAGAGCCGCCCATCCGGCAAAGATTGCCGCTGCCTGCGGGCGCTCTGGGCGGCTACAAGTTTGTTATGCAGGTTGCTTTTCTGTGCTTTGGCAAGTGAGGGCTCGGCACCTTGTTGCAGATATGGCAGCAGAGGTTCCGCAGAGTTCGTGAAGTGGGGGGGAATTCGTTGCCTCTGTCGGCCCGACCGTCGCAACGTGGCAACACTGCGTAAAAGGCTAAGCATTCGCCACCTTGCTTGCTGCACACTGTTAGCAGTGAAGTACATTGAAATACTGCTTGTCAGCAGTGTCCACGCAAGCCGGGCATCATTTTCTTGGTTGCTGCTGTTCTGGATCACTAGTTGCCCTCAACATCAATTCAAACCATGATGCCGCTAATGCTTCTGATGTCGAAGTCTTTTGCAAAAGTGAAAGCCGACGTGCGTGTTCACAAAGGGCTTCGTTGGGAGTGCTAGCACCTTCCGCATCGTAGCTCGAGACAGCCATGGCAAGCTTTTTTCCGTTTCTATGCTGCTCCGTGACGGAGCCAAAGCATAGAGAGGAGCCTACGTGCTAGTAGCTAGCAACAAACAGATGGTAAGTAAATAGAGTCGGATATGCAATGGCAGGATGTCGAAGAGGTTTTTGACGACTTCCTCTTCCGTGGTGGGCACCGTCGATTTGATGAGTTCGTTGGCCTCTCAGAAAACCATTTGGCACAGGAAGCAAGCCCCGGTCTGCGCTGGCTCACCAACAAGAGCCAACGATCCATAATACTGCAGGTGAAATCGGATGTCTACGACCCCCAGCCTGAAATATCAGTGACCAGCATTACAATGGCAGATGACCTTGTCAGCAGCTGGGCAAGCAAGGCGTTCATGTATGTGGACGAATAGCAGCTAAGCACTCTCGATGCGAACGTGCGGTTGCAAGTCGTGCATTGAGGTGACAAGACGGTTTTCTCCTCTGAGACTTCCCAGACCGAGTCCTATTTGGAGGTTCCTGTTCGATATTTGGCGGGGCATAGTCTCATCCAGACGGCATTTGGCCGTTGCGCCGTGATCGCAGTCGGAATCCTGATCAAAATCTGCCATCCATGAGCCCCGTGGCTAGGGCTCAAGCTTAAGCTGGACCTTGTTTCGGTTGCTTTATCAGCATCCACTATGCCAACCTGCCATGTCATCTTAGTGCGTCCCAGCACCATGCACTTCCATGGCGCAAAGAGGCAATGCAGCGAGGAGGAGGAGGAGGAGAGGGCGTTGCTTCTGCTTTACGGAGCAATTCCGTCAAGGCCATTGCAACATCAAAGACATGTCGCTTCACAGAACTGAAGGCTTGGCTTTGATGTTGTGCTTGCCTCGGTGGACCTGCTCCGTAAGGAAACATGCAGTTCACCCTTACACCCTTGCGGTTTCCATGGAGACTCCGGCATCCGCTTATGTGCATCTCCAGTCGCAGGTCATTTTTCGGATAGTCTTGAATCCACCCCGGTCGTTAGAGATTCACGAATCCGGATGGGGCGATGCAATGTCCCCGTGTTGCACCGGTCATGGCCAATCGTTTGGGAATCCACGTGGGCTCGGTTGAGTATCTCGAGGTTTCTGCTCAACCCAGCTATCAACGACGAAAACGGCCACCAGATTGCACAATCGAATAGCGCAGAGTTGGTGGTCAATGGCGTAACCGAATACCTGGGACGAGAAGAGGTCGTCGAACGCGTGTGCCAAGTGCTGTACTCGCTGGCACGCTGGACGACCACAGCCAGCTCCGACCAATTAGGTGGCAGCCGATGCTGCCTCAGCAGCTGCATTGGCGACACCGTGCGGTAGTCATCGGTAGTCCCGGAGCACTGACATGGGGTCACATCTTTGAAGAGGTGCCTGCAGGCATGCTGACACAGGCTTTGCTTTGAGTGTCTTGAACAGTGGCGCAAATCGACGTAACATATTTTGTCAGTCACCAGCACTGGGATATACTGGGATAAAGAGGCACCGACGCTTTCTGCGTGAACATGTGTAGCTGTGATGTGGGCCAAGCGAGCCAGTGTGCAATCTATAGTTCGTCGGTGTGAAAGTTCACAGAGGATGTCATACTCGGAGCGCCGGTTCCACGTGTGACATCCCTGTAAAGTCCCACACCGACCAGCAACCTCATCCCTCATTTTGCCAGTGAAAGTGTGCCAGCAGAAGCTCCTCCGTCTCACGCGCCGAAGCCTTTGCAAGCCTGTTGTCAGGACACCTAATGATACCTAGATGTGGCATTGACATTATGCAGAGCGTGAGGTGGCCTGTGCAATTCTTCTCAGAGAGACGCCATGCGGGAGGAAAAAGTTCTCAGTGTTTCCGCTTTCCTATCTGCAAGGTGAGATACTGTCACGTTGTGTCCCCATAACTCGGCCCCCGCTGGCTATGCAGGAGCCGAAACGTTTCTAACTCTTGATAGCCTCGCTTGAGTCTGGCAGCTAGAAAAATTCAATCACTGGTGGGTATGACAGCCAGGAGTCTTCGGCATTGTCTGCGGCGTTCGAACGGTTCGAATTGCTGGAGGCAAACGGCCGGTGCTTGGAAGCTGAACTGCCGGGCTTTTGAGAGCACTGGCTAGATGGCTGTTGGGCGTCGTGAGCAACATGCGCTGCTTTTTGCCAGGCTGCCCACCTTGCCAACGGCAGAGCAGACGCAGAAACGCCTCACCTGGAGCCTTGGTTGAAGCCAGATTCGAGGAAGCAGAGCTGCTTGACCGTCCAAGAAGCGAAGACAAGCAAGACAACGACTGCGAAATGCCGTTAGCAGGCGAAACTGCACGGCGATAAGCAGCAAAGCAAACAAGCAAAAGCATTCGAACTCGCAAAATCGAAACAACATCAAAAAGAGAATACAGCCGGTACTCGCAAAGAGAATGAGCGCCTTTGTGGCGTCCCTCGTGCATGGTGTCACACCGTGGCATGTGTGACTCAGACAGGTTGTGGAGTTCTTCAGGGCACCGGGGTTCCAAACTGGGACGTGCGGGAGGCATGTTGGGTGGGTTCAGGGAAGTTCAGGGCAATCCATGGAGCGCTCCAATGTCGAGTTGCCAGCCGATGCGCGTCTTCAGCGTGTGTGGTATGCCAGCCGATGATCCAAGCTTTTTGCCTTCTAGATGGAACTTTCTTTCTTGGCTGAGGCGATATTGGGAACCGGTGGATTGACCAGGTTATGCACCGTTGCAGCACAATACGAGGTGGACTGGGAAGACACCTTGCTGCCCACTGTTGTCGAGCGGGATGCCGGAACTCGCTGTGATTCATGGTCATGACTGCGCGAAGGCGTCGCTCCAGAAAATCAACATTGTCCCATCCAGCATGCCTGTCTTCGGATCACTTCCTGACTATGATTTCGAGTCGCTCAGTTGCTAACTTAAACTCCACTTGCAATAATTGCAGCAGCCCAGAACACTTGACACGCATTGGCAGGCGCGTCTCCTCGAGCCGTGCAACCTAGGTACGGCTTGGAGCTCCAAAGTCATTCTTTCATGCTGGTCGTAACAGTCACGTGGATGCCTGGCTGAATTCGGTAACTCAGGCCACTTGTCCTCATAATTCTAGTTTATCAGTTGTACAGCCACCGCTGACGCCGGAAAACGACGGCATAGACCCATCAAATATGGGAGTTTGAAAACTCCGCTGTCAGACTGCTGCCTGCATATTTTGAACAGCTGTGTAGAGAAACCAGGCATCTTGGCAGCATGGATGAGCTGCTCCGCTACGCTGCGCTGTACATAAGCAAGGAAGACGCGGCACAGAGCCACTGTTGGATACCTTCTGAAGTATCGTGTGCCATCAACTTATGCAGGACTGTTCCCCTGGTTGGGACAGCACCGTCCACAAGGTTGAGCCTTTGGGATGCTTGGCTCAAGAAGTTGCGCAGCAGGCGCGCCCGGACAAGATCGATCACCTCGGTTGTGTGTCTTGAATTCAGCTAGTTGATTTGGCTACAGATAAGGACAGCAAGCCGCAGTGGAGGCTTCAGCTGTCCATGGACTTGCATTCATGCTTTGAAGAGTGTGGTTGCAACCGTCAGGCAACTTGGCGCGTGCATGGGGTTGTCGCCTGGCACAATTGAAGGGACATGCTGGAAATTCGAGGCGAAGCCACTCTATAAGGTTTGCGAGAGAAGAAGGGCGAGTCATTCATCACGACTTTGCCTTGTTTGCCCGTGTATGTTCAAGCGCCTAACGATAAGAGCTCTCGGAGTCCAGTTCATGACGTGTTTCCGAGGATGGTGTTGGAGTGAAGACCGATGACGTGCTTCGTCGCAACTGGCTCATTCCAGAGAAGCTTTCTCCCTATGATGTCGGAGCCTTACTTGGCCAGCTGGGTGTGGCATTTCTTCTGAAGAGCGGCAAAAGCCAGGCTTGGGTTGTGGAGGCGTCGGCAACGGACGAGGATCAGCAACTTGGCTATTACAACCTGCGCTGTTCTTTCGTGGGGGCATCATGTGTTGTACCCACACCTTGGCTGACGTGCCGCGATTAATGATTGCGCCAAGAGATGTGCGGGCTTACCAGGAAACCATATCGAGGAAATTCAAACTCGAAGCCGACCCAGAAAACAGCCGGGTATCGAAAGCATAGCAAGCAAGCCGAAGACCTTGTGCACGAGGCCTTTCGGAGCATCATTGCCACCTGTGGATGACGGCCATGTACGTGCTTCAGATGTATTGAACCTTAGCCGGCAGATGAGCCCTTGTGCGCGGTAGAACTGTCCGTTGATTTCTGGAGTGCCGGATAGTCATTGATATGCACAGACTGCACCGACCGGAAATTCTGAAACTCCGAGGAAGTTCACGGCTCTAACCGGTGATTGCGGCGAAGGCGTTGTTGCACTATCCTTTTTCCTTAGGGAGTAGGCATGAGTTTTTACGACCCGCACCTAGCTGCCTGTGTATGCACACAATCGCATATTCATATATAGATTGGTGTTGATATGAATATGCGAGAAAGCCAACACATGAACAATCACACACATACATATGTGCATATAGTACTTTACATACACACTATACACATGCTCATGTAGTACAACCAAGTCTTTCAGACTTCAGAAGCACATTTGTAACGAAGACTGGATCATAGCACGGAATTGGAGGGTTGCAAAGGGCTTGGCGGTATGGGATTGAGCTTCCCTTCGGTGGAGTGCCCCACGTGTGTGCGCGAAACATATCCACACTATCCGAAGCAAGATCGAGAGAGCACGATTGCAGACCTTGACGTGGAATCCTACTGAAGAGGAGTAACAAGAACTTCAGATTGGCGTCCATCTTTGTTCCACTGCACGCGGCAAAGAGCAACTCCTGCCAAGACTCGCACAGCCTGCGCAGAGGTTTTTGCCGCGAATCTCCGAAGGTAGATGCAGCTGCACTATGAGCACGTCCAATGTTTGTCAATTGGAAGCTTATTTGCTCAAATGCCGATACATTGATCATTCATTGGGTTTCATCAGAAGTTTCATGGTGCATTCTCTGTTCAGCCACGGGGTGGGCAAATCCAAGAGCTGAGTAAGTAGGCGCCGACCACATTGCGCTACCCACATGCCCGCACTCGCCGCCACCGTGTCATCGGGGCTGACAAATGTACATGCTCCATCCGTCTTTTACGCGTTCCGATTCAGCAGACACAAAAACGCCACAATACAGTTATACATCCATGGGGAGGGGGCGGTAGCATGCATACATACCTCTATATATCCACTCACACATGGGCGACAAGCACATGTATACATGACCCGATATGTCCATACGAAGACAAAAGGTACGCAGAAGCAGAAAGAGAGCAACCATGTAGGCTCACAAAGTTTGCTGCCAGGATTTTGTCCTGGAAATTATTGCCTTTGTCGCAACGCAAAGAGGCAAAAGACGGAGAAATCCCAAGTTGCTCTTCAGACCCTATATACACCTCTGGCCACGATCTCCAATCTTACATATACCTTGTGCAGCCCACGATGGTCGGCGCAACCAGGTGGAGTTGGATTCACGTTGAAGGTCCGACATGCACTGACCTCAGGGATTTAACCATACCGAAGCACGCTACATGGCACAAGTCGAGCTAAGCAGTGCTTCTGAGGTTTTGACTGTGTCACCCGGATCACTGAGCATGGCATTGATGCGCTTTATGCCAAAGTGGGGCCTCCGGAAAGCGCGTCTCGGCTTGAGAACGCATCGGCACTTCGCACTGTGCTTCCCCCTCTTTCGTGGTACGTAACGTTCCTGAATCTTCGAAAGACCTGCACATGTTGGCCTTTGTTGTTGACAGTGGTGGAACAGTGCCGGTGTATGTTTCGGGGCGCCTTCTTGTGAGATTGCATTTCCAGACGCTTCCTCGTGTAATCGCAGATATGCCTTGGTTGCTTTGTGCATCTTTGGGCCTTTGAGGCTTGGCTCGGCTTTGGAGCGTGCTGTGCGCCTGACGCCTGAACCTCAGTGACTCAGAGTGAGGGCCAAGAATTGTCAAGTCGTTCTCGTGCGAGACTCGTTTCGATTTGGTGTGTCCCCCGGTGTGCCTTTCCGCGGATGCGTCCATCAGTCTCATGCTCTCATGCTAAAGCTTGACATGCTCGGAAGCGCCGGCCTCCGACTCAACACTGGTCGGCCTGTCTTCTGTTTCCCGGCGATACACTGCAAGGTCCCAACTTCACGATTGATGAGAGAAGCGCTTAGGCGAGTTGAGACTGAACATGGCTTATGTATGATATGTATAAAGAGTATGCATAGGGGTGGTGAGTAGTGATTGACAGAGATACAGAGAAGAGAAAGAGAGAGAACAAAGGGTGAAGCCAACAGTTCGAGCATGTGTCAGAACAAGCTGTGAACTCCTTTGTATCCTTCACTTCAACATAAAAGGTAGCCCCTCAAGCAAAGGTAATCACAGTGAACTTTCACATCCTCCCCAAAGCCCCAGAAAACTGGGGGGCCCTGGTGGTCGGGGGACTTAACTCGTCCCCAATGCCCTGCGGAAGACGAAGAGAGAGAACAGCGAGATGGGGCTGCTCAGACGAGGGAGAGGTGGGGCCTGCCCACTCCTCTTGCCCCATGGCAAAGCAAAGCAAAGAGAACAGTGGAAGTGACTTCGCGGGCTCGGTCAGTCGAGGCGGGGAGGATGCAGGTTTTGAGGTTGTTTTAAAGGTGTCTTTATTCGTGCGACGTCTCACGCCGACCGAAGCGCAAGACGCGGGACGTTTGGGTCCCCTTGATGAGGGGATGCTCCTTCATTATGCCGGGAGCAAGCAAGCACGCAATCAAAGCGAATTCTCAGAGCCGGCACGGTTTGGTCCCGTGGGCTTGAGGGGAGGACAAGTTCGTGGGGTGGGTTCAGATTGAGTAAAGTAAGCACTGTCAAAAAACACACCCGGTACATCAAAGGCTAGTATGCGAAGGAATCCGACTTGAGTGTTTCCCTGCAGTGAGAGTTTGCTGGTGTCCTCCGGGCTTGGCGATTCAGTTCTGTTGTGAGAACGATGTACTTTGCTGCTTGGACCCCAAGCTCAGAGTACCAGGTCTCACTTGGCTGGGGGAAGTCGAACAGACCTTTTTCTGTGAGAATACAGATAGACAGAACGAAAAAGAACGCAACAAATAGCTGGCAGATAGGTTGACCTGATCGGTTCATTGATACACACGCACACATGTGACAAGCTCTCCTGAAGACGCATTGCTTTTCAATTCCGACCGTGGCCATTTAGGCATGCTCGAGCACACAGGAGTGCCGTTGCTGGTGCTTTATGACCGCCAACATGGGAAGCTTGCGCTACGTCGGTCGCAGCATGAGCTTGGAGGCAGAGAGCGTTCTGAAGAACAGGCCGCGCAAATCGATCAACCACGACCACCTCAAAGCGACCTTAGACATCTTGAAGAGCATGCGCTACCATCGAATTGAGAAGAAGCCCTGGCTGGACGAAGAAGGGAACGTCATCTGGTCTTTGGGACGGTGGGACGGATGAACTCTCAGACACTACTCACTAATCCTAAACCGGCAAACGCTTGCGTCTTGAAACTGCTGAATATCGAGTTATCTAGAGCGACTCCTTTGCGCAGGCTGCGAGTGGCCACGCTCGTGCTCAGTCAGACCTTTGAGATGGTAATGGGCTTGATCATCCTTTTGAACATGGTCTGCATCATCATAGAAGCGAACACTGATGCGGAGTGCTATCCGGACTACGCTGATGACTACAGCGCATGTCCCAAGAGGAGTGGCAACATAGCATGGCTCGGTATTATGAACATCGTTTTACTCACGATCTACTTGCTTGAGATGGGTGCGCGCATCTTTGTCGAACGACTGGGGTTCTTCTGCAATAAGTGGAACCTGGTAGATGCGTCGACCGTACTCCTGGGGTGGACCAGTGTAGTGTTGGCAGCTACGGCCGGGTCGGTTATCAATCTAGGCCTGTTCCGGCTGTTGCGAATGATTCGTGTGTTGAGGGCGGTTCGCCTCCTCATCGCGGTTCCAGAGTTTTATTTGCTCGTGACTGGCATTTACTCCGCGATGAAAGCCATCGTTTTTGGATCGGCAATGCTGCTGTTGGTGATTCTCTTCTGGGCGGTGGTCGCAGTGGAAATGTTTCATCCTTTGCTGGCTGGTGTCCCACCGAGCGAGTGCGAACGATGCGGAGACAGCTTCAAAAGCGTTTGGGATGCGGCGATCACGCTGTTCCAGCAGACTCGTGGCTGAAACCAGCTACCTGTAGCCGGATCCGTGTTGCCTCGGCACAACTTGTCCACTGTGGATGGGCAGCAGCTAAAGCTCCGTAAGCCATTGAAACACATCCGAGAGTCACAAGGGCTCAGCGTTTCGCATTTATCTCTCTCCGGCCGTGAGTGCTAGGTAGTGAACGTGCCACAGCAAACAGTAGAAGCTGGATGCGGACATGTTTTGGCATGGCATCAACAGAAGCCAGGATCGTTGCAGGAGACGCATGGGGAGAAGTTTCCTGGCCGCTGCTTGCGGCTTGGCAGAGTCAGAGCTGGACCAGATGTCCTGGGGGCCCCTGCAAAATCTTGCTAGATTGCCTCGACAGACCGGCTGTAGTGCAGTCTCGCGCGTGAGGAACTTCGGCCATGGACTTCGATTGCTCTCTTCCTGATTGTCGTGACTATCTCCTTGGGGGTCCTGAACTTGATTTTAGCAGTCCGTGGCTGAGACGAAGTGCATGAGTTAGCTGGTTTATCCTAGTTTGCAGGTTTCTACTTGTTGCATGACTCTGGGCTAGCGGCTAGCTTACTTGCCAGACGAAGGTCATTGTCGAGAGCGCCGTCGAAGCTCGAGAGAATGATTCGGACCAGAAAATCAAGAGCAAGGAATCAGAAAGGGGCAAGAGCATGGTCGAGCTAGCTGTGCTATGTGCAGATCTTGACAAAGATGCGAGTGGCACCGTCTCTTTGGACGAACTGTTCTTCGGCTACGACAATCTACCACAGTTCAAGCGCCTGATGGAGCAGATGGATATCAAAAGGGATGAGCTACTCAGGCTAGACTTAGTTTGGTTCCTTCCGTTTTCATAACCGACAGCCACACGGTTTGTTCCACGCCTCCCATGATCAGCTTGCACTTAGAATGGAGTTGGTCTTCAATGTGCTGAACATCAATGGCAGCGGACACATTCCTTACCTTGAATTCTGCAAAAGTCTTGGAAGCTTCTTCAAGCGCGATCCTATCATCATGCACTCCCTGGTCCAGTGTTCCATCATGGACTTGAAGAAGCTGGTTCAACAAGAAGTTGCTGCTTGTCGAGCTGTCGTGGTTGCCCCCTGGGTGAATCGCAGAGTCTAGGTCCTGCACCAAGGGGCGACAAGAAGGACAGCTGCCTTTTCATGTTGTGATGTGCGCCCTTCAACTTTCCAGGTTACCTCAATGAAGCAGCAGCACGAGGAAATTTTGTACGAGCATCGCAGAATTCTGACGATGCTGCACCCTCATGGAACCTTAGATGCAGTGATCCTTGCTTGCTTTCTGAGGCGACAAATCCTGAATCCTACAAGCTGAGGCAGCCTGTTTATGTGACTAGCTCCAGATCACGCTACTACCTTCGATTTCAAAAAAAGCAGACTTACACATGTTAGGAAGCACCGAAGAGTCGTCACAGTGCTTGCTTGCTGCACTATGGCCTGCGGGTGAGTTGCATGGATTTGCCAGCATGGATACGAGCTATGGCCAAGAAGCTGGCAGCGATAGTCACACTCTTCGGACAGCTTGGGGCCAGCACAAAATGAGATAATTCACGTTCGCATCCCCCAGATGGTACTTGCGAAGACGATGGGTGATGCAAGCGGTACCAGTTGCGATCATCCATTGCTTTGGCCAAGGCTCCTCCACGTCCTGTCGCCACGGCACAGAACGGCCCATGTGTTCTTCAGAGCACTGCGAGAACAACAAAGTTTTCGCAGGCCGGCAGTCTCAAAATCGGTGTCCGAGCTTGGTTCTGTTCCTCAGGAGGTGCGAAGGCACCCAGCTCCCTTGGGTTAAGATCATCTCAAGGTCATTGCTGAAAGGCAGAGGGTTTCGCAGAATGCGTGAAGAAAGCCGAGCAGGAAAGCGTAGATCAGATCCCTTGTCGGACCGACACGGAAAGACAGCAACTCCATCCTGTTCAGCAAACACAACAAGGAGCTTTTTTCAGCAATCTTGTGGAAAGCACTACTGGCCCAAATGCCCCGATTTTCTGGGGAGAAGTCCCATGATTCTCAGCACAGGCGAGAAAGACAAAGAGATGAGATGAGAGACAAAAGAGGAGCAGCTAAAGGCGAGCAAGGCTAGTAGAAGTACCGAACTCGACTGCCAGGAAATGAACAAGAACACATTACAGTGGAAACCACAAGGCAGACGACAGAGGAACTAGAGGAGCTTTGTGAAAGTCACGTTACAGCAATCTCGCAGCATCCTGTCCTGGTGCAAGTATGACGGCATGAAGAGGGGGCCTGAAAAGAGACTAGCCGACGATTCAAGGAACGAGTGCTGGGAAATGTGACCAAGTCCTGCTAGTCCCCAGGAAGTTTGAGAATCTGCTATTCAACGGATCCGACGGATCACGCCAAGAAGCCCCCCCAGCTTCGATGGAAATAGAGTCACAAAGACCCACTTGCTCAAGAAACTGGCCAAGAGCTGCCCGCTGGTCGACCGAACAGCCTGGGTGCATGTGATGCGATGTTCCGCAGGCTCCACTGTCCCTCCACTTCAAGCTCAAATCCCAAAGATTTCCGAACCAGATCTGAGGACTGCCAGTTTGCAAACATGTTTGGGCCATTCCGGAGGGCTCGGGCTTTGCTTCAGAGTCTAGTTAACAATGGAGCTGCACATCCATTTGGTCATGACGCCCAATTAGACTAAAGCCGGTAGACCGCAGCATCCTCGCATACAGCAGGAGTTCGGAGATTTGCGAGATCTTGGAGCAGATTGACAAAGAGATGAACCCTTTGTTGGCCAAGGTTGAGCCAAAGCCGAATGTGAATCTTTTTCTGTGGTTCACAACATCTTCAAAGCTCAAAGACGGATTTGGCCCCTATTTTTGGATGAAGCCTCCCCAAGTTGTTATCGCAATGTTGACGTGCGGCCTTCAGCTAAGCCATCCTGTTTGGACCTCTACGCGCCAATTGCATTGGAACTAGTGGCCTATGACATGTAAGGAGAGTTTGGTGGCAGTGCTTGATGTGGCAAGTCCTGCTTCAACTGGAATCAGGGGCACTTCGTACTTCGGAGAAGCTTGACACAAGACGCTGGGGTTTGTGTCTTCTGGGCTTATTGAATTCGAGGCGTTGCTTCTCAAGTGCATCTACATTGTGATAGCAGTGGCTTTGGTAAGGGCGTGCCGGCAGATTTTTTTGCTAGTGCTCTTCTGGAGCCATCACTGATGGACTCCGGAAGCTTGTGTCAGCCTCGCTGAGCAGCTTGCCTCGTTGTGCAACAAGCGAACCCCTCGCCAGAGGGCATAAAAATGCAGCCTGACAGGAAGCATAGAGAGAAGCCAAGCCGTGGAGCCAATTACGGGTGTCGTAGGCTGCTCGATGTTCAGCACTGGCTTGACAGTTCGAGCCTCTGCATGGGTCTTTCGAGTTTTGCTGCTTGTACATGAGGAGTCCGACAAACTCGTGCTGGATGCCGCGGTTGCGCACGAATCGCTTGGCGAGAGGACCCTGCACTTGAAAGGAGGTTACTTGGATGTGCAGAATGCCAAGTTGTCGGACAAGCTGCAGAGACGACTTGACGATGCGGAGCTGCTGAAGAACAGACTTGCCAATTCCATCCAGTTGAGCCTGCATATCGAGTCCGGCCAAGTCGGTCTCCGAGAAGTTCTTTTGCAGCCTGGCTCGTGCAAAGTGCCGGGTTCGTCGGATAAGGAGAACTTTGCTTTAAATCCGTAGGAGCTGCCACCATCTTGATTAGTTACCGTAGATAGCGGTGAATAGCTTTTGAGAGGAGTTCTCTGCAAAGCAGGGCAACTGCTGATCTTGTGTCAGCCATGGAGCGACAAAGAGCGCTGACCCTTGCGGAGCACGGTCAAAAGTCAACGGTGGATAGAAACGCCACGACTGCAAGAGCCGTCAAGCAAATGCACCCTTCCGTGCAGTCTTGCTCGTGTCAGTTACAGCTTTCACTGGAACACGGGCTGCAACCTTGCATCGCACCTGCCCAGGCCCGAACACGTGGAAAAGAACTGCCGTCCTTTGGGAGACATTGTGCAAAAAGGACCAGCAGCGCAATTTTACACAGCACTGAGTAGCAGAATTCTGCACAAGTCATGAAACTGGGTGATTTACCAGTGCTTGAATTCATGAGGTGTCGCTTCAATTTACTTGCAAGGCACGCTTTTCCGTACAGTTCAAATCCAGCGAGCACTTGCCTGCACGATGTAGAGCTGCTGGCAGCAGGGTTTTAAGTGTCCTCTCGGCTGGTCGGAGAATCTGATCTTTGCACTTCAGCTGGGCCCTGCCGCCGTCCGTCAAGCCTTGGCAAGACCTGCTTGATATGATCCCTAATGGCGCAGGGTATGTCAAAGGCTGGCGGGACGGAGCCAGGTCGCAAGCATTGTGGATCTACAAATGATCCTTTATGTACTGCGACCACAAGGGAGAAACAAATGAAGGACCGTGGGCTTCAGGTCATGGACATGCAGCTCGGAATGATAATGCTGCTCATCTTCTGAGCCGAGGTATGTAGTTCTTCTACGGTCGTAGTTCCAGACATAAAGGCAGCCAGGTGTCGACGGAGAGAATAGCAGTGAGGCTCGAAATGGCGTAGCAAGCGGTGTTATGCAAATGGGGTATGGCCGAGAGAGGGAGGCATCCACTCAAGAAGCCCTGGCAACAGATCGGCACATGTCCAGGTACCGAGGCGTGCACGCTGCTGCAAGACCTGGCTCACGGCATCTAGTGCTGCTTTGCAGCGGCGAGCCAAATCGCGGCGTTTCACCGTGGTAAAGCATGGCTACCGCTGAAGATCGCATCAAGATGGAATGCGACAAATGCGGCTACAAGTGCATCCCGCAATGGATCCGGAGCTCAGTTGCCAATGTCGAGAGCAGCAATCACCCTTGCAATGAAATCAGAGCAAGGCTTTCTAAAGCATGTTGGTTTATACAGCTCGTCTGCCTTGGACTGGCACGCCGAGGCTGAACGACAAAGCCCACTGCTTGAAATGCCAGGCCAGGAGCCCCGAAACCCTAAACCCTAAAGAGTGTGAGCGCCGAAACCCTAAAGAGGGTTTAGGGTTTAGGGTTTAGGGTGCCATGAAGAGATCCATCGATGCCGGCTTCGGATGCAAAAGCAACGCCCAGCAGAGGGGGTTTACTCAACTTGGAAAGAAGCCCCACCGTTTGCAAAAGTTTGCATCATGCCACGGTATGCTGCCGGGTGCGATCATAGCCATGTCTGAGAGATAAACCATCTTCGAGAGTGCATCTCCATCATGTGCGAGGCATGGCTTGTGTCAGCTCACATAAGAGTGTTCAATTGCATGAAATTGAATCGTACGAAGCTTGATCCGTCCATGCCAGCCTCGACCTCATAATGATGCGTCTCAAAAGGCTATGTCCGGCTATGTGGCTCAAGCCTCGCCTCGCGGAACAGCGGAACTCGTGCCGGACGCATTTCACATCTTCGGCGGAGTTGGAACAGACCAGTTGGTCGAGGTCAATGCTTTGGTAGAGCTTTTCTAAGAAGCAAGCAGCATCTTCCTGGGACCCAGATGCTCGTGTAAAACATTGTTCGGACGTGGAAGTGCGAGGCACAGCGGAAGAAAGCAAGCACGAATGGGACGCGTGGACTTTCAGGTTCTTCCGAGCCTTGCACAGCCACACGATCTGCCGGCAATCGCCCGGTGCTTCTGATGATTTCTCTGGGCATTGAAGTCTCACGAGCGTGCTTCAATTTCAAGAGACTCCTGTCAACATTTGCCATTCACGCGTGTCTCTTCCAAAAGTTTAGCGAGGGATACACTTCCGGTCGGTGCACTTATCTTGGCAGGAGTAAGATGCCGCTTAGACATTTCTTTCGTCCCAAGGCTGGAACGGCTCGCTTGGCTAGGTCTTGAGTGACCGCCTCATAGGGTTTAGTGTAGGCTGTACGGCTGTACTGTTACGTGGTGTCGTCGTGGCCAGTCTGCGATGTGGAACAGCCTTGGACCGCACAGAAGGGTGCAGCCAGCTAGTTAACAACAGGAGGAGAGCTCGCAGAACCCACAAAAATGCGACTTCGCAAGCCCATGAGTTGGACATGGGCGCGCAAAATCCTGATACGTCAGGCAGTGCTGCGCACTCGAGGTGGGTCATGACTCTTTTGGTTGTGCAACCACGGGGTGACACTGGGTGTGTGCGTGTGTGTGTGTGTGTGTGTGCGTTGCCAGACACGCAAGGATGTCTATACGTGTCATTGTCGAGCTGTTCCGCCCTAGCTTCCTTAATCCTGGCACGACGCAGCTCTATTCGGAGCAACAAAGAGCAGGTCCAGAATCATGTCCCCGGGCTTGCTTCGTGGCGAGAGGTTCCTGCCACGAGACCAAGCGGGAGGTGTTCGGCGCCGATGCCAACGGCGAGGGTAGAAGAGAACCAGGACTTTTGCAAGAGTTGTGATGGGTCGCTCTTAAGTACAGTAGTGTTTGGTTTGCTTCGTTTGTGTTTCACATGGCGCGAAGTGAATGTGCTGGCCAGAGTAACCCAACCGACACAACTCTGCGAGTTGACGTTGTGCTTCACGAGCAGACCGAATCGCAAATAAGTTTTTGTATGGATGGGCTGCGGAAAAGGGACAAGCCGCCTGTACCCTTGGCATGGTCCCCGGGCCATATCTCTTTTTTCGTTGCGTGAGCATCATTCTTGGAATTCCTTTCTTTCGCGAGGAGAGGTGAGCACGCCCCTTGGTCCAAGTTTGGCAGATAGTTGGGCCACTCGCGGTGCCTTTCCTTTCGAGCATGCAAGCTGCCAACTGCATTAGTGTAGCCTTCTCTAGGCCGACAACGGCTTTAAAAGCACTTGATGGGCAGCTACCGAGTTCGGCCCTAACGTCCGAGGTTTAAGCATGGCCCGGCCAGTGCTATGGAGTCCAGCTCTGGATCATGCTCGATGTCGCCGGACGGAGCCCACCACTGGAAATATGGGAAATGCACCTCGGCATGTTCGGCCTGGAGGCATCAATGGCTACCTGAACACTCGACCTCTTTCCGTTTCTCACTTTAGGAGTCTGGGAAGGACAGCAGGCATGCATCCATGCATGCGTGCCAGCGCCTAGGCAACTTTTGCCAGATGGCTGAAGGCAAGCTGGCAAAGGGACCAGGCACCCGGCGCACGTAGCAGCACAGATGTTTTCGCAAGGAGCATAATGCGCAAAGAGCTCAAGATCCTGATTTTAGAGCTTTACTATGTTTTACTACTGGCATGCGCGCCAAAGGCTACCTGCATGAGTATAGTGATTTCCTGTCCTGCCGCAGGCGTCATGGCGAACCCAGGTGGTGCAGCACAGTGCGATCGGGGTGGCAAGTGCATGTTCAAGTTTGCCAAGTGCACGATGCTGGTCGGCACATCAGTGGTGTATTGGTTGGTCGTCCCACCTTCGCAGCATGAAATGCCTTCAGCCGGATTGTTGGCCATGCCCCCTGTCGGTCCAAAGCCTCGCGAACAGACTGGGAACCGGGCTTGCTAAGGAAGTGTGGCCGACCTGAGATGGGGGGCAAGGACCGCAAGTAGAAGTGCATCTAAAGAAACATAAATGACTGACAAAGACCAGCAGCAAGGACAGCGACAGCTGTGATTGGGTGTTCTATCAAGTCCTGTGGAGCCTGCATCCGTTTTCTGTGCTGCTGTTTTCTTGTTGTGCTCCTGGAGGATGTGCGGAGACCGAGCCATGAAGCAAGCGTGGCCCAGCAGAGATCATCCGAGGCCAGGCTATAATTTCGAGTTTGGTGATAGGTTCTCACTCGTGATACACGTGAGTTTCTGTGGTATCTTGCCACCGAACTGCAGCCCCGCACCACATGCCCGAATGCCTGCCCTAGAGCTATGCAGGAATGCAGGTGACCCAAAAGGAACCCCAGAGTCAAAAACTCGAGCCCAACACGGTGGTGCGACCAAAAGTCCTGCACAGTACATGAGCCTAGTCCTAGTCCTAGTTCCAAAATCTCAGCTCTGCAGCTGCAGCCCCACGTTCGTGAAGCTGAGTTGTTTCACGAGATTGCATCTCACACGTATGGAAACTTGGCGGAGACTTGTTCTTGTGACTGACGCAGCGCAACAACAGAGAAATGGCGGGGAAATGGTCGTGCAGGCCAAGCCATCGCCCAAAGTTTCTCCTCAAAGCAGCGCCAAACTTAGCACTGGGATCTACGTCATGCTGGTGGTCAGAAAGAAGCTGTCCTTTGGGTAGCTAGGTCCCAGGCCTCAGAGCCCGCTTGGAACTGTGGCTGCCACCCTCCTCCAGTCTAACAGCAAGGCTGGACCAAGCTAGGGACTTAATCAATTGCTGCAATTGGCTCCTTTCTGTGTCCAAGCGTGCTCGAAACGCACGGTGCAGGAGGATGTGGAGCGACCTTCTTCCAAAGAGAAAGCAAGCTTCTTACGTCTTTTGCTGCTGCCTTGCCACCTTGCTTTGGATGGTCTTCCTGGTCGCTTCCTCAGGCACCCACAGGCGGGCAGAGAAATGAGCGCACACGTGTTGTGTGCCATGTATGCTTCAGCCTCAGTCGCATGCGCATTGATTTCCAGCTGCGCCACTCGTGCCTTCATGTGGTGGTTGTTTGAGCCCAGCTGTGCAGCTCAGGTGGGTATAAGTCAGTCCCACAGTGGATGAACGACAGGGCACATTGCCTGAAGTGCGACGCCGTGCTGAAGACACAGGCTACGATCCATGGAGCCGCTGCCGTCCCAGAGAACATGGAGAAGGACTTGCATGCCCGCATACGCATGGATCCGCAAGGGAAGGCATACGTTTTGACGGAGCACTGCAACACGTAAACGAAGGACTTGGGCGCAAGTCGTGCCTCTGGCGAAGTGAGCACCTACAAGCTCGCGCCGTCTAGTGCCATGGAGTCTTCTTCCGGTACCTGCTCCAAGTCACCGAATGGCATGCATCACTGGAAGTATGGCAAGTGCAACTACTGCCAAGCCGCCGAAGGCAAGCTGATCAAGGGTGCTGGAGCCCTCGCCAACCCCGGTGGCACCAGCACTTGCAACAAAGATGGTGGAAAGTGTATGTTCAAGTTCTCCAAGTGCACAAAGTGCGGCAGGAGAGAGATTTGAGCCGAGCTGAGAGCTATGAGCCGAGTGTCATTAAAATCACTCCAAAGTACGCTCTTTCCGCAAGCTTCAAGCTTGAGCCTGTTTTTGAGTCTCTGCGTCAAGCCCTGGCCCCTTCTTCGCACCTGAAGCACTTTTCCGTGACACCTCTGAGAACCGTTCTAACAGAAGCCAGGGCCACGCGAGAATCGACTTGACTTTCAAGCGACACCGAGTCTGCTTTGTCGGTATTCATCCAGCCGATGGCACCTAGTGCCAGAGTAGTTACCTGCCATTTTAGCAGCAAGAAAGTGTCGCAGTGCCAGATCCTGAGCGCCAGTGTACGGCGACAACGGCCGAAACTGAGCACATGAGTCGGGATGCTGGCACAAGATAAGGCGCCGCCCTGAGCCGCCCCAAACCTTCGGGTGCACTAGCTCCGACAGGATGCCGGAAGCTGCTCCCGGAAAGGCTTGTCGTGGCAACTAGAGCAGGGCATGTAGAGATTCGCAGCGTGAATTTTGGTTCGCAAAACGGCATCCGAGAATGCAGCCGCAGCAATGCATATCTGTCTGGTTGTCTCTGCGGCGTGGGTTATATTAGTACGTGGGTGGATATGCGTTCATTCGGTATTTACAAAGAATTATGGGAATTATCTGAACGAGAAATAAATTTAGGGAAACTATATATATATATATATATCTTGTATTTTCATTTTCTGATTAATCGATATAGATAGATCGATAATATACCTACCTTCGGAAGAAGAAGAATATCTGTAGAAATAGATTATCGAAAAGAAATTCAGGCATAATATTTACGATCTTTATTTTATTATCCGATCGTACCTTGATTTTTATACATTTATCTTCTCTTCTCTAATTAAATTTTATCGATACGATAGATATGATAAGCAAAGGATGGGTTTGTTTAAATTTGCAATATGACGGTAGTAATATTAGAGGAGTATTGAAGTATAAATCTCTTTTTCTATTTCTCGTCTGCGGGAGAGTCGATAATCCGTATAATGTTAGTAGACGCTTCAAAAAAAGAGAAATACACGTTATACCTTACTGGAAATATTTATGCGGCGAGGGCACACGTTAGAATCATTTCGCGAATTTCAATATGGAATGCCCCCAACAAATATAGAATTTACGAGGGATTGATACCTTATATGAGAATATCTAAGATTATAAGATGCCGAGGGCTAAAGAAAGGGAGGGGTAGATCGATTTTTATAGTGTTCTGAAAGCATTCCTGAAAAATATGCGGAAAGCCTTCTTATTTTGATGCAGAGATAAAAAATTCTAAAATATGTTCTCTGACCAAAAAGTATTCCAATAGAGCGCTTTGCAGAACACTTGCCGGAATATTATTTTGCAATGCTTGTCACCTGGAGAGGATGGGCCCCCGAAAAGGCATTCCAAAAAGAGATCTCAAAAAAGCGCTCCGTAATGACCTTTTGCTGAAAAAGTATTCTAAAAAGTATTCTAAGATGTGTTTCTAGCCGGAAGCTTTCAGATGCAAGAAGGGTGCTCTCTCAGAATGCTTTTCGGTACACTTTCGAATCTGGAACATTATTCTCCACGCTTTTCTGCAACACATTCGGAATGCTTTTTAGATCACTATCAAGCAATAATCAAGATTCAGATTTTTGACTCCTAGGGGATCTTGAAAATCTAAAATTACACTAATTCTTTCTAAATACATCCGATTCCCTCCATTATAAATCATAGATAAAACTACGCACATACGCAGAACAAAGGTACTACCTCATTCTTTTCCCCAGAACAAAACGAAAGAAATCAAAGAAGCAGAGAAAATCAGAAAGAAAGAGAAAAGAATCGATAATATCCCTTTTCTATTTCATTTTTTCATATTCATAATTTCAATTTCAATATTTTCTATCTTTATTTTATTATTTTAATTTCTATCTATTATATTAATAGCGGGAGATAATATATACTTATAGAGTTTATTTAATTATCATTTTCTATATATATATATATTATTATTCCGAATAAGGTTTCAAAACAATTTACTAATCTAATCAAATATCTCTATAAGCAAGTCTATAATAAGAAATCTGAGAATCTGAGAATTTCGGTTACTCCGAGTCTATGATGCACCCGCCGACGAGCCAGAATTACGAGTGCGTATCTTCTTGATTCAGAACCCAATAGTGAACCCAATTATTTGCCTATCAGACGTTATCAATTCGGCGACCATTTAGAATTATTTTTAATTAATCCACTCAACAACTTACGCTAAAAAAGCGCCTTCTTTAGTAACTCATATACCTAATCAGATATGAAAAATCTAATACTTCAGTTCTCGACTACGGCAATATCGATATTCAGAACATGCAATGCTCGTCAGATCTACTGATACGAAAGCAAGCCGTAGCAAGGGTATCATCGAGCATTAATCACGTGCCCAAGTATGCATGCGTTGCGAAATATATTCCGCCAGGAGCTTGCGGTTTCGACTCTTGATCTTCCTTGCTGCTCTTGAAAATGCGATGTTCATATTCCTTGCTGCTATATCAAGCTGCACTCGGTCTATGGCTGTGGGTTCTGTGCGTCCATTGCTGAGAGTCGAGGTCCCAGGGTTAGACCTTGGTAATTCTGCAACGCCATGTCAGACAGCACGTGTACTGACGGTGTTAGAGTTGCACATTCGGCAGTCGAACATGAATGGTGCAATGCAGACGTGGGTGCTCTAGGAGCAGCTAGGGTCTGAACCCATAGCTTCTTGCGGCACCTGCCACATTCTCCGAGTATTAAGCAGATGTGCCTGCACGTGTCCACGCACCAATGTGATTTGTGCAGATATAGGCCGGTGTGTTGTGTCTCCATGTGTGCATGCTTGTATAGGAGGGCATGAGGATTGATGTGTGAGTCCTCACATGTACATAGGTGTGTAAGTTCATTCGTAAAAACCGCATTGATTCTTGTTTATGACATTTATTCAGCACCGCTTCTAGCATTCCTGATACGGCAGGCATGTTCTTCTCGCCACTTCTGATAAACATGTGTCTCGCTCTGGCTTCTGTAGGTCCGACTGCTACACACCTGACGCATACTATACATGATAATATTCATGCCAACAAACAGGCTCGGGCCTACGATCAGAGTTAACGCCACGATGGTATATATCAGGCCAAAAGGCACATACCTTTATACCACATGGTCAAGCTTTGCGAGTATCTTCAGCTCTTGAATGGAACTTCACTTGCACGCATAGAAGCGTGCGTATAAACACAGAATTCCCACTCTCGCTTGAGAACCCCTGCCGAACAAGCAAGAGCTGTTCATTTACTGATCAGGAACCACCTAAAACCTGGCATTCGGTGCTGATCTCAACCACCTGGCAGTACTGCAACTTAAAACTTGCAGCTTATGCCTCGGTTGCTCCCAAGTACTGCCGCTGTTACGAGGTGCTTCTTGAATTCGTGAATGATTTTTTTTTTGGGGGGGGGGTTTCATGCCTCACCCGCCTGGCATGTGTTCAAAGCAAAACGACAGGTTCTGCGGCTCTCGCAGGAATTAAAGCACGGTCATGGCCCATGGGATGGAACGCTGATGTTCCGTGCTCGTGCAAAATTCTATGCTTCTGCAGCTCATGTCACTGTACAAGCCACGCAAGGAGACACTCGCCTCTGCGGCATCGCCCGGGTGCGAGTGTGGTGCATCCTGCTTAAGCAAGCAGTGCACAGGAAAGAAGCAAGGCTTCCCAGCACTACAGGGACAATATCTCGCAACAACGTCGCACTTCTTTTGACCAACGCTCGCAAGTTTGTCCAGACCTCGGCCAGACAATTGACTGTGACAGGATTGGCCAAGCTTGACGAACAGAACAGCCAACACATGGCACTGCGAAAATCATACGGAGTTTGATGCCCGGCTGCTAACGTGTTGGGAAAACCTCCCGCTGCTCCTGTCGGTCTTTCTCTGTTGCCCACTGGCCCTAGGGTCTGCGAAGATCTGCGCTGCACATGTACAGGCGGACCTGCTGTTGGGCTTCCCTGACATGTCGAGGCCCGAGCCTACAGTAGCTACTGTAACAAAGCCCTGATATATAGCTGGATGCTGCGCAGAATTCTGCCGGCGTGGTGGCTTCCCTCATTCAACTGGGTCCCTGCATAGCTCGGCACTTTCGCGACTAACTCCTGACATAGTCTGGAGCGAGCCAACAAGATAAGCCAAGTAATAGTGGCATAGGAAATAACTTCTGAACAGTCAGCTGTCCCGACTGCGCGCGCAGGGCCCGGCCCATCCATTCGATGGCTGGCTTCGGAACTTGAGGCATCACGTAGCTCTCTTCCTCCACACAGATAAGAGGAGCGGACCCCCGACAACTCCGCACGAAGGCTCGCACTGGTCAACTCGGGCATCTTTCTTTCCCCAGGCTCGAGGGCGTGCCCCCGCGGGAGCAGCCCGTCTGTTGAAGGGACGCACGGTATTATGTGCGATAGCGGTCTGTTCCTCTCCACGGGCGGGCTCGGTGATCTCTCTCTCTCTCTCTCTACCCTTCCTCTCTTCATTGGAAAAGTTGAAGGATTTCCTTCAGCATGTTGCCCCAGATGGCTCCAGAAATGACAGGCATCCCTAGAATGTTCCAGCTGGCGTGCCCCACTTACCCCGGCGAATATTGTCAAAACACAGCACACTGTCAACAACAAAAATGCACTAGGTTGACGGCACCACCTCGAAATAAATCTTCCCCGCGGATGCTGACAAATGCCAAAGGGTCACTAGCCAAGCGAGAGTCGGAGAACTGAACGCGGCAGAGTGGATTAAGACGACTACGAAAGCTCTGCAGTTCAGAAGCAGACGGCGGCAAGCTAGCAAGGCGCGGCTATGCGCAATGACTACAGGACACAGCCGTCTGGGAGCGCTACGGCATCTCCAAGCATTCCAACGCAGTGAGCAAGGTGAGGTTCAAGGCTGTGAGGTTCGCCTGCAAAGCTGGCAGTAGCCGACGACTTCTGGTACCCACTGCTACTGATACTGCTGCACCACCACCGCAGCGCATCACGAAGAGTCTGAAAACTGCATTGCGCTGGCATGTGTACTCGTAATCCTACTAGTACTAGTCTTAATATCCAAAGCAATTGTAGTAAAAGTCGTCGTCGACATCGTGGTTGCTGTCGTAGTCGTGGTCCTAGCCGTAGCCGCAGTCGTAGTAGCAGCAGTCGTAGTAGTAGCAGTAGTAGTAGTAGTAGGAGAAGTAGTAGTAGCAGTAGTAGTAGTAGTAGTAGCAGTAGTAGTAGTAGTAGGAGAAGTAGTAGTAGTAGTAGTAGTAGTAGTAGTAGTAGTAGTAGTAGTAGTAGTACCATGTAGTACCACTTGTACCGCTTGCGCCACTTGGGCCACTTGCACCATTTCTCTTCTTGAAATGATGCAAGCGGCGCAAGTGATTCAAGTGCCGCATGCAGGTGGTGCAAGATTGCAGGATTTCAACATTCGCCCCTCCCCCCCATCATGCACACTAGCAAGATTGCAAGATTGTGCAAAATGAGGAATCTTACGTGCAATCTTGCCCCGCAAACTAGTAAAGCAAAATACCACCATCAGCAAAGTCTTTGCCCACCGGCGACCGCCCCAAGATTGGCAAGATTTGCAAGATTGACCTAGATGGGCAAGATCTTGGTCCCAAAGAGCACGGTTCGTTTCCCAGCACAATGTCGTTTTGGCTCCCACTTGTCGGCGGATCCCGCTCTGCAGGCTGTGCGTTAGTAGTAGTAGTAGTAGTAGTAGTAGTAGTAGTAGTAGTAGTAGTAGCAGAAGTCCGGTCTACTTGTTCCAGGAGCGATGGGATAGACGCGTGAGGAACAAAACTTACGATAACGACGGCCATTTCTTCGTCTCAGCCAACAACACCACGGTCGCCTACACCAGATGCTGGAAATGGTCCAAGGGGATTCAAGGAGATCCTACCACAAAAGAGCGTACGAACCGCATGCTGCAGAGCCAAGTTCCAGACATTTCTTGGGGAAATCCAGGTTGACACTAGGCCCATAGAGCACAGCTCAACTCAGCCGCCTAGGTCACAGACCACGGCTACGGCCACTGCGGCTCCTCCCCCTCCCACACAGGAGGAGATCGAAACGTACGTGGCCGACAGCATCCAGAACAACTCCTTTGCGGAGTTAATGGCCACCGTCCGCGACACCCACCACTACAATCAAGATCTCACGGAGCAGGATGTGCTGGAACTCATTCCTCGCGGACTAGGACAAATGGAAGTCTCAGGATCCATGTGGTTATGTTGCCTCCACTGTCGGAAGCATAATCGCCGTGTTCAGTTCAGCACAGGCCATGGCATCAAGAACCACTTTGTCACGCAGAAGCATGACCCTGTGTCACAACCTGCAGCACAAGGAGCCTGGACCGCCACTGCCCCAGTGCCTCATCCTCCTCCTCCCCCCAAGCCAACAATACCGCAGGAGATCCCTCTCCCTCCCAGTCGCACCCGCACCAAAGGGTCCGACAAAGCCGCTGGCTTTGCGCCTCCGGCTCCCCCTCCATGCCCCTTTACTTCCACTGCGGCAGAGAAGGCGGCCTACAAGGAGAGCCAAGCGATAGCACCGAAGTCGTCCCCCACACTTCCGGTCAAAGCTCCACCGGCCCAGGTGGCCTCCTCGCCTGTGGCGCCGGCTCCCCCTCCAGCTATCCCTGGCTGCCTCCCCTCCACAGGCACAAGCAGAACAAGCAGCCCAAGCTTCCCAGCGTTCTCTCACGCCTCCCCCTCCCTCATCCCGTCCCCCGTCAGCCTACGAGCCCCCAGAGAAGAATGCTGGACCAGTTGGCTATGTCCCACAACCGGCCCCCCAGACGGAGGTCAACTACACGAGGCTGGAGCTTGCTCAATTGTTGAGCTCTCAGTCCCACCAGGACTGGATCCGAGCATTGGCTTCCATCAACATTCTGGTGGCTCCGGTTATTCTGGGAGGTCTTACCAACCAAAAGCAGCAGAACCTCTGGTCCACACGAGTGGAGGCTCTCAGCCAGGTGCCTCCGCTCTTCTCGGCCATCAAGTCTGTCAAGACTCAATCTGGCCTCACATGGGACACCGCCATGTCTGTGCGGCGAGTCCTAACTAGCG
Organism: Symbiodinium sp. CCMP2592; assembly: GCA_905221615.1. Lineage (NCBI taxonomy): Eukaryota > Dinophyceae > Suessiales > Symbiodiniaceae > Symbiodinium > Symbiodinium sp. CCMP2592. Next base: position 617,599 of record CAJNDT010001580.1, on the reverse strand, counting down.
AAGGACGAGTCACCATAGCCACAGGCTCTGGAGAAGCCTATCAGGAGCTGGATGCTCCCACAAAGGTGCATGGCCTGATCCATGCCTGTTTCAACAGGTTGTGGGACGAGAAAGAGTTCCAGCGACACTTCCCAACGCGGATTGAGTTCAACATGATCGCTACTACAATGATGACGGTCTACAACGAAACTGCAAAATCCGCAGGTCTCCCAGCTAGGATGCTCAGGGTCAAACCCAACAAAGATGCCTACTCCGTCATGAAGATGAGGATTCAGCATGACAAGGGGATTGAGGAAGACAGGCGTATGGCCAAATTGGCAGCAGCTGCTGCACCCAACAAGCGCCCGCAGGTGCATGAGGCAGATACAGAGGGCAAACGCCAACGCGATGCCCCTTCATCCTCAGCCTCCAGTCAGTGGGCCAGGCCGGCAAGCTCCACTCAGGAAGAAGACTGGGACTGGTGGCAACAGTGGTCCTGGCACGGCTACTATCACTCTTCACCGCAGTGGCCGCATGGTCACAACCAGTGAACCTAGAGCAATGTCACAGACTCCCCTAATCCCGTATGGCACAGCCTCTGGGAATTCGATGCTCTTCCGACGCTTCTGCACATCTCTTCGGAAGCTGCAGTGCAGAGTGATCACCAAAGGCAAAATGCAGGACTCTGCACTACGTCTGAGCTGATCCGATCAGTCAGCTATCACAGTTTGACTCAACCAGCTCTGCAGGTACGCGCATGTGATCTTTACGGCCTTCTGTCAACAGCATGAGTAATCCGTGTGGGACGCCACGAGACGGATACTCCAGGTGTCGGCTTCGTCTGAGGTACGGCCTACTTGCTGGGACAGGTGCACAGACGGACGCGTCTGTTCACAACAAGGTGTCGGAGGAGGAAGCCATAGTTGAAACTTAGGAACTGATTAGACTGAGCAGATTGAGAGGTCTGAGCGATGAATGCTAGCAGCAGTTTCACGAGTGCACGAGACCAAAGGCGCCCGCAAAGCGCAGAGCACGCTCGCGCAGCGTTCAATTGAAAAATAGTAGCAGAAGTAGTAGTAGTAGTAGTAGTAGTAGTAGTAGTAGTAGCAGCAGCAGTAGTTTTTTATCACCGACATGGCACTCCAATGACAGCTCCGCGGGGACTTAACTTCTAACTACTCACAACAGAGCCTGTATCATACATAGTAGCAGTAGTAGCAGTAGTGGTAGTAGTAGTAGTAGTAGTAGCAGTAGTGGCAGTAGTAGTAGTCGTCGTCGTAGTGGTAGGAATCGTAGTAGTATTAGTAGGCGCCCCCCTACTAACCACCTCTCCTTAACACTTTTAAGAGCACATCCATTTTACTCGGTATTTAGTGCACTTGCGTGATGTCGCAGTGCAATACCAACCATCGCTGTCGAGAACTGTTGCTGCTTGCGGGGTGGGCGGGGGTCATAATGACGCACTTTTTAAGAGGACATCCATGTTGCTCGGTATTTACAATACTTTCGTGATGTCGCAATCCAATACCAACGATGATGATCATGGGTTGAGGCGCCAGGTGGTTGGGAGCGGGGTGGCTAGTAGTGGTAGTAGTAGTAGTAGTAGTAGTAGTAGTAGTAGAAGTAGTAGTAGTAGTAGTAGTACTACTACTACTACTACTACTAGTAGCAGTAGCAGCAGCAGTAGCAGCAACAGTATGAGTAGGAGTAGGAGTAGGAGTAGGAGTAGGAGTAGGAGTAGGAGTAGGAGTAGGAGTAGGAGTAGGAGTAGGAGGAGTGGTGCAGAACAAACAAACTAATCCGACATGATAGGGCTTTATTTACATTATGTTCTATGGCATTGTACAACGCAAAGTAATGTTATAACTATAACCTACATTGTGCTTTATGTATTCGGATAAACACGATTTCATACTTGGAGTTCAACATCGCACAATGCATCTAGTACCCGAAGGTCAAAGTCCCTATGTAAGATGCAGGCCAAGACGTCTGATGACCACCAGGCGCCCAGCTCCGAGCCCAAGGAGGACCTGCGGTCGATGACTGCACCTTTCGGGGCCCTCACTTATAGTCTTCGGAGAGACGCAGCGCAAGGCTTAGCACTCAAGAGAAGGCTCATGTTTACGCTCTCGCAACGCACTTGCCAGACGAGGTCTCGAGTTCGAAGTACTTTGAGTGGTCAGGCTGGTAATCAAATGTAATCAAAAGGCTCGTGTTCGGCGCTCACACTCGGACAATCCATGCGAGGCATATGGTTCGGAGTCTGCTGAGTGAAACGGACCTAAGGGAGCATTTATCTACAACGACTTGTATCCAATATGGCGACAACAATAACTTAACTGTGCTCCTGGAAGTGTCCTACGCCCCTCTCAAGATCTCCGATGTTGAACTGTGGCCACCGGCTTGTATCATGCGGGATCTTGAGGCCAATCTCTGCAGGTCGCTCTGAGGACTCGGGAGCAAAAAGGCCACTACACAAGTTTACGCTCTCACAACTCGGACACAGCCAGGCGAGGTTGGCTCGTGTGGATTCTCTCCACAAGTTTAGTGTTTCGGGTTTGGAGCTTCTGGCCTCCTGCATTTGGCTGGCGAGTCTGGCATCGCAGAGTGCAAGGCAAGGCTACACCACATGTCTGAGATGACAGTGAACTAAAGCAGCTCACCAAAAAAACAGAAGATGATAACACGAACCCCACATGTTTTCGATGTTCACACTCGCACAAGGCAGGCGAGACTCCGCATTGTCCACAAGATCGCCACTTTTACATCTGCGACACCCTTGCAGACACCTCTCCATGCACCCCCAAATGTTTTGGCTTCGACTTGCACCCTCGCACTGGGCAGGCACGGATTCACAGGGGAAGTCACCACGGCGCCAACATGTTTAGGGTTTGGATAGGGTTTGGACTCTCGCAACTCGGGCAAGGCTGAGAGTTTAGGAAAAAGGGCCCCAGCCCTTAAGGAAGCCGCCTGGTAGCTTCCGGAGAAGTTGGCAGGCCTGAAGTGACATGTAATGTGAAGAGAGAAAATCTCGAGTAGAGCACTCTGTGGGCATCTCTTGCGGACCTGCAGCTTGTTTGCGCGCTGGCAGCTCGCAAGGGCATAAATTCGGGGAATGAACTGGTGTTACTCACCAGATTTCAATATGTCTGGGACCGGGGGCGCAACTCTGACCGCAGCACAAACCTCCAATGCTTTAAGTCCACATCCTGCTACCTGCACATGTCAGAACTCTTCCGAAGTTGCCCTGAGACGGCCGGCAGAAGATCATAAGGCACCTTAAGGGAGTAAAGAGCCCCTCCAACGCCTCCCACTTACCCTTAAGGGTCCGAGCCCTCCCCCTCTACCCATCATTGCCACTGCACCGACCGGCAGAGGAACTAAGGCTTGATTCTGGTGCTGGGGCGTTCAGGAAAGGAGGAGCCCCACCTGAGGAGTGCGATTTGATGATTTGGGTGGACAGGCCATCATGTGCTGCCAAGGAAGCGACGGGCTGAACAGCGATAACTTCTGGAGGTTCTGAACCTTGAGGACGTAAAGTAGCCGACTCCCATCTAGTCCTACAGCCAGCCACTTTGTCGACTCGAGTGGGCCAAGACCTTTTGGAGCGGAAATCCAGCCGGAGATACACGAAGGGGCTTGAGTCGGCATGTGCCAACGCAACAACTACAACAACCGTGTGAGTGAGGCTACATTAGCTACATTCCAGTTCAGCCAACACGGCCAAAACTTTAAGCGCCATGCCGATGAGGCAAGCATGGTGCAACCTTAGCAATGCACAAAGGCTCAGTTCTGCCCATGACAAACGACAAGCTTCCTGTACTTTGTGCTCAAGCGTAGGCTGCGTACCCGAATAAAGTTGACAGGCCCCCATACCTGACAAAGATCTGCAGCGCGAGCAAAACGCCACAGTGGGCTCCAACACTACGCATTTCTGGTTTCAGGGAGCCCTTCTCAGAGACTCTTCCATTGAGCATCATTGAGCTCGGTGCAAGCATGCAGCTGAGCCCCGTGCGCATACATTGGCGTTGCATCCCATGCCATCGTTTCACCTCATGGCTGGCTTCTTCCATGTGCTGTGCAAGCTCGAGATATGAAGTGCGGGAAGTCAACTAAAGCATTTCACACAAGTAGCGAGAGATTCTGGGCGGAATCAAACTGCTTGAAGTGTCTCAAACCGGCAGCATTGCAAGAATTGCGGGAAAGTTGAACTGCTGATTTTTACACGAGTGAGTGGAGCTCCTTCCTCGCGATGGGACTGATGCCAAGGTTAGCACCCGGTTGAACACGGCAAAGCTGCTGGTGCAGGATCTGCATGTGAGGCATCAGCTCCTGAGACCCCAAAAACAGATAACAGATATCACAAATTCTAGATCCCTTCGCTGTTCAGCTGCCTTCTTCGCATCTCTCCGAGGCTCCAACAATGATGACACTTCCAACCTTTTGGCTTGCAGCAGGGGGCTGGATGAAACTATACATCCCTGACGATACGTCTGCTGGATTTCTCCAGGGCCACTGATGTGGACACGCTCTTTTTTGGACGCTCAGCGATCAGTTCGATGGCTCAGATGGAGCGGGATCTCAAAGAAAACTCGAATTGGTTGCCCATTAATGGGCTTACCATCACCCTGCAGAACTAGATCGGCAGACGACATGTCGCTGAAGTCTGCATATGCATGACCTTTGGGACGTGCCGTAATCGGGTCAAGTGCAACTTCAATTCGGTTGGCCTTTGGTGCACCCCGCTGTTTGATGAAGAGCTTCAACTGCTCAGTTATGTTCTCCTGTGAAAGAGAGACCTGCAATCCCTCGAAACGTATCCGATGTTTTCGAGCAGACTCCTCCAGCAGATTTCCACCGTCCAATGCCGGATGGGTTGTTGGTGGCGCAGGAGGCAGGCTTGCAAGCTTCTTGCTTACCAACTTCCGGGCGATCATGTGCAGGATGTCTGCATCTTCACACAGATCTGAAGGTTTCATACCGTCTGTGTTTTCTCGGTCAATGCGGGCGTTCAGCTCCATAAGCAGGGCCACCACTTCGCGATCCCTGTTCATGGCAGCATAGTGCAAAATACCGTTGTTTTGAGCATCGACTGTTTCGAGGTCCGCCTTGGCACCAATGAGAATTTGGATGATGTTGGAGCTGCGGTTGAGCACTGCAAGTGCCAGAGCACTTCTTTGTTCACAGTCTGTTTGCTTCAGGACCTTCCTTGCAATGCTGGGAAAGTTGCTCCTTAGATGTCAATCAGGCTCAGCAGTGGGACAATCATGTCGCCTTCACAGAGAATCGGGGTTTGTACTGGAGCAAAGGGTCAGGGCAGAAGTTTATCCGGATAAATCTCTGGGGGCCTGAGGTTCTGGGGAAGGGAACTGCAAATAAAACTCTAGGCCTAACCCTTTAGCGCAGGCAATCGTCGACGGAGATATATTTGTCGAAATCGCACTACATGTACACCGACATGGCTTTTTGTGCTTAAAGAGCGACATGCCGTGATTTATGTGATTTGGTGCAGGCTGCAATCTAAGCTGCTGCATGCCTGCGGGACTCGGGAACAAGCTTCTAGGCCACACGCACAGCAGCAATGATTCGTTCTGTTCCTTCAAAACAAGCAAGCATCCCCTGGATAAAACTCTAGGACCTGACCCCCACGAGGCCTTCAAGTATCAACAAAAACAGCCCAAGATCACAACGCCTGGCCCAGATAAAACTCTGGGGCTCAACCCCGCGTCACGAGAAGCAGGAAACTGGATAAAGATAAAGTTTGCGGCTTGACCCCCAGGGGATCATCTAGGCAGTACAGACCCCGATACAGAGAACATCTGGCTAATCACATGCCCAGGCGCTTAACAAGCTTAGAGCGAATGTCAGTCGCCGTCTCCAGCAAAGCGCAGGGATGTTCTCCGCGCTTCTCTCGCAAGTCCTCGTACAGCGGTCGACTTGACGGCTGACACAAATGCACACTGTCACGGCTTCGCTGACTGGTGAGCAAATCAGAGCAAATCCGATTACTTGTTCTTTTCACGTGCTGAAATCCTTGACCGGTCCTTGACCAGTTTCTTTCGGCTCCCGACCTTGTTTTTCGGAGTTGGGGTAGCCACCTTGGCGTGACGACACGAGGCCTGTACGGCTCTGAGAAGTGTAGCCGAAGCCAGCAGAGCCCAGCCGTTCAGACAAGCTGCCGCCTTTGCAGATGACTTGACATTTCCACGCGCACCCCCCGGGCTTCCTCTCACTGAGGTAGAGCCCTTTGTGGCATCGCGATCTCTTTCGGGCTGAAGGTTCTTGGTCTTCTTGGCCTTTTCCGGCGAAGCGGGGCCTGTTCGAATAAGGCTCGCGATAGGTCCATGAGCCACTTACTAGGCTTCTTTCTGCCGCTAAGAGGCTCGTCACGTGAAAATGTGGCAGCTTCGGGGGAGCTGGAATGTCTGCCAACCTGGGACTGGGAGACCAGAATCACAACTCTGCAGAACTGAAAACCCCTGGTCGGAGAGAATGCTACTGCGCAAACTGTGGCAACCATCCGGTGCCGAAACGTACTCAAAGAGGCATTGCTTGGACAACCGCTTCGCGATGGTTAATCACAGCCAGAAGGAATGCTGTTGCACCAGAGTCGTCTTCCACGACCTTGTCAGGATCTGCCTTGTAAAAGAGAAGTGTCTGCAAAGCGATTGTCTGCCCATTTGCGGCAGCCATGTGCAGTGCTGTTCTCATGTCCACATCCAACTCCTCGATATCTGCGTTGGAGGCAAGAAGTGCCTGAATCATCCCTCCGTCGTTGTATTGCGCCGCGATGTGCAGTGCAGTTTCACCCACGTATGTGCGGGAAGTGAAGTCACTGCCGAGGTAGTGCAAGTTGCATAGGGTCTGTACGTTGCCAGACTGGGCTGCCCAATGCACTGGAAGCCACCCACTCCTCGTGAAACACGCAACCCACCCGGAGGCACAACCCAGAGGGATCAAGTTCCCAAACAGGCCTGAAATTACTTCTCGAGGCTGACATGGCAAAACTGACAAGAACAAGCATGTCATGCCAGGACACTCGTCGCGGGCATCCAAATCGGCATTCTTGTTGACCAGATTCCTGAAATGGAGTTCTTTTGGTGATTGCAGCCATCATCTATTGCTAATGCCTGTTGTCATCAATTAGGGCACGGAAAATGACATTCTGTTGCATCTCTCTGGGGAGTTACATCAAAAACGCTCCGGGCTTCGACCCTTGGCTAGGGAAAATCGCACACAGCACCACACGGCGGCAATAGGTCACAGCCCTCTACTCGAATACAGCACAGAAGGCCATTTTTCCGACGTCGCTGTCTTCGCCAAGAGCTTATTGTTGTAAATCCCGTGACCTTTGGCTGTGTGCCTTCAGACTTCAAATCTCCAATAAGCGTCGTTACGGCCTCGCAGGCACCATGCCGCGCGGCCCACAAGAGTGCAGTGCGTCGTGCCTCATCGCGGACATTAACCTGCAGTCAAACCGGCTTTTCTATCGCGACTGGCGTGCAGTCACATTGCTCGTCAGGTGGAAATTGGGCCCAGTTGCACACCAGCATTCAGCAAAACAGGCACACTAGATCACCCGGCCAATGGCATTGCTACTAGTTGTGCAAGACCGGCAGCCCAAGCCCCGATGGCTAGCTCGGCGTCGATCTCTTGCCAGCGCCCCGCCTCACGGAACGATATCGTGACAACTATATGTCCTCTCTGCTGTCTGCTTGATCACCACCGAAGCCCTTCAACTTTAAACCAATGGGTAGCAAAATTATGACTGCACCCGACATCGGCAACCTAAGTAGTTTGACATTGGGTAGCTTTGCCAAGCTGTGTGAAGGCCGTAGCAGCTTGGCAGGTCTTCCGGCCTTTGCGTGCTCGAGCAACCGCTCGTTGCTCCCAACTATTTCCACGACAGAGTCGCCCACTGCCAAGTGGTCGGTGCTGAGCATTTGAAGAACCTCCCCGCGCTCATCGATGAGATTGGGATTGGCTCCATGCCGGATGACAAGTTGAACCATATCCAGGGATTGATGCAGCGCTGCCCACATCAAAGGGGTCCAACCGTCCTCATCCTCTACGTTGAGATTTGCGCCTTCTTCTATCGCTCGCTTCACACCATCATAGTCATTGTTCCTGGCTGCAGCCTGGAGCTCCTCATTCACCTCCTGAACGGCTGCAATCATGCTTCGCATTTCCAGCTGCTCCTGCGCATGGTCGTACACTGTCAGGCCAGCTTCGTCTGCTTGCAGCAAGTTCAGACCATTGGCCAGAAGAGTCTCCACCATAGATAGGTGCCCATGCCGGGCTGCCCACATGCAGGCAGTTCGTCCCTCGTTATCCTTGGTTGGGCCCCCCACAGAACCAGCCTTCTCCTTGCGACTGCGAAGCCTCAAGGCCTTTTAACCCATGATGCTAGATCAACGATAAACCACAGCAACTAAACTGTAAACCACTGCAAGCTTTTCACAGGCATGTCAAACGCCCCTACTGAGAAGTGACAGGGCTCGGATTTGAGATAGTTTGCGCTGGATGTCAGCAATGCCGTCGCGACATCTTCACAGCCGTTTATGGCACACCAGATCAATGCTGTCCAGCCATTGTTATTTACCTGCAGAAAGATGAATGCCGGGAGAGCTTGCGTGCCACGGGCCCGGGCAAACTTCTAACTCTGCCATGTGCTGCCCAGCAGCAGAATTCAGATTTGCCTTTTTGGCAATCAGGTAATTCGTGGCGCTGGTATTATTCTGTCGAGCAGCACACATTAGTGGCGTGTTGCCTCAGTTGTGCCGCAGAAAGCAGCGCCAGTAGGCAGCTTACTTGTAAATGGATGACAGAGCTATTTGCCCCAGGCCTTCGCTGCAGGAGGTGTCGAGATGTGCTTTTCCGTCCACCAGCAGCTTCACCAAGTGACTGGAACCAAGATGCGCTGCAAAGTGCACAGGAGTCCAACCAAAGGCTCTATCCTTTATGTTCACCTGGGCCGTCGATGCGGGAACACTGCCCTTTCTAGTCTACGACCTAGGGTCCAAACCTGTTGGCCCCGGGCCTCTTTCTGTCCATCTGCATGACTAAGCCAATCAGCCACAGCTTTGCCCTTCTTCTCCTGCTGCATTCGGGTTTCTGTGCCTTCTACAAATTGTCTTCGGATGTCTACAAGCATTCCTGCTGGCAACACTGCATCCACGCCCATTCGACAAGAGCAACAACATCAATTAGAATCCGCCTGGAGGAGGAACCAAAGCCGTGTTGACTCAGCTGATGGCTTCTCTGCAGCTTGCCTCTCAAGGCGTTCACCTTGCTTCAGACATCATGTTTGGTAGCGGTTCCTGTTGCTATGAGCAGCAGGATTACAACACCCAGTGCATCTCCGTGGCTCTTTGTTCCCTTGCCGTTGGACGGGCGGCGCTCACGCTCCTCAGGTGGAGGAGGGGGCGGAGGCGGAGGTGTGCTGGGATCAACCTCGCCATCGTCTGAATCATCCATGGCGGCTTCCCAAAGGGCTGTCGAGACTTCCGCGTGCTTGTCGAGCAACTTTCTGATGTTTAAGATGATCAAAATGGGCTAGTCGTCTTCAAAAGCAAACTTGCAAGCTCTGGGTTCTACTCGGGAACACATCCACCGTAGGCTGCTTGGCAAACACTGCCGCGCCGGTAAAAGTTCCTACTAGCTAGGTGAAACTACTGCCTGTGACAAAATCGAGCCAACCGCAGTTCAAAAAAAAAAACCTTGCTTGCAAGCTGCACGGATGCTCTTATAAGGCAAAACACGATCGTGTCTTCGACTGTGGCTTTTGCCGACATGAATGCCCCCCAAGCGAGGCCAGCTCCGTGAGCACCTGCCAACTGTAGCAGAATGTTCAAAAAGCGACAAAGATCCTTGCAGTCCAGTAAAACAAGGTTAAGCAAATTTCGCGCTATCCAGTACAATGATGCCCCACCTCATTGTGCCTGTCTGATTTTGGCCCCGATACGACTCGACGAACAGAGTGGACAGCAAAGCTCTTGCTGCCTATAAGGATGCTCGCTGAAGCTGCCAGCTGCCATTGGCCTCGTACATCAGACCTCGGCATGAAGTGATCCAAGAGCCATCAGCCCTGCGCACCCAACATCTGGAAAACGACTTGGAGGCTGACTTCAGATCCTGCAGGTGCGGTGTGAGAAAACAAGGGGGCTGCCTTTCGATGCATTCAAAACACAACTCCGTCCAAGCCTCATGTGCGAAGTCTGCCCAAAAAGCTGCTGCGCCTGAGATTAGCGAGCCAAGAAACGTGCCTCATGTCATTGAAGGATGAGATCCCGGCGGCGGCGAAGAAGGCCCGAGCGAAGCCTTGACTTCGTCTGTTGCTGCAAATCGAGCAGCCCTATCCATGAAACAGCTCTAACACTAATAATAATCATGATGATAGTCATGGTGTTCAAACTATTCTGATAGTCATATTAAGAAGAATAACGATAGCACTGAAAATGCTAATTCCTTGTCCAGCTCCGATGCACAGGTTCTTGGTGCACATGCCAGCGAACGAGACCGAGGTCACAGCAAACTGACGACTTGCTTGCTGTTCACAAGCGCGCGTCTCGCCTTAGGTGATGCAAGTGCAAGTAAGATCAAGCATGCGAACTTCTTGGCCCCACTTTCAGCCACATTTTCGTGTCGGAACTCTCTGGCTGCTGTGAGCTAGCGTGCCTGCGAAATGTGTCCATCTCACAATGATTTGGTTCACCTCATTCAAAATCCTTCGTGGAATGGGGAGACCTCTGTGGTTCACGGGTTCGGCCATGAACATTACGACACTTGCAGCTTCAAACGTCATTCGGCATGCCTGGCTAGGCATTCCACAAATGAACTGGGATTTTGTAGCTCTTGCATGCTTCTGCTTCTCCTATGTTGGTACGCCTGCTGTTGCATCTGCACAGGCCTTTCCGACAAATCCTACGCTGTCCGAAACATTTGTGCGCTTGGTTGCTGCGCATGATTCGTATAGACTTGTGTTACATTCGGAGCTACGTACAGAATATTGTCGGATTCCTTAGACAGATCGCACCGGAGAAAGTAGCGAAGTTTTGGCCTTTGCGCTTCGCCTATTTTGGCTTGATTGCAACGTTCTGCCACTGGCAAGGTGGACAATCATCTATAAGAATTCTGCCAAAAACAATAGAAAACCTTTTCACCAGGAGCACAGAACTTTCTCTCGGAGACATGTGCAACAATGGTATCCTCATGAAATTTGGAGTTCTGTTTCGCGTCGATCTGCCACAGCACATTGCACGTCATGCTTGGCTGTAAGTGGCTTCCAACACGAAAAAAGCGCTTACGAAGCGGTGAAAGCATTGCATCCAGCACTTTCAAACCTTTAGCCTCTCAACTCGTCTGTTACCACCAAGCATCTGATGCTCGTGTTTTGTGCAAGTTCGTTTGCGTGACAGCTGGGTCCCATTGATAATTGCAATCTCGTGCACACATCAGGGTGCCGTCTTCGTTCTAGCTAAGTGCTTCTAATTCGGAGGGTACGTGCAACATGTGGGAGATCTTGACAGAGCAAGCAGGAGAGGCTTCCGAAATTGAGTGCACCGAAAAGCTGGTGAAGGATAACAGCTTGCGAGTTGGTTCCGTCGGCAGTCCTGCTAAGGGTGGGCTCCGATCGAGACACCGGTCTGGCATTAGATCGTTTCATGATCCTGTGGAATTCTCTAGACCACGGCCTCCTCCAGATGCCGCTGGCTGCTTCATGGCACGTGTCGTCTCTTGTGCTTTAGCTCTCTGAACAAGGGCTCGTGCAGGCGGCCGTCGCTCGATGAGCAGCATGCGCCAGCTGGTTGCCTGCAGTTCTGCGCGACTTTCGTCCTAGACGCAGCAAGGCTGGAGTAGACCTAACAGATGCACGGGCTTGACGGCCACTGTGCAAGATCAAAGCTCCAACATAATCTGGTGCTGATGAACTTTTCCAGGACCACTTGCCCTTGGGCCAAGCTGCGCTTTCCTGACTCGTCCTGGCACATGGCGGAGCTACCGCTGAAGGTGCATGCCATGCAGCAGTGGCAGAGCTAACTTCTCACAGGCATGGCGTTTTAACTCAGTGCTGTGAGCCCTGTAAGGGCCAAATACGCCCTTCTGGGCTGCAAGGAGGTCGGCTTTGGAGCAGAACAACCCTGCAAGACCCTCTGCCCTCTCCGAGCCTGGAAGCCTGGCTCCATGCAGAAACGCCCGCCGTGGAGAAGCCAGCAGCCCTTGGCTTGAGATGCTGGAGAGGTACTCAAGCCAATTTGTTCTCATAACTGTGGATGCCAGCTCATCGCAAACTTCGGGAGCCTCTCTCCACTTGCGAGGAGAGCTGAGGCAAACGCACGCGATCCACTGCAAGTCGAGAGGATGATGTGCCTCGCAATGCTCCGACCAGGCAGCTTCAGTGCTTGTGCTTGGAACACTAAGACTAAGAGCTTGGCTCAAGCCGCCTTTGTCCCTCCCTTAGTGTGGAGGTATACTTCTGCGACAGGCTGCACTTGCGCACCCGCAACACACCCCAGAAATTCACACGACGGTTGCTCCACCCTAACAGGACCTCTCGGGCATCCACCAAACAGCGTCACGCCCTTGTAGCCCCAATACCTTCAGATGTCCGACCACGTCCGGCGAAGTGTACACTACTGCGAAGACGGATCTGCGAAATGTCTCCCGTCTGGCAGTTGGCGCATCACCCCCCGATGCACTGCACCACCAAGGCATCGACGCATGTTGGAAGCATCTTTGAGGCGGCTGCCCTTGCGAGAGTCGCATGAATGCATAAACTGGCTTGGAGTAGAACTGTAAGTCTTCGCAGGCCAAAGCAGGAAGACACGACCTTCACTGCTTGAAGAGCCTTCCAACACCGCCGAGCGACATTCACAAAAGTCTGTGCTTACAACTACAACTCCACAGCCTACAACTCTCTCAATCGAACACAACGAACTATTCCCAAAGGTTTCTCCAACGTGAAGCGAGGCTGCTGCCGATGTTTGGTTCTCCGATCAGCATGGGCGTCCTCCATCGAACTTCTCTCATTTTGAGGGTGGCTCATGCTCACGGAAATAGCCAAAGACTGCGGGTCCTTCGGCTCAGGAGCTGCAGGAAGGGCCAAGCGAAACTTTGCCCTGTGCCAACATGCTGGAATATGCTGGTTTCAGCGTCGGCCAGATCTTGGAACGACATTTAGGAAATTTAGGATGCGCCTCTGAAACCGGCCTTTTCATCCGGCTTGAAATGACATCCATGCAAGCTTCAGTTGCTTGCTGTGTGTACCCATTGCTTCCCACTGAGGTCTGGACGAAGAGCATCTGATGCTGACCTTGTCACAGAAATCGATCAAGAAGACTTTGACTTGTCTGCAAGCGAGACCTACTGCAATCGTGAGGACGGCGACACAAACAGCAGTCACAGTTGCTTCAACTCATTTCGCTGAAGTGCTTCGACAAGCGCCCTTTCCGATGATGTTGTGACTCACTGCACACGATTTCATGTCGACGCTGTATGAATCTACCAATGGACAAACAGCCAAACACCCAAGACTATGTGAAGGCATTATCCTGCCATGTATTCGCAGTCACAAATGGGAGGTACTATCGGCGAGCATACCTCGTCGAGTGAGCGTTCACTGCGGCAGTCGAAGCCTAAAGCGCTCGACTGGCAATGCCCAAAGCCTGTTTTAAGCCCTGGGCAATCAAACCGCCAATGATGATTCGTAGTGACCACGAGTCTGTCCCGTCTGGGAAGTCCCGTCAACAGCGTCAGTAAAACTATGCGTACTATCTCTGTTGCTGGGCACAACGATGGTCATAAAAAGTCTCAGCCCAAGATATTCTACTGGTTCGTCGCTAAAAAAACTCTTTGCGCAGTGACTTTTCCAACCACCAGTTGTCGCCCACAGCTCTGCGCTCACATCACCTCGCAAACTGCCGGCTTCCTTGGCTCGTCAAAGTCTACGTATCTAGGTACACGCAATCAGAAAAGGAGCTGTGGCCGACGCACTGCAGACTGAGCAGACTTTCCGCAGGTCTTAGGATGTCTCAGGTCGAGATAAGGCTCGGCTGCTGGTTCCGCTGATCTGCCAGCAACTGAACGTCTCTGAGCTTTCCTTCCAGCTCCTGCCGGTCGAGGCACGCAGCGTTGTAAGGCCCCGAACTGACCACATGCAGCGATTTTTGCCCATGTTCAAGCAGCATGTGCAGCGCTTTCAGCAAATCTGAGCACTTGGAGCCATGTAGAACACGAACCCCGGGTGGCCAGTGCAACACTCTCGCAAGATCACCTTCGGCTGCAGTAGCGGTCGAGGCTATGCTCGGGCAAGGCTTCTAGGGTCCTCGTTCTTCTTTTCCAACTCTGCCCCTGCCTTTACCTTCATCTCCAAGTACAGGATATGCTGGTGCGCCTGTTCCAAAACATGTCGGCACGCGGACTGGGCCCACGAGGCATGCGCGATGCTAATAGCGGCTCCAGTCATGCTTCGCGGACGCACGCGTCCTGCTCCATGTCCACGTGCTTCACCTGCAAGACAGCACGCCGGAGGAGACTCATAATTTCTAATCCGAAGCGAGCGACATCAAGTAAGCATTGCTAGCCATTTACACAAGGCTTCGGCTGCAAGAGGTCTCACGAAGGCAAGCCTCCCCGTGGTCAACTTCGTCGATGTGACCAGGAAGGTTTTCCTGCAACCACTTCGAAGTGTCAGAAGACTGCCGCGAAGTGACGAAGCGAATCCCATGCTGACTATCTCAATTGGACACGAGAGCAAAGGTCTGCAAATGTCTGCAACCGGCGTAAATAGGCATGCTTTTGGTGTCGATGACCGTGGCCTCACAATCTGCTGCCGAGGCACATGTCGGCCCTGCATTCGGTTCAGTCTGTGCTGCAGCTGCTCCTGCACAACTGTTGCACAACAGTGCAACAGAATGCAACCATCAGCGTCGGAATCAAGATGGATGTCTAAGCCTGGCAAGCATGCCCATGCCGTTGCGACCTATTTGATGCATGACAGGTCCTTGTCTTGCATAATCTTGAAAACCTGCCCGCGTGCTTTGACAAGCTCGGCCTTCACCTCAGCGTGAGACGAGGATCAGGCACCTCTGCTACAAGCCCCCAACACAAAGCTTCTGACGTCCTCTCAAGGCTGCACAAGCTCATCTTCAGGCTATGTCAGCTATGCAAGGACTTGTCCTGGGTTCCGAAAAACAGAGGCAGGGCGCACAGGATTTTCGATGATTGCATTGCCATGCTGCGCTATAGAACTGCAGAAGTCTGCCGGCCGGCCAATCTTACTACATCAATTCCGAAACTTCCGCATTCCCTGCTTCTGCACACTGCACCTCTTCCAGGGATCCGCCGCGGACGTCCATCCAAGGCTCATCTGACTTGACCTGCTTACGAGTCACTTGGAGCGCAGTGTTGACCCGTCCCAGTTTCAACCTAGCCTATCATCTTTTTGTCAGCCCGCTGCCTCCTTGGGACTGGGAGTCAGCCGCTGTGCAGGCGGCTGTGGCTGCTGTCCAGGTGGCTGCGGCAGCTGCTGTGCCGGAGGTTGCGGCAACTGCTGTGAAGGTGGTTGCGGCTGAGCCGGTGCTGGCGGCTGCTGGGCAGGCGCCTCTTCTGCTGGTGCTGGTGGCGGGGGTGGCTGACTCTCCTGCACAAAGTCATGAAAGCATGGCTCTTCACTGGCTTATTGGCACTTATTGGCTTCGACCCTGAGACAAGAGACAACGGTTGTCGCCACACCCCCCCAGCGCAGCTTCCACTGCTTTGAGGCAACATCTTTCTTTTTCTTCCGTTTCTTCTCTGCAACCGCTGCCCGAGCAACCTCGACATCTCCTGCAGGGCATCTTTGTATGTCATGGGCAGGTTACTCTTCTGGCCGCAATGCAAACAGTCTCAGCATGCTGCTAGTTTTGACATGGATGGATGAAGCCCACACGTCCTTCAGATGCATCATAAGGCACAGGAGTTTGCCACCGATCGCCGCAGCCCCAGTTCCCATGTCCGTTCTGACACTGATCGCTTTCGCCCTGTTCGGCGGCTCGCTTCCGTGCTTGAGCCTCCGCCTTCTCAACCTGGGGGTGTCTTTCCAGCGGCCCTAATAAGCATCCAAGGACTTGGGGTCTACATTGGGGGCCCTCTGAAACTCCCACCTGGAGTTTTACGATATCTACGACGTCCACACCATCCGAAGCCAGGCGCGTCACCAAGGCTTCGAACTGCTCCAGCCATTCCAACATAGCATGCCACAAGCGATCCCCATCCTTGTACCCATTCAGTCGCTCGCCAGGCCCTTCCAATTGAAGCTGCCGATGAAGGCGCGCGACATCCTCACACACTCGCTACTCGCGATCGAAACGGAGTCTGAACACAGCTTTCTACAACCAGATTCGCAAACCGAGCATCATGTTACTTGTAGCGAAAACTTGTTGGAAGACCTATCAACATCGCTTCCAACGAAGCCATGCTGGACTGTGAGGCTCACAGACCAGATCTAGAAGATGTATTTTGCAGCACTACGGTCACTCGGGCTTTTAGCCAGCACTGCCTTCAGAAAGGCTCAAGACAGCTGAAACAAAATCTGGCACGGAGCAACTGAGCTGAGTCCTCGAATGAGTCCACACGTAGCTTTGCCTCGCTATAGAGGAGATCCCAGGGTTTGATAGAGGTACCTGGGCAGCTCTTTAAGCTACACCACTTGCTTGGACTGGCACGAGGCATGGTTCATGTGGGAGCACTAGCCCTACCGCCCCAGAACCGTCAATGACTGAAATCTAGGAAGAGTCTACAGTTTCGTCTGGAGATCAGGCGCCCGAGTAGTGCAGAACGACCGCACCCTTATGGCCAGCACCATTCCGGATGTTCTCATGGGCCACCGAAAAGTCGTGCGGGATCCGCTCGTTCTTATCAATCTCGAAATTGTATTGACAAGAGATGTGCGTCCATCTGTCAAATGTTCCATAGAAGCGTGAAAGGTATTCCTGCTCCGGCATATAAGTCTCGTAATGCTCGGGATGCTCAAAGTCAAATATCTCAGCTTGCATGGTTTCGAACACCGCCTGATCAGGCTTGAGAAGCATAACCCCAGCCTCAGTTAGAGTGGTTACGTCGCGGTCGCAAAACAGGCCGCTAGCAAAACACGACATGCAGCGTTGTCAGCTGCAGATTTGTGAGTACGCTGAGGCCCTGACATTAATACCAGAGGCTTGCTGATGTTGGGGAAGTCCATCTGCTTCCCTTCTTGTAGGATGACCCCACAGAGTCGCATAGGGCACCAATTCTCCATGTTCCATAACAGGTTCACCGCGCTTCATTGCAGCTGGTGCTCGCAATTGGAAAACTTCTCCAAGGTCGCCACGGACAAGTATGTCCAAGTCAAGGAACAGGACCTTCTCGTATTCGTGCTGCTCAAGGGCACGCAGCTTCGTAAAGACACCATGGAAGCGACTTGTCCAGTAGTTCTTGAACAAAGCCCTCGCCACGCCTTTGTATAGGTAATCTACTTCCCTGCATTTCCATCCGGCCGTTGTCAAAGCTTCAATGTATGCCTTCGGGACATCATACGTATGCAGAAGCAACAGGGACAATGTCTGTCCCGTCTGACTTTTGGCCGCAAACCTGCGGAGACCTTCAGCGACGACCAACGCCCCCAAGAAGTACTTGTCACATTCACCGCCGTACAACAGCGTTGCATATGCATGTCTCGTGGTGACTGTGACTGTGCAAGGGGGAGGGTGAGGCTGGGGTATCTCTACTGAAATCGTGAGGGGTCGGCGGCACCAAGGGCACCCAAGCACCGAGTCAGAACCCCTCCCTCGAAGGCACACGCCAGTGCAATTGGACTGGAAGCGTGGTCGAGGGGAGGTGTATTCCGGTACGTGATCTTGGTCGCACCAAGCCTCTAAGGATGCACTGAAGGAGAACTTCTCGAGGAGCTCAACTAACAGTTGCCGCTGCTCCGACTCCGGAAGGTTCCACACCGATAGCAGCACCGCCTTTAGCTCCATGAGGCTCCAGTCGGACACGTTTTATCAACTTCTGCCGAGCAAATTAAGACACGGCCCAAGTCGATCAAACGATGGTACTATATGGGACTACAGTTCGGCTGCATTGCAGACCTGGGTGTTCAACTGCCTTGGGATGGTTTCAGTTGCTTCATACTGAAAAGTGCAACAGTGATAGGCTTGCTTGAGCCTCGCAAGCCTGCAGTTTGTGCCAACCATGCGGTGTTTTCAGTATGCTCGAAGCCCTGTCCTTGTCTGGCTCCGGACGTTCTCGAGCCGCTTCCTGCGAGTGTTCACAGCTTCGACCGGTGACGAAAGCAGTGCTGAGGAATACTCCGAACTGCTCTCACTTCCTCCTTCGCAACGGCCCGGACCTGCGCCAGTTTCTCCTGCGGTGCCACCAAATGGCTATGCCCTCATCATGGATAAGAGGTCGAGAAAAAGTGCGATTACAATCTGTGGTTTCCATTACCGCTTGGCACTCCTCCGCTTCTGCCTCACATTTCCCGCGCTCCTGCAGCTGAAACTCAACCGCATAGCTTGGCATCTGCGAGACTAGCACTTCCCCACCGAGAGCGGCATGCGAGCACTCAGAGATACACAGAGTCTACCAGCATTTCACCAGGCACGTGTCCTCGGCTATGGCAGCAGCAACTTTCACCTGGCATCAGCTGTGGCATCAGCTGTGCATCGCCCCGACCAAATGGCTGCTCCGATCCTCGATCTCTTCCTCGAAGACTGCTCGTTCCTTCCGCATGGCTGCACAATCTACTGCTCCCAAGTCAGCTACAGCAGCAAGCGCCGGCCTCTGCCATGGCATCCCTTACTCGCTTCAGCTCGTCCTGCCCGAAACATGTAGCACATGTGCACACTTGCAGAGGAGACGCGAAAAGTGCTAACCAAAGCTTATCACTTCGCTCCTCGGTGGCTTTGAGCTTCTGCTTCACCTCGGCAGAATAATGCAAAATATTTCGGGTTGAGGATTTAGTTTAGGGCATCGCTTCAAGTCTGCCAGAGCTTTGCCGACATGCCACCAGTTCCAGCTCACCAGCTGCAACACCCTTCTCGTAAGCCCGAACCTGCCAAGAGTCCGGGACAGACTCGAAAAACACCAAAGCTACAACGATCAACGACCGGGGAGCTGGGGAGCAGGCTTGAATGGCCATAACCCCACTTTCGAGGAACTTGAGGAAGCTCTCGCCTTAGAACTGCCGAAGCACGAGTTTCACCTAGCAGTGACCCCACGGGGAAATTCACCTTTCGTTAGGAGGGGCTGCAGTGCAGGGAAGTTCACCTGAATTGTTGATCCTGGTGCTGGTGTTCGTGCAGGCCAGTCGGTTCTAGCTGCAACTGTGCGGCTGCAGGTCTGCTTGAACTCAAAGGTGTACCTGGGAGGATCAAGATTATGCTACTGCAGCTGGCTCCATCTCTAGCGGCATCTGGAGAAGAGCGATGCCATTCCACGAAGCGCATTGCTTGAGACATGTGCTTGTGCCACTGGTGCATTCAGTTCGTGCTCCTTCCGTGCACATGTTCCTGGCATGTGCCTGGGTTCTGCTTGAACCAACACTTGTCAAGGGGCTTCAAGTCCTCCGCAAGCGCATTCCTCAACTACTAAGCTTTGACAAGATGAAGCACCAAACTTGTTTGCTGCTGCCACGCTGACATGGTTCCGCGGCTTGTAAGATGCAAGATTCGGAGAGTAGTTGTCCATGCGGCCATCGGTATCGAACCAAGAAAAGCGGACGAAGAAGCTGGACCTCGCACAGATGACACTGTGAGGCAACGGGCTGACGGGCATTCTTGGCATGGCCACGCAAGCCAAGATCCTAACCAATTCCGCGCTTCAGCATTTTCGTGGGTCAGCCGTCCAAAAGTGACCTCAGGAAGGTCTTCATGTCATCCACCTTCGAGACTAGCTGATCTGCGTGAGTGTGTCCGTGCATGCCCAGGAACAACCCCCGTGACTTCCTTGTCTTTCAAGATCTCAAGCGGGTTTCCAGCCTGCCCGCGCAGAGCCACGGCTCAAGGGAATTTCAATCTTTTCATGCTCGAGCAGTTAGTGCAAACAAGGGTAACTTGCGCTGCTCAGAGGCTCAGGGGCTCATGCTCGTGCAGGCTGCTACCAGTAATTGTCCCGGCGGGCCGATGTGCTGATCCGCGTCATTGATGGCTTGTTGCTCATGAACATCTGCATGGTGACCTCCACAGCACCTGCTTCCGGCAAACTGTTGCCCTCGAATATGCACAAGCGCTCAATGCGCTATGAGGTTGCTGTGGCCTGTGACATTACCCGAGAAGTCACGCAGCGTGATCAACTCCCTCACCTCAGCCGATGGCAGCCCTCCTTCTTCAAGGGCTTTTGAATGAATCCACATCAGCCACAGAATGTTTACTGCAAAAAGAGCTGCCATATCCATCTTGAGGAGAGGTGTCACCCCAATTGCTGCAGTACCCACCAGTGTGTGCCTTGGCACCCGCCGACACCAGGCATGATACACCGGGACATGATGCTGCCAGTATGTCTTTTTGTTCGATCATGGTTCTCAGGACCTGATTGACTCCCCCAAATCAGACATCACAGCTTGATGTGAAGACCTCACATGTGAGCCTGCATCACAGAGAGTCGCAGGGGGCGGAAGGTAACTACATTAATTCCTTCGGGCAAGGAGAGGTTGCCATTGATACCGCAAGCTGACTTCCACTGAGAGTCTCGAAGTCATCCCAGAAGATGGCCAAGTCCTCTGTGTCTAATGCTGCATAAGGAGAGAAAACAAACCTTTTCCTAGGGTCTTCTGTAAGATCACCGTGCTGCGACATAGCCAGCGCCACAAGACTGCAGAACTCCAGACCCGAAAACAGAATACCTGGAAGTCGAGAAACCCTGACTGAAGGCCCAAACCTCGAAACTCAAGGAGAAAGGCCTTGCACTTGAGCTTCAACTTTGAATACCCACTACGATTGCTTGTGAAATGTGCATGTGCTTTAGGCCTGTAGGTGTCATGCAACCGGATCAACGAACCGTCTCCTCGCCAGCTTTGCTCTGCGCAGCTTGCTTGTTCGCATACGCGAGCATCTTCACAAAGCGATCACGGAACTTCCTCGGTTGGAAGGCTTTCCGTTGTAAGAGGCTCCAGTTACGTCGGCTGCGGCTCATTCTCTCAGTGTTACTGCCATCGCATGATGCCACCGTGAGTGCAGAAAAAAAGTTGTCACCTTCTCACCACCGATACAGACACCCTGGTTCAACTGCAAGCAGCCTGCGCACCTAGCGGACCAGTATCCAGTATCCCAGCTAGCCTTGGCCGTAGACCCAGCTACCAGTCGAAGGGCTGAAGCGACCAAAGCTGGAGCTTCTGGTCTTTGGAGTTCTGGACCTCTCATGCCGAGCCAAAATGAGACAACGCCCACCCTCCCACCCTCCAAAAACAACATACACAAATTCATGCTGCACCATGTAGTGGCTATGCACAATCAAAACCCCCGCAGTGCCAGACATGCAAATGTGTGAGGACCGGCATACCGAGGAGCTGCTCCACTGCCTACCCAGCTGCCTCCATCTATCGATCTATCTACCTACCTATGTACACATATAACTTATGTATATATATATATATGTGTGTGTGTGTATGTGTGTAATATACACATACATACACACATACATACAAGCGTGTACATATAAGTGTACCGTGCATACACAAACTTTGCATGGATTGGTGTATTTTCGTTTGGCTGCTTGTATAAGTATGTTGCGATATTGCGCACCAGATGTCACATGTGTATGCATAGGATATACATACATATAGACACAGAGAGAGAAACAATCATAAGAAATATTGCATATGACAAACATGCATCATATATCAGACATCATATACCACATATCATATACCACAAGAATGCATACATCTGTATCATACATATGCAATTTTTCACACACCGTATACCATATATCAAAAACCATATGGATAGATGTGTACATACACAATGCGCATATATCTTATCTCATACACCGTATGTCACATCTCGTAGGTCAAAAACCACAGGTCACGTATCATGTAACATAGACCATACATAGTTTATCGTGGATCACAATAACTTCAAATATCATATAACATGTATTATAGCAAATATCATGTAACGAACATATTGTAAATATGTATATCTCTACCTATATCTATACCGTAGGTATGCATATATATATATATATATATGTATGTGTGAAATGATTAAGGGCAAACGATATAGGGTACAAAATTGAAGATACATGCATACAAATACAAACGACACATGCACTATGCTGCATAAGCGTGTGTGCATTCCCAGCTGCATAAACGTATGCGTTTCCGAAGCCACGGTTGGCTATAACGATATAGGCTGTACTCGTAGGTTGCTTACTTGGACTATACGGTGTACCGTGGCATTCTGCGCTACATATCCAAGACTAGGCTTTGAGTTTACGGCTATGTACGTGAGTACATGGATTCGTATCGTTTTGTACTCTATGACCTTTCATTTTCAGTTATGCACAGCGAATGATGCCCTATGTAAGTTGCAAGCCACTGTTAGTACAACACTAAGCAGTTGCACTCCCACGTCGAGCCGGTCGCCAAAAGGGTTAGCAGCACAGTCAACCAGTATTAGCAAGCCGGACAACTGCAAAAGAATCGTCTCAGCTGTCAGTTGAAGGTACCCACACATAACACATATACAAATATGTGCGTATGTACGTATGCATTTATGGATGCCGATTAAAGCATTGCCCGGCGTTACTAGTGCCTTGACTTGAAGCAGCAGCCGCTTGGTTTCCTCAACCATCTTCTCCTCCACATTGGAGTCTTGTCTTCGAGCCCTGCACATGTCCGCTGTAGATGCAGAATCTCGCAAAACAAAATCTACCAAGGTCTGGCGTGGACGAGTTGGCACGAAGCTGGGCTTGCAAGAACTCTGTCGCGTTCTCAATTCCCCCAATCCGAGCATCCAAGCCTCGGATCTATGGCATCGATGAAATGGAAGGCATACCTCAGGCACGGCACCGACGTCAGAGACTGAAGCAACCGCGGCTCAGCCAACTTCAAAGCCATAGTGCAGCTCTGACACTGCACGCCCAGATTTGCGGCGATTCTGTTTGCCTTCAATTCACATTTGTATGGGTTTCCGTACATGGCACAGCACAGCGCACGTCCCACCTCCACCAACCGAGGTTGAAGCTCTGCCATTTGCTGACGCGAGAGGCGAATGTCCAACTCAAACCGGGAATCCTTGCAAGCACAACGACTTTCCAAGAAGAAAGGAGGGGAAAGCAGCATGGCAATCGAGCTTGTGCCCTCCCCGCGCGTGCCTTGCCAGCCGTGAAGGCAGCACGAACCCACTGAGCTCGTGATCTTTGCATGTCGAGCTTGCCTTTGAACCTGAGTTCTGGCCAAGCTCGGAGCGCACGGAAGCAGATTTTCTCCAGAACTCGGGACTCACCGGCATGCCTGTGGCTGTGTTGTCAGCTACTGGCACGAACCATCATTGCCCTTCTCCCCTGAGATGGTGACTTTTGAAGTGTCAACTGCGTCTGCATCTGCTCCTTCGCAGCAAGAAGGCAGAACGCGACGAGCACTTCAATGCAGGTGGGCAACTGCCCGTCCTCTTTCAGCTTCTCGGGGTCAGATGCTTTGGCTCCTTTTTTCAACTCTTCGATCTGCTTTTCGTACCTCGGCTTGTTTCACAGACTGCTAGCAGCGATGTACGGGCTGTCCGGGCTCGTCTCCGTCCGCTCTTGAGTTTCATGATGCCGCCCGGTGTCTCTGCTCGCTCCAACTCCATCTTCTCCTGCTCAGGGCTGCCATACACTTGGCATGGGTTTTCCTAAAACCTCAAAGCTCACAACAGAACTTTTATAGCCTTAGGCCTTAGGCAACAACATCGCAGGGGCCAAGAGTGCGCGCCCCTTGAACCTGTCCTCTAGCATCTTCTGTTCCTCGGCCAGTTTGGCCTGCAAGTAGTGAACATGCTGTCGGGATCATTTGGCTACACCGAGGACTCTCCAACAAAAATCGCCTCCTTCTCTGCCATCTCATCATTCAACTTCTCTCTCGCTTTTCGGATCTCTTCTTCTGCATCCACCTCGGGACAGAAGCGACACTTTTCAATGGGGTCAGTCATGGTGTCTCTGCGTCGAGGTACGCAGTCAGTATGTCTCCTCCAACAGCACTCTGACACAGCACAGGCACCCCGTTCTTTCGGGACAGCTCGGCCATAGCATAATGCCAGTCAATTACCACCGGCATGCCCTTGTCGTCGAAGCCAGTGGAGGTGGCTGCAGCAGCTACTTTCTTCGCTTTTTTCCCCTTCGGATCCACAAACCTGAAAGGCTGAGCTTCAGTACAGTATAGGCACAACTCTGCATGGTTGCTTTGGCATGTGTCCTGCCTGAAGACGAAGTCACTCCCGAAAATCACGCGGGCACCGTGCTCCAATCTTACCTTGGTGGCCATCTATGTAATCTATGCATGAACATGACATCCAGCCTAAATCTCCTCTAGCTTCCGGGTGATCAGTGACTTGTCTGTGCCGTGTTTCCCGGCCAAGGAACCCCGGCCCCACCGTACTCGACAGCATTGCCATTGACCTTGCGGAAGCTATGGGCTAGGGCTAGTCAGCACACATGCCGTTGACCTGCAAAAACTGAATTTGTACACAGGGCTCGCTACAACAGCCTAGTGGACTTGGACCAATGCTGGCCTAATACTCTGCACGAGGCATATTCCAAATAACTGAATGCATGCCAAGCTGACCCAAAGAACGGCATCTGCTTCGGCAGATTTGATCGTAACTCCTTGCAGTCGGGAGAACCAGCAGCCATGCAGATAGTGCTCAACCTCTCAGCACCCAGCCACTGGATTCCAAAGACTCCAGGATTGCATGCACAGGCCGTATGCTGTCGCCATCCAACTTGATGCACACTTCCTGCAACAACGAATGCGCTGTCACCGCCCGCAGCTTGATTGATGTTCGAGCTTGCTTGAGGGACATGTGCAATCGTGATCCGCGGGCGTCCTCATCGTCGTCCTCATACTTCTTTATCTTGGTTGTGCCTTCGGGGATAAGGTAGATTAATCCATCGTCATGAGCATCTTCACCTTGGTCAAGCTTCAATCGCACGGGCAAGGCATTTACAGGTCCACCATGCTGTAAGACCATCTGCACACTACTGTGTGCAATGTGTGGTCCGATTACGTGTCTGATTGAACTGGATCATCCAGGCGACACAGGTTGACGAAATGGCATACAGCGCCGTCTTTTCCACCAAATCCACCGCCTTTCGTGATCATCGCCATCATATCCTGCAAGCTGACCTAGGATGGCAGGCTCGCACGATCCGCTGCACTCTGCGAACCCTGGCGATCCCTGATGCTGCTGCTTCTGCTCAGCTCGAAGCAGCACACAGTGCAAAAGTGAGCACACAAGCCTTGTAAGATTTGTAGGTCCGGCACCCCCATGTCCTCGAAGGACTTCTTCAAGACCCTGCCAAGCATACGCACTGCGTGCATGCATGCAATACCAGCCATGAAGGCGATAGGTTTTGTGCGACACCTCTCGGACTCGTCTGCTTTTTGGAGCTTGTCTTCCCAGGACTGCATTTCCGATCCTGAGGATTTGGTTGCCGGATGAGCACGCTTTGCATCTTTTACCTATCTGCGAACATGGCACGGATGATGGCGGCAATTGCCTCCTGCTTCTCCATGAGATCTTCCTGCCAACGTGCGACAAACCATGCATGCAGCAGTGATCGAGTTCACAGGTTCTAAGAAATCACACTCAAATCTAATCTCCAGCCGTCTGCTGGAGTGCCTGACTCTGCGGAGCAGGCACCCCAAAAAATAACTTCTCCTAAACTTCAGAATACATTTCCAATAAGTCAGTCATGATTCCGTGTCCCTACAGAAGCCGAGCTTCTCGGTATGACTGAAGGTCGCTCACCTGCATAAGATCCATGACACTCAACCTCTTATCAAAATGGTAGCAATAATACCATCCTAATGTTTCTGATAACCATACTATGCGACAGTGATACTACGTAATTCTTGGTACTAATCTTTTAATGATACTGAGAAGAATCTTCCTAACCCCCCCCCCCCCTCCGGCCTTGGAGCTACCCATCTGCTCTGTGAGACGCCGGGCTTCGCTCTGTGCCGCATCTCGCTCTGCCGCAATGGCCTCGCCATGAGGGTTTAGGCTGGAGCTCCGACCTGTATAGTATGTTGTATACTATATATATATATATATACATATATGAATATATATATATATATATATATATATATGGATATGTGTGTGTGTACGATCAAGCAAAACATATATGATATATTATGAAGGGGTTCTACAAAGGCTTGCAAGGTTCTGTAGGGAATACGATCCGAGGATCATAAGCGACGTGCTGGGGATGCATGCATTCATCTATAATCTAGCTCAGGTCCTGCATATCCTGGCCTATCTCAGCTCGAGAAGCTACCGATCGAAGAATAACCCCAACACTTTCATGAAATTCAGACCGGATATTACGCTTTCGTAAATATCTCGGCTGACTCAACTTCAAAAGCCCGCCTGAACGTGCTCCATCTTCTCCTGCAGTGCATCTTCTGCAGCCGCCTTCGCCTGCACGGAACGGGGTGTAAATGCATGCCAACCACTGTGTGACAGAGAAAAGGTGGTTTAGGCCTACATGTAAGATGTTGCTCAACGCTTCGACTCTCATACCACAGAGGCGCCAGCCTCCTCAGCTGCCTGCTGCGCTTTCTGCAAAGCAGTGTTGCTTTCCTCCTCCAGGCGCTTTACCTCGCAAAGGCGACAAAGGCTGCTCCGGCTCCGGGCCTTCCTAGAGTGCTAGAAGCTCCCGAATCTACCGACATCCTACGTCCTACGGCTTCCAACCTCCGCGGCATCCTGTTCAGAAGTTGCCTGCAGGATGTTGAGCTGGTCCTGCGAAGAACGCGCAGTCCACCACATTTATATTGTCTCGATTTGGTCCTGCAGGTAGGAGACCATGGAGTCCTCATCCTGCCACCAGTGTGGGTGTGCAGCCGCATCTGGAATGATTTCCGCATGTGCCGCCATGCATCGCAGTGTCCTGCCGGTGCAGGGCTAAGATGGCAGCCCTGAAGATCTTGCCCATGCCAACCTCGGCGGCCTGAACAGTGCAAAGTTTTAGAAGCCAACGATCCACAACACAGGCTACTCCAGCACCTACGGCGGTGCAAAAGCTGAGTCAGCAAGTCGAGTTCACGGTGACCCTACATATGACGTCGGCCTTTTCAGACATCTTCTCGCCTCAGGATCATCCGGGCCGCATGCGATCTGCCCGATGCCAAGAAGGCTGCAAGCTGTCGCAAGCACGCGATCACAAAGATCTTGCCAGGCGGCAGTCAGCCCTGGCAGCTGCAAGTTGCTCCTGGAAAGAACCAGTACTGGACTGCCGTCAGCTACTGTGCTTGAGACTTCCGGCTTCATGAAGCCAAGTCGCTTCCAATTTGGTGATGCACTCTTCCTGGGCTTCCACATCTTCGCCTCGCACGCTGATCTTCAAGACATTGGGAGCTTTTTGTTACAGATCTGGGCCCTGCTTCCACTTGAGCCTGACGAGGTTGAGGAGTTAATGGCCGATCCAGCGGGAAAAAGTCTCGGATGAATTCTGAGTTACCTTTGGCCTGCAGAGTTGGCTTGGACGTGTGAGGGCCGGGTTTCTATCACTCGCTTCCCAGAGCCACTGAAGAATCCCGGACTTTTGATCCTTTGCGGCTTCAAAATCTTCTCCATTTCTCCCCACTGCCCAGCTGCCTCCATTTTTCTTGACCTTCAGCAGCTCCAGTCGTACCGCGTCTCGAGCCTCTTGCAAGCGCTCGATCTCGCCCAAACGAGCCTGCGAGTTGAGTTTCGAAAAGCATGCGGACAGGTCACAGGCCGGATATCCTTCCCGCACTGTGGGCTCTCTATTCCTTTTGGGCTCTCTCGCTCTCTCCCTCTCTGCTATTTCTCTGTCGCGCTCTCTTTGGGTGCAAGGAAGAACTCTTTGGTATGCATGCGGTTCGACGCACAGAATCGATGAAGCCGCACATCCTTTCGTGACCAGCAAGTCCAAAACCAAAATCCAGAACCAAACACCACCCGGCAGTGGCTTGCGTCATCTGCCCACAAACACCTTGAAAGACCCGAAGTAGGCAGAAAGGCATCAGCTTCGAACAGTGTCTCCCTCGCTTTGGGCTGGGCGACAACTAGAGTAGAGAGCTTGTTGTCCGGCTGGACGCTCCCAGCCCAACAAAAAGCGGAAGCCAAAGATCCATCCGGTTGAAACACTCGAGCATTTCTGTCTTGAAGCATCTTCCCACTCGCCTCCATCAGCATGGCCAAAGTGTCCTTCTGCTGCTCGGAAATGTCGGAATTACGGGCCTCGCATGCACTTTTTACCAGAGTTTCGCTGGGGCGGGTGAGCCAAATAAAGGGAGCGCCTTGCCTTATTCACCTATCATAGTCTGCACTGGCAGGGAAGAACGTCCCCGCACAGAGATAACCATACGCATCAGAATAATCGTGGGACCATAACGAACAAGACTCAATCAAATCAAGCCCAATTGGCCTCGTTGGTGGTGCGAGTCTTCAGCAGCTCCACCAGCTCCCCCTGCTCCTCCACAGCTGCCTGGCACAGTCACACTGGACTGTCTAACCTTTCACATCGCCGCCATTTAACCATGTCGGTAAAGTATCTGAGCAATGTCAAGACTGTGCAAGTGCAGCAACCCAGCTGACGAGCCCAAGTTCACACTGCAATCCGAAGTGGAGCTACCACAGTCAGGCCTCGGGACCGCCGAGCTCTTGTATCTTCGCCTGCGATGCTCACTTCCGGCGGACTTGCGCAGTCGGGACTTGGGGCGGAACCGCAGCTCTCGCACTCGGCAGATTGGAACCTGAAGGCGGTCGATCTCTGAGTTGAGCTCCTTGCCGGGCACTGCAACTGCGAGCGCGGTGCCACTGCATTCATCCAGCACACGCTGCTTCGGAGCCCAGCTTGAGGAAGGAATTTCTACAGTCTACACGATGACTATCCTTTGCAGTCGTTCAGCTTCCTAGGCTTGAAGATCTTCTGTGAATCTTCTACAGAGTTTACACTACCTCGACAGCAGCCGCATGACCTGATGCAGCCACAATAAAGCATTAGCAGCATCGATCAGGCCTCCAGCTTCGCGTCACTGTCACCCTTTTGCGACTCGAGCTCTTGCACTTTCGCCTGTTTGCGCTCCCCTTACAAATCTCGATGCGATCCAGAACGCTCTCGAGGTCTCGGAAGAATTCTATGACTTTGCGGTTCGCGCCTCGAGCTCTTCGACGGTAGGGTTGAGATCCACTGCGCCCGTCTTGGCCTGGTACGGCATGCACAGAAAGCATCCCTTTTCAGGCGACTTGTAGTTGTCTGGAGGGTGACTATCTCGTGCCCGAGGGGTGGGCCCGAGCGAGGCGGACTCGCACGTCAGACTCCGCGTTGGCCTAGCGCCACACATGTTAGGCACTGGAGAGGACTTTTCTTGAAGCACATCCGCTGTCCTTCATCTCTTCAAGAGCCTTCTGCGAATCAGCCACCTTTACAGGCAAGGAGCTGAAAGGAGCGTGCGAACTGAGTTTTCGGCAGACGATTCCACAACACGAAAAGCGCATGTCAACGGCAGCTGGCAGAGATGTGCGCGCGCCGGTGGAAGCTGCAAACTCTTTGCGATTTCCTTCTGCCGCGCCTTCGCGTCGGCAGCAGCCTAGTAAGTCAAGTTGAACACAACATTCGAAGTATACTCATCTTGCAACTGTGAGGTCAAATGCATCCCGGGTGCGAGCTTCTCCTCCCACTCGCGGCGTTCTTTCTCAATCTCCTCGCTTCCCATAGATGTAAGCTGTGCCTGGCCAGGCTGTTAGGTCCGATCAACTCAAAGCAGCAGTGACACAGAAGCAGCCAACTACAATCTAGCTACAAGTAACATTCAGCACGGCTGAATGAAACACCTGAAGCTTGGCGTTCTCTTCCTGCAGCTGCTTAATCAGCTCGGCAGTTGGGTCCAGCTGCTTCTTGACCTCCAAGATGCAAAGGCGTCGCGAGCTCAAGTACCACCGGCATCCACCGGCTTTCTACAGCATTGTCAGAGGCTTGTAGCTACCTTGACTGGCATCTTCTTCGCATTGTCAGCGAATCGAAGCCTTAGACAAACACACCCGGCAATCAATCCTGAAACCACGGCTTCCAGGCTGAATAAGAGATCTTCATACGGCGAGTCAAAGCACGTAGACAGCGTATCGTTGTAGTTGATGTCGGCTGGAGACAGGGCTGCGATCATCACCTGAACACCAACATCAGTCACGGCTGTGCACCATGGCGCACAGACTGCGCGGATAGAGGCCGGTACGGTGACAGCGTTGCCACCCAAGCTCTCGGATAAAAGCCGCGTGAGCTTGTCCGAGTAGTTGACCTTCCAGGCTCCGTGACGACAATCTTCGACAGCTCTCGGACAAGCTGCCGGCAAGCTGCCCGCTCACCCTTGCAGAGCTGTACCAGGCCTCGGCTGCGCAGTCCCTTCGGCTGAAAAGCACGCTTAAAAAACATGAAGACACACTTGTGCCGAGACTTCACCAAGCGGCATTGTCCAAGAGCCGACAACGACTGATTGATTGCAATTCCCTCTTCGAGGCCAACGCCGGTCAAGCCTGCAGGCTGCGGAACATCGCTTGCACTGGAAAGAACTGACCGACAACTCAACCTACAGCCTGCAAATCCAGGCCTAGCCAGCTACAACCGCTACACCTTTGTCCTGAATTTTGACCAAAGCAGGAGCAGCGCAGGAATCTGCTCGACGTCCTGCCTTTTGAACTTGACAACTGTCTACTTGCATGCGCCCCCTCCCGAAATCCACGCAAAACCATCCATCCCCTTTCTACGCTTACCGGTTACCGTCTTCTCGGCTGTGCATCTTGAAGCTGGCCTGTGTCATGCGCCCTTTCACTGCCAGCCAAATCCACCAGGCACAGTTTTGAACGGAATTCTTCCACCCAACCGCCTCTTTTGGCCTTTCAGCAATCAAAGGCGCTGGCTTGCAAAACTCAGCCAAGGCAAGCCGGCAATGGGAATCTCTGAACACAGCCTCCTTCCGGAATCGGACAATGAAGAGCGTATGCCCGCGAGACGACTCTGGATTCATACCGGTGGCTCCTGAAAACTGACATTCAAGCGACAGCGCACCACTGAATGCATACAGGACTGCTACGTCACTCCCGGTCTGGTGCAGCTTAGGCACGAATTGACCGATTTGCATCACCCATCTTCCGAAACGACTCTGCCTTCCAGCCATGACAACAATAACCGTCTGCATCGGTCGGGCCCCCCTGTGACTGGTGCAAAGCCTGTCTGCCTTCTCATGGTTGCTGCATGCTCTCCAAATCTTGTCCATGTTCTTGCGGTCTTTCGGGTCATAGATGAAGACCTAACCGAGAAAACACAATTATGATGTTGGGATCACGCTGCACAGGCAGAGGTTTTGCCTGGCCTCACCCTTGTTGTGGAAGACATTCAACTTCTGCCTCTCCTTTTTCCGAGGTTCCAAGAGGTCATACACCTCGTCCATGTAAACCTCCAGCATGGCAATCTCAACCTCGGCTCACAGTACTTTACCAGGTTACCCATAGTCTGCGCGACGTCTAAGATTTTGTTGAACTCACCCCTATGGGACAAGAGCTGGAATCCAATTGAGACAGGGATCGTGGTATCTGACATCGGGGTTTGTGTTCCCATCTACAACCTCATACACTGCCTGGACTGCTCGCGGGATAATGCCCAGATTAGGTGGATCACCCACCACCGAATAGGACTTGCCACAGCCAGATTGTCCATATGCGAACCTTGAGCAAAGCAAAGCACGAATAAAGCTCTAGCAGAGGCAGTGCATTTCTGAAGATGTATTCTGGCCAATGCAGGCTCCGCCAAGCCACACCGTGCAGTTGTAGCCACGCAGAGCATTTTTCATGACCATCGTGCCAATATCGTTCCAGACCATATCCTGATCCACCTCAGCAGCACAAAGCACACAGAAGCTTCAAGGTCGAGAAACAACGAGTTCCGGCACTCATCGTGGAACGGCTCCTTTGCGGACAAACGGCATATTTGGAGTTCGGGCCATCAGGTATTCCTTAGCACTGGATTGTCTCCGAAGCTGAAACCCGTTGTCGCCGAAGCGTGACTGCAAGAACTCGGCTGTCCCCCCATTGACTGGTGGCAACATGATATTTTGTGATGGAGAACCCGATGCGAAGAACGCAGGGTTGCAAAGCTGCTCATTTTGCCGCCGAGTAGCTGAAGCCCGGTCGTTCTGGATCCTGCCAAAAAAAGTTTCACCGTTGATTTCCGGAATCGCTTTGTGGAGGCCGCAACCCCGCATGCAAAGACGCAAGATGTGGGCTTCAGGAGTCAAGCCCAACGTTCATCCTCCATGGCACCATCGCAACTCCACCAGCTTCGATCGAAAGCATAGGATTTCGGTGGTGCAGTCATGTCCTGGGCTGCGGTGTACAGATGTGTACAGAAGGAACACATCTCACTCAGTGACTTTCTGCATGCACCGCCTCTTGATGCATATAGTTACCCTCTGCATGTCTGCTCGCATACCTTAGAGCCTTAGAGTCTACTTGGTAGTTCCCAGATCAAGTCCTGATCAAGTCCGCACCCGAGCTGGCAAAGCAGTTCGTGTCACAGAAACAGGGCCAGCCAAGATGCGTTTGGATCATAGATCTTTGTCACAGCACATCCGCAGCCGTTTTCGGCCTCTCCTTCCATCTCAACCACCTCAGCAAAACAGCTGCCAAGAACCTGCATCTGGCTCTGCGTCTTTCTTGTGCCTCCCCTCAACCATTTTGCAGTGTTGCTGTTGCCGGTCATTTCCTGTTGATACTATCGGGAATCCAGGGCAAGAAGCCCGTTGGCAGGTTGCTTCTCGCCCAGGAGTGCCATCAGGCCTGATGCACGAGCATCGTGAGGTCTGGCTGGAATTCACGACAGGCACATCGTCACAAATCTTTGTCTTGGCCAAGGCCTCTTGACGAACATCGGCCGAAGCCGCACGCACACCTGAGCTTGTCGAAGCCCTGCGAAAGCCAAACTCCCAGCAAGATCTGGAGCATGACTAATTTCATAATCCGCGTCGTTTGCAACCAATAGCTAAAGGAACCCAGGCCCACATTCATCACGCGCATGTCACGTTCTAGTCATAGTTTAGTCCCTTTCGACTCTGATCACTCTAACCTCGTTCGAACTTTTATGCTCAGTCCTGCTAGTGCGGCCGCCCTTCCCATGTTCTCCATGCGTTTCGCGCAGTGTGCTCCTCTGTCTCAAAGGTCTCAAACTCTCCAATCCATTTCGTGCACATGCCTGTCTCAACATCACCAGCCCCACCGGAGCTGTTTGCTCTGCCAAGTAGCATCTCAGCAACTGCATCCATGCGTGTAGTTCGCAACTGATGCTGATCCCTTTCACGTGGGCTGCTCTTTCCTTTCGAGACCCCTTCGATAAGGAGGGGTGGGGGGGGTTGTTGTTCCTAGTTTCGGGGAAGAACAACCCCCTTACCCCGTGAGGGACGATTGGCGCGGAGGTGGGGGGGGGGAAGGGGGAGAACAACAACAGGGGCAGGGGGGGGGGGGGTTGTTAGGATGAGAGCTGGGTCTCCTAGGACCTCTCGCAAGGCCCTCTCCAGGGCTCACTTTTGACCAAGTGAAAACTTCCGCCAGGTCGGTGATAGCCTGCAGCTCCGCTTCGCTGGGGTCCATCTTGAAGAGCCGGCCCCTTGTGCAAGACGGGCCCTGGCATTGATGCCCGTCGGGCCGCCCGTCGCCTTAAATTCGGGCGAGACTCCGGGGCGTTGCGAAGACTGTAGGTTCCCAGGTGTGCAAAGGCCATGGGGAGCCGAAGGCGGCCCCGGACGAAGTTCACCTCCCTCCTTACCACGGAGGCCCACCGGTCGATGGGGTTGTTCGCTGTCGGCGGGGCCCGGCCCACCACGGTGCCCGCACTCGATCGAGCGCAAAAGCAGCCGCAGCAGAAGACCCAACCACAAGCGGCCCGCCAAAGGCAGTGTACCACTCCGGCCTCCTAGGGACGACCGCCAGGTCCATGTATCACCTCCACCTTGTCCCTGGATGACCCTCCAAAGTCGGGTGACATCCTTGACCCAAACCCACCATCCACGCTTGTGATTGTCATTTCAACAAGTAAACAATGTTTCTCACAACAAGCGGGGAGGAAGAGCAACGACAAGGGGGAGTTGTTGTTCTCCAAATCGGAGAACAACAACCCCCCCCAACTATCGAAAGAGTATGTTCCCTTCTCAATTCCACTAATCCCTTTCGAACGGAATGCTCCTCTGGCGCAACTTCTGTTTCAAACCGGCTCCGTGTCATCTTTTCGAGGGCTCTGCTTCCACTCGTCAACATCTCTAATCCCTTGGCCCACCTGTCACAATCTCCAGTCCCTCTCGCGTCTGCTGCTACGCCTCAACTTCTCGAGTCTTTGTCGAAATGTTCACACCTCGTTCTCAAAGTCTATAGTCCTTTCTTGCGGTTTGCTCTGCTTTCTCAGCTTCTCTACTTTCTTTCGAGCGGTTTGCTCATCTCTAAACATCTTCCGTCTTGTTCGTTCGTTGACAGTTTGCACAGTATGCTAATTTGCCTCAACTTATGAAGTCCTGTGTTTATCTCCTTCGGGCGGCGTGCTCCGCATTCTCAACGCCTAGGCCCTCGGCTTTGTTGCTCGGCTTCCTCCTAGAACTCACCTTCCTTTAGAGCAGAGTGTTCTCCGTCTGAATTGCCCGGACTTTGAGCAGGTTGGTCTCCCTTGTCACCGCGTCTTGTCCCTTTCGAACCCTCTTTGCAAAACAGTTGCAATGACTCCCTGCGGCACGTCATCCTCTGCCATGGCTCTCGGAAGACGACAGGCCAAATCTGTTTTAATTCTACGCACACACCTGCAAAGCTCAATTGCATGAACCTGGCTTGTGGCTAGGCTACCAGATCAGCAACTCTTGACTGAACTGTACCCCTGACATGCCTGAAAGGTGCCACGAACAAAGAACCTGACCATAAAGAAAAACAGCTTCGGATCGCAGCAGCTCTGTTTCCATTGGCAGTGGTGCTGATACTCCACTGGAGCACGCCAAGCACAGCACACGATTGCGGCCCGATCATCCCCTGAAGGCCACGGCAACCCTTCGGCCCATTCGCGGTCCATCATCAGGCCTTAAGTCCACAATTTGTGGCCGATGCTTTACTCGGTCAGACGCTGAGTCCGCGAAACTATGGCTGACGGGCACAGGCACGTGTAAGGAGACACCCCTTTCATGCCGATCCTTTGCTGGCTGAACATGTACGGCAAGCGCATACATCATCATGCAAAGCTCGGCTCGTCGAGGGCGGCTTCTACAAAAACTGTAAGGCTGAGACCATCGATCAATATCTCGCACTCCTACACGGTGAACATCTTCGTATCACAAGACCATGATCTGCCTTGTATGGTTTCGTACTTCACACGTTTTAAGAAAGCGCTTTGAACAAAAGTTGCGAAAGTCCTTTAATTAACTAGGGTTCACATCAGGCTTCGAGACTCAGTTGTGCTTGGGTGTTAGGCAGGATTACTGTCAGTACCGAGTCGCGATTTACCAGCGGTATTCTGACTGGAGTTCCGGCTGCTCTCGCCTCTGCTGCTTTCGCTATGTGCACGTCTTCTGGTTGAAGAGGCAACTGTTCTGCCAAACTTTTGATGCTTTGAGCCCCGGTACTCCAGCAGTAGCCAGGAAACCGCTTCATCTCGCGAAAGCATGGCACCTGACCCTCGCAGGCCTCGCCTCCTTGCACGCACTGTCGGCCAGGGCTGGAGTCAACACATGCCTCGGCAGTCGAAGAAGCGCTTTTCCACGCAAATATCTGACGCTAATTGCTGCTGACCGCATACTCAAGCCGCCGGCAAGAGGTGCCAAAGATTCGAGATTGCCAAGCTGGAGACCTTGGACATGCACCGAGACAAAGGTATTGCGAAAGGAACGTGTTGCTGGAACTCGCCGGTGCAACATCAAACCGGCACGCCACCTCTTTGCAGGTGCCTGAACTGAAATCTGAGGCACTTCAAAGCTGCTGGAAGATGACGCTTTTGGCTCGTCGCGGTGAGCCCCAACAAACCATAGCCCAGAGCCAGGCATGCAGCAGCACGAGGGGTAGATAAGTTGTACAATCGAACCGGCGGAAAGTTCTTAGGCCTGAACGTGAAGTATCCATGCCGTGCCTCGTGCCGACTGACACTTCATGCTCTGCCTTATGCAGAAACACCCGGTTGGCTCATGCTCACCGACTTCTAGCTTTCGGTCTCGCGCCTTTCTGCTCAACTAGTCGTGGAAGCTTGGCCCACAGCGTGATCCGGCGCCTTGGAGGTTTTCCCCCGTTACTTACAGCCCAGCAATGGAGAATCAAAGCCTGGACTCACAGTAGCTCTCTCGTTTTCGAGACGGACGCCATTCAACAAATTTCGAATCTCGGGAAGCCACCACTCGCCGTAGCTATCGCCACCTCGGCAGACACGTGTTCAGCGAATGCCACCAAACTCATACTCAATTGTATATAAATAGTTATGTGTATGTGTATACATATATGTATATATAACTTTATGCATTTACGTACTTATTTAATCATCTATGTTTAGATATTTACGTGTACATATTCGTGTACATCTACATTTGCCTGTACATACACATGCACATATACACACAAACACAAATGCGTGCATGCATACATACATACCTACCTACTTTTTTGT
Source organism: Symbiodinium sp. CCMP2592 (assembly GCA_905221615.1). NCBI lineage: Eukaryota > Dinophyceae > Suessiales > Symbiodiniaceae > Symbiodinium > Symbiodinium sp. CCMP2592. The sequence goes on along the minus strand of CAJNDT010001580.1, from coordinate 580,765 downwards.
CTACCTATCCACACACTTAACTACATATATTTTTGTCACTCGCTCTCGACGAATCAGGCGGCATACATACATACATACATACATGCCTACATACATTTTGAGTGCTCGCGCTCGAAAAGGTCAGGCGAGGGTTTGAGGGAAGTGACACCAATCTAGCCTAGCTGAGGCACCAACATCGGCGATGTAGATTCATACATACATACATACATGCACACATGCATACTTACTTAACTCTTACTTACCTGCGTACAAGAAGACATGCATGCATGCATCCATGCATCCATTCATCCATCCATACATACCCGCACCCATAAATACGTATGTACTTTCATTCATTCATACATGCATACATACGCGCAGTCATACATACATACATACATACATACGTACTCTCATTCATGCATACATGCATACATACATACCTCTATCTATATATATATATATATATATACATGTATATATGTATACAGCGCATGTATATGTATGCATGTTTCTGCATGTGCTTTTGTAAACATATGTATGTATACGTATGTGTGGATACGTCTGTGTACGTGGGTAACATGTACCAAACATCAACATACACATACGCGCATACACACACACACACACATACACACACACACACACACGCACAGGAAGCGATCCGGGGTCGACACACTGCAGCAAGTAGGCCGGCGTGCCACGTGCCAGGCCTCTTCCTCAACGGTCCAGAGATGACACAACACAAAGGCACGCAACTCGTATCCGCAGGCTACGAAATTCCTGCCTCCAAGGGCATTTATCTTCCCACTGTCAAGGTGCACCTTGCCAGTGCCACTGCATAGGCGGAGCCTATGTTTCAACATATGTTGCAACACGTCCACAGAAAGAATCACTGCCCGGCCCACTGAGATCGTCACACACACTGTGCCCAACTCCGATTGGCAGATGGAACGATCAAAGCCTTCTCAGCTACAACATGCAGCAAAACACAGAGCTATGCCTGCCTAACAAATCCAAACATTCGGAACACAATCTGGCGGTAGACTCAGCCTTCAGTAAGCAGAATTTTCTCATTGGCAGCATGCACAAACAAAAGGCCCCCCGAAATCACACAAAAGCCGAGAGTGAAAACAAAACTCAACAGGGTCGGGAATGAGACGCACGGGAAGGTCAACCGTCAGAACGTAAGAAACGAAAGATACAGGTCATGAACGACTGCTTTAAGCTCGACAGTGCTGTAGATAAGGCGCACAGGAACGTCAACCATCTGATCCGACACGGCGAACCCAAAGGTACAAAATGACAAAAGACTGAAAGCTGGAAAAACATATTTACAACTAAAACATAGTTCGTGGATCTTTGTTCTTGGCTGTCGCAAGTGTCACCACCGTTACACCTGCTACTTCACCAATGGGCTCGAAACAAAGGCATCTGTCGTACAGCTGGCCTCCTCCCCTGGGCACCGGCGTGGGAAGCACTTCCCACTTCCAGGGCCTCGCATCACGTGGGTGGCTTCTGAGTCAGGGCAATTTACAGGCTGTCTTGGGACTTTCGAGCACGCACCAGCATCTAATACAATCTGAGCTAATTGCACGTCGTCCTCTGCTGACGGACGCCGCGCCCAGTTGTAGAAAACCTTTGTGAACCACATGCTCAGGATTTTCCATGCTGTTCCTGCGTGGCAGGTCCATTCTGTGACACCCTGCATGATGAGTCTTGGAAGCTCTCGTAGGAGTGCAAGCAAGACTGCATCCTACAGCGACTACCATCGCACAAAATCCCTCGGCAGTCAATGATCACAGAATGGCCTCGTTCCCCAAGAGGGATGCTGGAAGGTCGTTGCCGTCTTCACCGTGTCCTTCATGCAAGCAAGCTACTTCAAGAATGCCACTTTCCTGTATGTTAAACAGCAAGTACCCAGTATGGGAGGCTTGCTCCGCCGGGCGCCGAACCTGTCCACGAAGTCCAAGGAGTGTGATCCTAGGAATGTCCCCACGAAGCCCTCAGTCCTCTATGCCCAAACGCGATCTCCGGTGCTCAGCTCTTTCAACGCAACAAATACGACGGCGAGCGAAAACCCGGAAGGTCTGCGACTGCGAGGTGTGACTTGAACAGTTCATAGTTTATGGCACGAGTAGTGCTATCAAGACGTATGTTACCAATGACACTAACGGTCATAATGATCATAATAAGTTTCCAAACTAAACCCCTTTGCAGAGACCCGAGGCCCGGACAAAGCAATCCGTTGCCAAGGCCATCAAGTTTACGGCCTTCGCAGGCAAGAAAACACACTTTCCACATGCTGACGTGCTATGAGGTGTCAGACACACTTCCTGCTGCGGCAGTAAACGACCGGAATCGCAAGACCAAGGCTGTGCCTCATCCAGTAGCTTGCGGACGGCACGAACCTTCATGCACAGAGGATCATGGAGGTATTCAGCATGAGATGCCGGACTCCCAGCATGGTGCGTTCTCGGAGGGACGGTCCTGTTAACACCTTTGGAACTCTGCACGTCAATACTTGGTTCTGGCTACTCGCGGCAGGGTGACCAAAAAGCAGCCAAGGCTTCACAACATGTCCGAGTTAAGACCGATCAAATCCGAGAGCAAGTGCGGAAAGGAGAAGACACGGAAAAACACACCAAAACCCATCCAGAACTGATAATGAGCAACTGTCACGAGCTTCAAGCTGTAGAGACAGCTGGCCACAACATGCCACAACAAACCGAAGCACAATGAACCAAGCATAATCGCACAAGAAGATAAGACAACATCTACTTCAATCTGTTGCTCGAGCGCATGCCACAGCAGCCATACACATGAAATAGCCCTACTTGTAGCTTAGCAAACAACGACAGTGTGCCTCGTCGGACAACTCACGACGACTTACATCGGTGTTCACTTCGGCTTCTCTTGGACACAGAGCCAAAGTCTCTGCGGAGCCCTCTAGCACTTCCCTGTTCGTTGCCCAGATCAATCATCAAACCGGGAGAACCTATGGACATTCCCGAAAGTGTCTTCTCACAACAAATGCATGAATTCAAGAGCTTGTATCGCACCCGGCTGAAGGGATCAGCGCTGGGTTCATACATCAGAGACATACGGTAAGGTCCAATGGCTGAACAAATTATTACAGAGCGCGAGACGATCCAAAAGCGTGCTATTCCCGTTCACCTCTTGCTCCGCACGTAAATTCAGTGAGTTTCAACAACTTGTATCACACCACGCCGGAGCAGCACCTTGCTCGTATTCCAACTTTCGCAAATCCAGCGTCTCATGCGGTGAGGTGCTGAGTTTGCGAAAGTGTGAATGAACAAGTTGGGATCTTTTTAATTCGTTCAGCCTATGTTATGACATGTGAGTTCTCGTTGGCATAGCATCGCTGTATTCTCGAACTGCTGGTGGAATGCTGTGGAAACTGCCATCGTGAAGGAAAGGCTTCCTTGTAGACTCTCTAGACCAGAGACAAAAGCGGTCGTACTGTGTGAACTTGTCGTCTTGTACACTGAAGCGTCAAAGTCCGAGAAGCCCATTCCAGATTTGGTCCTTTGTGCATTCTTTCGGGAAAATCTACTCTGCCGCATTTTTCGAAGGTTTGAAACTGAAATTGTCTGAAGCCCAACAAACACTATCAAGAGTTTCAGCACAAAGCAATTATCCAGAAGGCTGCTCAAAAACCACGCTGCGTCGTGAAACTTCTCGTCATTTCTCCTATATCCATACACGGCTTAGGGCCGAGATCACAAGTCGGGCCAACTGAAATCCAACTACAGTCCAGGAAACAACTCATACGTTTGGGACCCACATGCGTTTTTTCACATGTTGGAGACCTTTGAAAATCAGGCCTTCGTGCTTCGTGTCGGAATATCCTCTCCCCAGAACCAGACCGAACGTTGATCCGGAGATTATCATCAAGCACGCCGACCTCCTGATTCGCGGCGGCTCGGCATGCGCAAGCTGCACGAACCATGACATCCAACCTCCGTTTGCAGAGTGGACTTGCTCCAGTTCCGGTCTGAGAACATCCGAAATCGCAAGCATAAGCATGTGGTGCCACGCAGGACATTTTCGCCGCACAGGCGAGATCCGTGGCGAACTGGCCACTAATCATCGAATGCCTCGGTTGATACATCCGAGATCATCCGAGGCCCTTTCGCAGCCGCGTTCAACCTAACGAATATGCTAATATGTAAATCCCAGCAGCCACGAAAGTGGCCGGATCAAGGTGCACACGTACATGGTCTGCCGCCGATGGGGTATAGTGGCCAGAGTGGTTATTCCACATCACGACCCCTTCCTGAGAAGGCATCGAGTGACGTGACATATCTTCGTGCAGCTGTCCGCATCTACACCCGGAATAGCTCGCAAGCAACAGCTCGTTCGCCACTCAGGATCTCCCTCCTCGTACTCCAGTTCACCGGCATACAAAACAGTGTGGCGGAACTGTGGGTCGTTGGTGTCCCATTGTTTGGCCCATCCACGGGTGAATTCATTTCCTGAGGCATCAAAAACATGAGAGGGCTATGTGGCCTGTCATATACTTCTTGGATGTCTCGTCCCCACAGCTCTAGACTAGAGCAAGCTTTTGGCGTTCTACGCATCATCTCGCATCCGTTGTAGCTAAATTCACGAGCTTCGGCAAGAAATTGCCTCATCTTGCACCAGGGCTCTTTGCACCAGCGACGTATGACCAGCCAGGACGCCCTCGTGAACCAAGTGATCTTCGTGTATCCTAATCTGCAGATATTGCAAGTGATCAGACTGCTGAGTCGGACAATCCGACGAATTCACAAGTTCGTTGAGCTTTGCATCCGAATTGTTCAGGCTGACGACACGACTCACACACACACACACAAAGCCTCGGAAACGATGCTCTCGACTGTGATTGAAACAAGACTGGCGTGGCGAGCTTCAAGCGGATGTTATCCTCGTCACCGAGCATAACCACATAAAGATATGTGCCATCTCGCAATCCTGCTCGTCCCTCCCGCATGTCTTGCATAGGACGGATCTTTTTCACCTCCTGCAAGAGACACGTGCGCGTTTGGCCTACTCCCCATAGGACGTGCGCGGTTCAGCTTGACTACAAATCAAAAGTAAGTACTTGTCGCCGAAAGACTGGGTCAACCGAATCTTGCCGCGGCAGCCTGGATGCATACCCCACCTCTCTGTCCTCAGCAAACCATTTGAGGCCGAACGACTTTCTGGACGACACTGCCGCTCCACATTTATTCACAGTGATGCACATTGCTTCGGCATTCCGCGAGACATCTATCTTAAGGCCAAGTGTCTGAGACTGTGCGGGCTTGAAGCGGCTGGTGAGATGAAGTTCGGGCAACCTTCACGCCCGTGCCATCTGTAGAGATGTCTGGCAGAGACTGGCTGAAGAATTGAGCAAGTCGGAAGTGTGGGAGCCTTCTGGGGTATTAGGATTAGGGTCTTAGAGGTATCAGGCACATACTTGTTCTTGTCTCGCAACACTCGTCCTTCCCGAATCTCTGCATGGGGATGCACCAAAGAAGGCAAGTCGGAAGTGTGGGGGCCTTCGTTCCCTGTCTGCTTTAGCCGCTTTAGCCCTTAAAGCTTGCTCATGCCCGACCTGAAAGAGCGCTGGAGGATTTGGACAGCTTGCGTACTAGCCGACCGTCCTGGGGCCGATGCAGCAGGAGAACATACAGACCGGCACAGGGGTTTTAGCGAGCCAGAACCACCCTGTCCAAGTGCCCCACATGCGCCGTTGTCCGCTCCAAAGATGTCGGGGCGTCTCCCGCTGCATCTGCCACCCAATGCACTGCAGGCATGTTGTTGCCATTCTGCAGCTGGTTACAACCTGGCCTGATGAGAATGATGACAACCTTGACAAAGAGCGACCCAGTTTCGAAGCCTTCAGGAGTGGAAGCCAGCACTACTGCATGCCCATGCAGGCGGTGTCAGGTTCAGCGCCACAACGCATCATGACTTCAGCTGACATTGAACTTGACGGCACAACTTATACTGCTTGCAACCTTAACACTTAAGACTCCAACATGTCAGACCTTGCGACATGCAAGCAACTATAGCAATGCCTTCAACCGTTGCCCAACTCCACAGCCAAGCTGCATGACAGTGCTCGGATGCGGCCCTCCTGTTCGCACCTGCGCAGATAGAGAAGCCATGCAGGCGTGCAAACGAGCAAGAAAACGTGAGCACAGAATACGTCAATGTCACCTGCTAGTGAGGTAAACTGATGCAATTTGATACCACGTGTTACACTGTAGTGGTGTGTCATGTCTTGTATCACTTGTGTGTATCACTGCGCTTAGCAGAATCCGCCGAGGCCACAGGCCCCGGCATATTGGGAGTAAGCTCAGACGCACCCGTTTTTTGAGTTCGTTTCCCACCCCCACCCCCCCACCCTGCCCGACCCCACTTCATTTTACCTGCTTGTTTTGCCCTCCACCTCCCGCCCCCTCTCCCCCCCCGCCCCTTTTCCTGCCTTCCCCCTTGCCCCCCTTCCTCCCACTTCTGCATCCGCACTGCTCTTTGATCGGGTAGCGCGACGGCTGGCAATTTACAGAAAGCAGATCGGCACATTACCGAGTAAGACTTTGTAGATGCTTACGTGCGTGGAGTCTCAAAGCGGAACACTGCATGGAAGCACATATGATACCTACGTATATCATATGTAAACAGCCAGGCGACCCCCTCCAATGTTGTCATGTAGTGTCCGTTCGTGCTCGTGCACGAATGCTCCTGCCCACTCCCGGCCCCTAGGCCCTCGGCAACTCGCATGATTCTCTCACGGCGAAAATTGCATACTGCAGCATGCTGACTGCGACGCTAGTCTAGTTAACTGCAACCCAGGCACAGCTGGAGCTCGATTTCAATGCCTTCAAATCGGAGTCTTCGTGCACCACATCCAACTGCAAGCGCTCAGCGGGCTTCAATAGCTCCTCAGCCTTTGCAAGGTGCCTTGGATGTGCATCACGTATACCAACTTACCCAGCGGCTTCCCGTCGGATTTAGAAGTGGACGCGCCGAATGTCGAAAGTAAGGCAAGGGGCACCAACTGTCGCACAAAGCCGTCGTTGCTGAGGATCCATCCACGGCGCTCACTTATCAGTCTAACGACTGTGAACAAGTCCATTCGATCCTGAGTGGCAGAGCGGAGACTTCCTCTTTCTACGCTGGTCCCCCTAACATACAAAATAAAAAGTCACAGGGCTTGGCACGAAGAATCCCTGCACAATAATGCCTTTTGCACTTTCAACCACATGCCATTGATTCAGTACGGGTGAAACGTAAGGTCACCTGCGGGAATCCGCACGTCTTTTGCTGAGTCTCTGCTGCGTTCGGTATGCTCGAAACGATGTCATAACCAAATGTAGCGGACTCCCAAAGTGTGCAGCAGCTACAGACCTACCGCTTCTTTACCATCACCGCACTCAAGCGATCCTGCTGCTCCTGGTCTGAATAATAAGCCTGGTTGGTGTTGTACATGCGCATTACATCCACACTGCCTTGGTCATCGCCAGCCACAAGCACAGGTGAGTTCGGGGAAAAGCGAACGCATGTTCGCCGCCTTTGGGGCTTGTCCTCCTGAGGATAATGGACAACAATGGGATCCAGCGGTTTTTCGGCCAAATCCCAAAGCTCAATCCGTCCATCGTCCATGGCCGCTGCGAAAGATGTGGAGTTCTGTGGGGCCCATATCACATCGTTCACAGAGGCATAGAGATCTGTGGACTGGAAAGTCAACAGCGGCGTCTCTGGGGGATGTCCCGGAGGGGGCTTCGTTGTCCAAAGTTTCATGGTCCAATCCGCTGAGCATGTCAGGAACGCATGAGACATGAAGGGGTTGCACCTCACTCTGTACACAGGGCCGGAGTGGCCGTAGTACGTATCCAAGTACTGCTCATTGTAGGAGGTTGAGCAGCGGTGAACCAGGCCATCCTCCGTGCCAACAAGATACGTCGAGGGATCATGCCGAGGGAAATCTATGCAGAAGCCGCTGCTCTTCCTAAAGACAATGCCCTCCTTGTGCTTGTACACGCAGTTTGCACCCAGGTATGGGTTGGCAATGCGCTTCAGCGGCATGAGCAACATCTGCTCAAGGCCCTTCTTCAAAGACCACTGGAGAACATTTCCATCGCTGCTGACAGACACCAACAACTCAGGAGGCTGCTTGTCTGGACCTTGGTCCACCCACCGAGTCTCCCAAACAATGTCTGTGTGCTTCTGGTCATTGTGGGACGACACGGAAGACCCGCTTCGAAGCACAGGGGTATCCGATGGTCTCCGCAAGTCCCAAATCATGACGGAGCCATCGTGGGTGCCAGCCGCGACCATGTTCGGATGAATGGACGAGAAATGCAGGGCTGTCACCCCATGCCGAGTCCGGATCACTCGCTCGGGGTAGGTTGGATTCTTCAAAGACCAAAAGAGCACCAAGCCACCAGGATTGATAGGAACTGGAGCTGTGTCACCGTAGGAGACGGCCAGCAAGTCTTTGTTGTTGCTGTTCCACTCTGCACAAGTCACTGTCATACCCTGGGTCAGCTGCGGTGCATCGAAGCAGAACAAATCTTGCAAAGCTGGCTTGTCAGCATCCTTTTCCTCCGGCAGCGCATCCTCCGCAATCTCATCTCCTGCTTCCTCACCACCCTCTGGCTCTTCGAGGCCGGCCCCAACAGGGGCAGGTTCAGCAGCCACTGGCGCATCTTCTGCTACTGAAACATCTCCGAATCCGGACGTTCCTGCCGTACCCATTGCCTCTTCCATTCGGATTTCGTCGAGCCTGGCAAGCTCGTCCAGAGTGGGGTAGTTCCTGTAGATCATGTGCTGCCGGTGGAACACATTTTGTGAAACAATGCGCTCCATCACACGCAATGATTTCGCCATCTCGTCTGGGATAGGATTCTCTGCGCCAACCTGCCATGGGATTTTGTCGCTTGCCTTGGGTTCCTCCTTCAGGACAGCATCCTCATCCTGTCCAGGCAGCAGGGTGTCGACCGGGATGGCCTCAGTCTGCGCTGCCGGGTAGCCACTCGTCTCGGCGGTAGCTCCGCCAGCAAGAGCTGACGGGCCAGCCGAAATTCCGGCACGAAGAGTCCCCGAAGCACCGGCTGCATTGCCGCGCACACCACGCCTGCCTCCGTCTCCTCCGGTTTTCTGCTTCACCTCCTTTGGCAGCTCGGAGACTGGGTAGGGCTCTTGCATTGTGAACAAACAGCCTGGCTTCTTCACTGCCACACTAACTGCAGCTTGCGACTCCTTCTCACATGCCTGCTGAATTTGCTCGTGCTTGGGCACCGGAGCAGTAGCGAAAGCATCGTAGATATCCCAGCCAGTCACATTTACTTCGGCATGCTCAGTGTTCGGAGCGGCTGCAAAGACCTCCTTGCTCTTGTGAGGCTGGTTCATGGTCTGACAATGCTGCTCCTTGTACTGATCACTGTCTGCCTTTGAAGCACAGAGCTCCTCGTAGGCTTTGTTGCGAGAAGAGACCGATCCAGACTGAGGATTGTCGAGAGATACGCAAAGAGATGGAAAGGTCAAAAGCGTCTCAGTCTGTGTCTCGCTGAGCACGATGTCTATCGGACGCTCGAGCTCGTCCTTGGAGAGCGTGGCTTGCTTTGGCGCTTTTGCCTTTATCTCTGCCGCCGTTGGTGGAGGCTTTTCAGGGACCACCTTCTCCTCTTCATGAGTGGGCAAAGCTGAGGGGGAAGTTCCCAAGATTCCGATGGAGTCAAGGTTTGTCTGATCACCCCCAGCAAGCTTTTGGTAGTGCGACGGCACCAAGCTCTTGGGTGTGACGTTCTTCCCATCACAGTAAATCAGCATGCGGCCTCCTCCTGTTACACCGCTATCGCCGCCACTTGTATTCCTATTTCTGGATGCAGTGGCTTCAATCTTTGTCGAGGTGGACACCTTGCTTTTGGAGACGGCCGAACCACTAGTCTGCTTCGGCAGGCCTCCTCTGGAGGCGGACGACGCGACCGCCATGTCGTGCAACCTGGCCCGCCCGCAAGTTTCAGCGGCCGGGACTCGGCACGAGTTAAGCCTTGACTTGAAAACAGCCAGCGGTTGATGCGAGGTCACGGAGTCACGGCTGAGCAGCTTGCACAAACAGAGCTCAACAGGAGCGTGCAGCCGAACATGATACCATTCCTTACATGCTGCGTCGTGACCCATTCAGTCTGAGGCTCTCGGGCTAAGAGATAGGCAGCACAAAGAGCTGCACTGCGGTTCATCCCAGCAAAGCAATGCAAAAGCACAGGCCTTCCTTGGCGGCTAAACTCACAGCCGGGGCAAATAGAAGCATGATAGACACATTGCACGGCGAAAGCTGCGGCCCAGCCAAGCATCTTTGGGCCCGCTGCTCGTTCAGGAACCTGAGGAGTCAGGATGGCAGCGGCTTGCACATCACTGGAAAAGCGTCAGCCAATTCCTGCAATTCGATCAAGCTCATGCTTGGGTCTCACAGGCTCTGCCGTGGCCGAAACAATCAACCACAACCCTTGACTAATTACGCTGCACATCTTCACGTGGGAACTGTCCGGAACCCCTGCCATAAAGGCCTCATTGCTTCTTTGCGGGGCTGTGGCCTCAAAGGCAAACCCCCTTGGCTTCAAAAACGCATTTTCGGCCAGGGAGCTCCGAAACTGGCTCCAAGTGTGTTTCCAACCTCACTATGACAAGCTTTCTCCTTCTCATGCAAGCTGCGGTATGTTGGAACATCAGTATGCAACCAACTGCGTCGTCTGCACCATTTCTTGCTGTCTTGAGCTCAGTCAGGCACAAGGGATAAGCGGGATCATCCTCTGCGTCCACAGTCAAAGTTACCCAGCCCTCGGGATAGGTGACCTCACGGCATATCATATCGATATTCCGTCCAGCCGGGAAAGTTGCGTCTGCACACAGCATTAACCGAAGTGTCATGCCAATGGCTTCTTCTATCGTTCGTCTCCACCCGCGCATGAGCTGCGAGGGTAACTACTACAAAATACAACCGAAACATGAGGCTCTTCTCACAGGCAAGCTGCATGAACGACGTCTGGTGCCGCATTCACCACGGCACTAATTCCGTGATTGCGCAGAGACTCAAGATCCTCCGCCTCTCGAATGCCGCCTATATAAAGGCCCCAGTCCTCAGAAGCCGAGGGAATGCTCCCACACTCGGACCCGGGCTTAGGCGCCTTGGGGTTTCGACGCTCCCACTCGCTTAAGGTCGAGTAGTATATGGCTGGGGAAGCAGTAAGATGAACAGCTTCGGCACTGCCAATTTCGCAGGGCCCTCTTTGTGGTCTGCGCCTCGAATCGCTGATCTTACCAAGTCCTTGCATCCATTACATGAAGAACAAATGAAGGCGCAGCAGCACCAGAGTCGGTATACTTCGGCACTCACGTCCTGCAACAGCAGCTACTCCTAAGGCAACCACGTTCAAAGCCCGACACAGCTTGTCGTCTTCGTCGCAGTCCATGGCCATTGCACCCTATGTCAGCAAAAGCTGAAAAACTTGTATGGACTGGCATTTATACAGCTAACTTTGCAATTAGTTAATCAGGGTCAGGGGTGTGGTCAAGCCGCTGTTCCCGCGAGACCAGTGTATACGTCCCACCACGTACTACAGATGCACCTTACCGTCAAAGCTGCAAAGGCTGCGGGCCGCTGTGGGCTCTACCACGCCACGACATTCTGCAACTCATTTTGCGTAAGTCGATCGCGGTATGCAGCGCTGTGGCGAGGTATGTGTTACCAGGTCCTGTGCAAGTCTCGGTCCAGCTAGCGCACATCAACAAACTTCCATCCCAGCAGACTGTCGTTATGACAAGCGCAACTCAAAGACACAACTGCTCCAGCAGGTGTGCGACATTGGAATAGTCGGGCCTGGAGTAGAAAATCGCATGCTGGCACCAGGGCATGCCACGCAGAGCCGTAACCAAAGTCCGCATTGACATAACTTCAGGCACCCGGCTCGTAGATGAGCGTGCCACATTGGAAGATGCCGAAGCTCGTGCGGCCTTTGGGTCAGAAAACAGCCGGCCCTTGAGATGAGCTAAGTGATGCTCTCTCGCATTGCACGTGTCGTCTCAGGTCTTGGGGTCTGTGAGAGGTTCAGAGCCCTTAACAAAACCCCATATTAGATGGGATGGCCAGCACAGATGCAGTGGTCGAGGGTCTGACGGCCAGTGCGGATCTCGTCGAAAGCATCAAAGAGCAAAGAATTTGTTTCCGGGGTGTCCCGGCAGGCCTCGGAGTCCATATCAAGAGCTGTCACACCGGGTAAAAAACAAACTGACATCTGGGCTTCGGTGCGCAATGTGACTGGATCAGCGGTGTTTGCGTTGCAAATCGAAGAAGTGCTGATCCTGAAGTTCCAAGGCATGTCACCACAACCCTAGTGAGCCATGAGTCAAGACGTATTTCCGCAAATGTTTTTCAGCAGCCCGTCTACAAACAGTCCAAGGCTCGCAGCATAAGCCCGAAGACGTTCTCCAACTCAGAGACCACTGATCCTAGGTAGTCGACATCTGAAGTCTGGGATTTGTTCGTTGGAGCTGTGCAAGAAGCAACGCAGATGGCAGGAGACACGGGGAGCCGTGATCATCACAGGATATCGGGAAGTAGCTTGGTGATACATGATGCGACACATGACTACCCTATCGCAGGTCTCACACAGCCAAACAATGTCTCTCGGTTCGTGTTTTTCACTACTGTATAGCTTTCAGGTCGTTATGCAGCAACAGCAAAGCTAAAATCCACAGCGATACGACCTGGAAGCAAAGGCATCGTAACTTCACACACGATTAGTATACTCAGTTTCTCGGGCAGTGGCCAGCGAATAAGTCCTTCCTGCGGTGGCTCACGGTCTACACTGTCTACACAGCTTGACGACAAGACTTTACAGGTTGAATCGGCTGGTGCGGTGTTTGTGCACCACACATCTCTCTTGGGAACCGTCGGTTACTTTGGGACGAATCACTGTGGCTCCTGTCTGACCAGGTGGGCGCCAAAGCAAGAACCTCTGCTTTGATCTGATGAGCACGGAGAAAATGGCCGAAGGCCTGCTGGCAAGCTATATAGCCATAAGCTTGATTCTGCTCCATGTCTGCTCGGAACACATGGCAAAAACAACAATTGAGGTCTGCTTCGAGATAGTGCGAGTTTCCTTTGCTGAAGCACTTCACATGGGCAGGTTGTCCTGCCGTTTGCAGTGCTGGCAGAGCCCCTTGCTTCGCAAGTGGCCAACAGCATGTTCGCTCGACCGGATGCGGCGAAGCCAGATTAAACTTCACATCGTTTGAAAGCACATCTCCCTTGAAGAGCTTTTAAAATCGAGGAACAAGAAACATGAAATGCAGCGATCATGCTGCCTTCACTTCACAGCGTTGCAAAGACTCACCTTCCTTGGTCAGCAGCTTTTGACGGGAGGGAGGGAGAGAGGGAAGGAGGGGAGGCGATGTAGGAAAAGGAAAGAACAGAGACATCAAAGCTAGGCTCACGCCAAACAAAAGCGCTCAGACCTGCTGATTCCAAGCCCTACCCTTGAAACGAAACATGCTCGGCATGCCCAGGCATGGGCCAGGCAGCCATTCAAACGAGTTCCAAGCCCCGAAGCAAAGGCCACTGACGGAATGACGCAATTCGGGGCTCCGCTGCATTGGAGACTGATCTGCTTACACGAACTGGCTGTCAGCAGGTATGATCACACTTGGAGAGTTTTCAGCCTTTGGTTCGACTTATGAAACTCAGCCCTTAGCACCTCCCTGGGGAACCAAGCAGACAAGTGTGCATCTACAGCAACCCGATAATCCTTGCAGGTGCGTGCAGACGGCGCTCCCCAGGGAGCAGCGAAATTTGGCCAAAAATCCGAGATCTTGGCGCTTCGTGGCTGAAGCGCCAGGTAAAGTCTTCAAAATTCATTCTTCGCAGCAGAAGCGACTTGGTGCGCCACGCTACACGACTACATCGAGATCCCGGCTCGCCGTCACAGAGACTGACCGGGTATTTCACCTCAGCAGGGTGGGCTTGAGGCGCGCACTGTCTCGCAGAAGCGTCTGCCCTCCTAGTCTGAGCTAGATCAGGCGGGCAGCACTCGCTGTTTGAGTTGGGCTCCTCACCGGCACTTGCTGCACCACTCGCGCCGCTCGTAGGTTCGCTATCCGGCGTCGAGCTCGGCTTCGCCGAGCTTTTCATGGCCGAAGTCCCCACTCGAGAAGTGACTGCAGAGGTGTAGCTTGAGAAGCCCCGCTTTTTCATCATCTTGGATATCCTCCTCAGCTGCAGGTGCACAATAGTCTGCTGCATAGGTCGCAAAAGCTGCAGGCTTCCTAGGCCCAAAGATAGTTTCATCATCAGCAGGCTCACTGGGTAACCAATCTACCTGTTCTTTCTCCGACTGAAGAATTGAAATTAATTCTCGCATGCCCGTTAGAGTGTGGTGTGGTCGGCTGGTCCCGCGAACCATCACAAACCCCTTGCCCACCCATGCTGCTCGTCAATACCGAAAATGATCGTGCTTCCTCCACAGTGATAGGAACGTTGTCTTGCTGTCAACAGGAAACCACACAACGACCCTTTTCAACAGCATGGGCTCATGCCTGAGCAAATCGAGCAAAATCCTTTGAGCTAGCAGTGCGAACAAAACTGCCAAGTGATCCTCCCGTTTGGTCTAGTGCTTCTTAGATGCAACAACGACTTGTCAAACTTCTTGACCAAGCGATCCAGCCTGCGCTCGAGGTCATGTGTTGCACATCTCCGCCATGCATTCTGACATGCCTCTTCTCTTCACTGAGCAGACATGCCCAAACAAGATCTTCAGCCACTGTCGGCCTTGCATCCTCAGAAGCAATCTCCAAGGCTTCTTCCTTGGGCCACTGCATGGATGTCTCCGTGGAACCGCCGAACCTGCACAGACTCTGGAGTTGCCAGGAGAGGCCATGCTTCCAACATCCTATCTCATGAACAAATCGGGTCAGCAAATGAGTCAGCCAGTCTTCACAAACCGGACAACCACAAAGGAATCATCTGCATCAAGGCTCAGCACTACTTTGAGAGAGAAGCCATACAAAAGAAATTGCCGAATGCACTTGTCGCACCTGATAATGCTCTCTTTGTTCTGAGGGTGGAGGGACGCGCACTCCATGATCTGCACGCCACCCGGAAGACCAATATCACCTTCACCGAACCTGCTGGCACAAACTCCATCATGAAGCAATCGGCAAGCCAATAATTTCGTTTCTGAGGAGCTCCAGCGGCTCGTCCATGACGAGGCTATCCACAAACTGCTTGAACGTGCGCCTCGGCAATCTTACATGTCAGCGCTGGCAGGGCTTTATGCACTCGTTCTGCTTGCTCTGACAAGCTTCAAGATGATGCTATTAACCAACTTCTGTGCCGCACCGTCTTGTGGTGAGTGGGCTTTGTGATGCAGCTAGACGGCCGACGAAGCGTCTGCATCGTGTCAATGGAGATCTGCATTCGCCTAAAATACGGCGGGCTCAAGGGGTGAAAGTGCTTGTTTGCAATGATGGATTCGGCAAGGTTGCCTCAGAATTGAATAGCCCACCATGCTGTCGTAGATCTCCTGGTGTGCACACGTCAGCTGCGCGACGAAGATGTTGAAGGCGCCGAACACCACCTAAAAATGCAACTACATATTGCGATAGTTGACGCCGTCAGCTTCTTCTGCAAGCTAAGGTGCTGCAACCACGAACAAGCCGATCGCAACCATGAGAAGCGGAACTGTGGAGATCTCCGGCATCCCTGACAAGTGGCGCTGCCGTTCTGAGCTTTAGCCTTGTACTTTTGGTTGACACGGTGCCAAGACGCCAAGGGAAAAACCATGGTGCACTAGACGTACTAGACTTGGTCACACGTAGCTGTAGATCCTATCACTCCGTCGGAGGCACCACAATATGTTGTGTGCTCAGCATGTCTAGCAGAGCCTCGGTTGTCTTGCATCTTCGCCGCAATCTGAAAGAAGCGCATGCCAGCAGTCGGCATGTCTTTGAAGGCATCAACTCAGGGAAAGCGCTGGGCAAAACGAAAACATGCAGCATGCAAGGTGACAGTCTTTGCTCCAGTGGGGACACACGGCCTGAAGTGTGGCTGACTGCCACACAGGTGGCAAACATGATCGCAAGGAAGGTTACCGCAGTAATCATAAGGAAAAGCTCCGGTAAGACATTGATTGCCACCAGGACATATGCCTCGGAATTGCGGCGTGTCTTGAACAAAGCCATATCTTCGCTGACAGTGTAAGCGGGGGCCAAGCTTTTACACACCGAGGTACATGTCACGGCTTAAGACGTTCAGTGGCACTGTTCCCAGAGTATGTGTGAGACATAAACTCGCAGGCAAGCAACGTTCAACTTGATCGACAGGGCTGCAAGGTCCAGAAGCAAGGCCATATACAAAGCGACAATGAATAAAGAGAGAATGGAATACCTGAGAGCGCAATGGGAGTAGACGGAAAAAGCTTGGGAACAAGAGGCGGCGAACAGGGCATTCCATCCTTGTAGCCTTGGAGAGGCTTGCCAAGGTGCACCTCCCGGACGCCCTTCCGACAAAAGCAGGAAGCAGGAAGACTGTCAACGTCTCATACGGCGGACAGAGCCTCTCAGAGCCAAGGGCCCGCCTTGGCCTCCGGACAGAGATCGGTAAAGAGACCTGCAGCAGCCGCAGCAGCACTGCAGTCACTGCAGTGCACTGCATCTATCCCCTACCGAGCGATGCGAAAGAAACAGCCTGAACCCTCAAAATCACCGTCGTAGTGCTGCAAGCAGTACCTGAGTCATGTAAGCTGCATCCTACATCGGCCCACACTACAGCCATCAGCGCTCGAGCAACTGCAACTCATAAGGCAGTAATCAAACGGCCGAGAGGCAGCACGGGCTCGATGAAGAACATGATGATCAAAGCCTGTGAGTCTGTCTGTAATATTTCCGACCCATGGCCCTAACTGTAGGGCAGTGCGATGTACAATGTCACTGTTCTTGTGCATGGAACAGAAGTAAGTCCCTGGCAGAAGCCAGTAAGCAAGAAACTGGCTCCCGCCAGTTGTCAACCATTCGTTTGGGAATGGGCATGTTTGCAATGGTAACCTTATTTTGTCTACGTTTGCAGCTCAGGATGCGAGCGAGGCTTCGTGAGCAACACTTCTGCAAGGCCTAACTTCCCAACAAGATAATATGACGGAAACTATGGCGAGATGCCAAGTCCCCATCCTTGATAGCTCTGCATATGTGGCGGACACGGCCGTAGATTAGCTGCGTCATGCCTCCAGCAAGGACGGTCATGTCTCAGTTGTGTAGGGCTCATCAACTCAGCAGGTCCCCCCTGCTTTCCGTGCTGAAACAACGGACTTGCACAGACAGAAGCAGCGCGCCTAGGAAGTAGATGATAGAACGGAAGGTGAACATGGCAATTCTTGACGACATCTCCACTTGCGCCTCGGATGGTTTTCCATTGGTCCATGTTATTCGCCATTAGAGTCAATCATTAGGGGAGGTACTTGTGCACCTCCCCTCTGCTCGGATGAACCACAACTCAATGACGGCTTTTTCTTCTCTGCAGAGCCCGGGAATTGCAGCAAGGACAGCTCCGGATCCTGGCAGGTCCAAGCACCAGCATGTCCACGAAGAGACCGAACAAGACTCGGGCGCTCCATAACATTATGACCAGCCGAACAAAGCAAGCAACTGCTCATGTCTTTTGCGGGCCTAGCCTGCGCCTTCCAATGACCTACACATGCAACACTCCAACCCAAGCAAGTCCTGGAATAGACGCTCCATGCCAGGAGCCAGCCGTACACTCTGCACGAAACGCACCTTGTGCACTGCAAAAGCATGTTGCATTGAATGCTTGTCCGGAGTCTCTGCGCGGGCAGATTGATCAGGTCCCTGACGGTAACTTTGCGTGCAGCTGGAAAGGTCGAAGCAGAGGAAGTGCTCATGGAGGCGAAAAGCGGGGCGGTCAGCATGGCTGGCACGGCATCCTGCAACGACCACTCCCGGACTGGAACTTGACATCAGTCAAGCGACAAAACGGGGCTTGATCACTCTCTAACACCTGGATCTGCCAGATGAGGGTGTAAAACGCAACAGATGGGGCAAGAAGCTCAGTTTACCATGTCATACAAAGCAAGCGACCACATCCCAGCAAAAATTACCAAAATGGCAGCACGCAATACTCAATTCTGATGCCCCGAATTTCACATGGTCGGCTGGCCACGACTACAAGTTCCACCTCGAGAGAAAAGAAGCATCTACCTAAGTTCGAGCTTTGTGCCATCTGACACAATATCTTGGCGGTTAGATTTTGACATCTGCCAGCGGCTACTTGAGTTTGCCGCATGTGTACGGACATACCCCAAGTTCCAATAATAAGAAGGGCCTCTTGCAGTTGACAACCATTCGTGGAGACTTCAAAGATCGGATGGTGGCAGCGCGACCCGACACAGATCATCCGAAACATAGCAGGGGCGTGTCCGGGGTTGCTGGCAAACTTCTGTGTCTGTGCGAGACATGAGAAAACCGTGAAGGTGTATGCCTTGCGTTAGCTGTGGCAACATCCAAACAAAATCCCGAAACAAAAACCACTGCCGGCCTGTCCAAGCGCGCTGTTCTTGCTCCAAAAGTCCATTTGCGCCTGGCACACGGGGGCTCGGCATTGCTCCCGTTAGATCTTGGGTCTTGGGACCTTCGCCCGCCTCAAGGTGGGGATTCCGGAGCAAGACCGCGGAGCAGCCCAGGAGCTGTCGAAGTTCAGGGACCTCCTCTGTTAGAGGCCTCTGCAGCTTCCAGCGGCGGCTCAGCTCACCGAAGAGATCCTCTTGTCGGCTTGCAGGCATGCAGCTACAAACCTCCAGGTCATCCTCGAAGGTATATTCTACGAAGGGGGGGAGGACGAACTCGTGCTCCAGGCGCCCGTTGACGCCATTGAAGAACTGTACAGGAAATGCCCAGTCCTGCTTTTGAGGTGTGTGCACCCTGATCAAGGCAAATCGCCGCATGACGAGCAACAGAACGTGCCGATGCGTGTTTGCCATCTGGGATACTTTCGAGTGGGAAGAAGCGTAGAAGTTCAAGACGTGAAGTGCACCGGAGATATACCTGGAGAAAGAATTGAAAGACCACTGCCGGCTGGCCGCCTCTTCATCGATAACCTCCGGCACCCAAAGGCCGCGGAAGAGAAGCGAGGCAGTAAGATCCACGGGGAGGAGGCCCTCAGGCGCCGATCCAGAGAGCGGCAACAGAGAGCGCAAGTCAACTGAACGTGCGTGGGCAGAACGGACGTGACGGACGGCTTTCCCATGCTCGCGGCAAACGGCAAAGAGAGCTTGCAAGGCCGCCATCAGAAGGTAAACCAGGCATGAGTACGGCTTGCCATCGCCAGCATCCAAGGCCTCGCGCATCTCCAAGCTGCGTGCACGCTCCGGTATTTCGCTGCACGATGAAACTCGAAGGAACCGCATCCGAGACGTAACCTCGTACAAGTGCGGTGTGTTTCGCACATAGAGGGCGAGAGGAATGCTGACGAAAAACACATGCTTCTGATCCAAGTGCAACTTGGAGAGGCACGGATCGTGATCGAGTGTGACTCCAGCAAGCCCGGCTTCGTCGGTCCGGTGCAAAGAAGCAAGAAAGTCATCCACCGAAAGCGCACCGTCTGCTGGTTGGTGTTCATGGCATTCGTGGCTTCGTCCCACAGCGGTCCCACGAGAGAATACCCAAGACAGGCTAGAAAACTGCACCCGATGAGTTTGGAACTCGACGTGCTTCTCCAGCCAGCCGAAGAGCTGCTGAAGGCTTCGAGACCATGGTGGATTCGTAGGCTTGCAAGCTTCCTGAAAGTCTTTACGAAGCTGCGCAATCAGGCTGGCCAAGGTTAGAGGCTCCGTCTGGACAGCCTCCTGCTCAAGCAGGTCCGGAGGTAACCTGAGCTTCAGTTCCATCTGCCGGTCATTCTGAAGTTGTACACTGCATTAAAGCATCTAGGAGCTGAACCACTGTAGCGAAGCAACTCAAGCAGCGTCCGCACTGCCTGAAGCAATACCTGCCCTCCAGAGCCCTGGGAGCGCAAGTCCAGAAGCAAGTTGATAAAGGCCGCGGCGTCACTTTCCCAGCACTCAGCGCTGGACATCTCATTTCGGCACAGTACCCCGCCGGCAGCCGCAGGCTTACAAAGATGCGAGGTAGACAGGCTTACAAGTGGCTCCTCTAGGCCTCGTTGCGATGCCCTAAATGCTGTCGCTGCTACCTGCTACCACGCTTCAGCCTGTGTTCCCAAATGCCGTGTGTCCAGCTCAGAACTTTGGAATAAGCGCTGCGGAATGAACAAAGCGCCTTTCCTCCTTATGCATCCAGCACGTGCCGGTCGAAATCTGCCGGACCAGCAACACGGCCAAAGCAAAACCCGCTTAGCCCATCTGGATTCTGCAGATTGCCTCATACCTCTTCAATTGGTGGTATCCTACACGTCTCGCATGATATCCAAACCCACACCAAGTCAAGACAACTTGCTCACAGGGTCTGTCAGAACACGCAGTAACATCACTTGACCCAGGTCTGTAAGAAGCCCTGCCACGTCACAAGCATTGGCCTTGACCCTGCAAACTGCTTTCAAGTCTCCGCTTCGTGGTTGAGCAATCCGTGGCTCAGGACAAAGAGCATAAAATTGAAAAGGAGCCATGTGGTGCCAAAGATGAATCTGGAGCGGATTAAGCCTCGTGAGCACTGAGCAAAACGCTTACCAGCCGTTCGAAAGGTTCCGCCAGCAGGATCATGTTTTGGTTCATCGCCGTGATTCACTCCAACAAGGAAAATCGAAATGGGCGCAGGTCAACTTCCACACAACAAAGGCCAGGCGACGCTTTCTTCGTTTATGACGCAGACACCGCAGCCCACACCCTCATGCAAACCCTCCGCTGCCTTGCCACACGATGCCGGTCACCCGCGTCAGCACTCTGTGCACCGCAATGCCGGGATCCTGCGTCGGTCGCACATGTGTGAAACATTCCAAACCGAGCAAACAAGCCATTAACAGGCGCTCTCCTGCAGCTGCACAATAGCCTTCATGCAAGGTGCGAAATCGCCGTTTCCTCGGTAAGTCAGTCTTTGCAGCATGGTAAAGCGAGGTCGGACGAAACGGCTGCAATGACCTTCATCCTGGCGTCTGTCTGTTATCAAGTGCTTGATGTAATAGTTCGTGCGCCGCATGCCATCGGACGTCAGGTGAGAGTGCCACATCATTCCATCAAGGAGAGTTTTCAGCAGGCATTGGGCCTGAAACAGCAAGGACTTCTGCTGAGACTGGTGGTTTGCCATTACATGACCCGGCAACCTGTGTGCAGAGCAACTGGATGATGTCAGGATGCCTCCTTGGTGACTCATGAATCTCATGAACATCCACCGAAATGAGCGAGAGCCGACAGTCAAATCGGCAATCGACAGGCTGGGCTGCAGCGCGATGTCCTAGAATCTGCAATCGCAGGTCCCCTTTGCTGAAGCAGAGGCCAAGGCACTCGAACAATGCATCAAGGCCTTGGCTGTTGCTGCCGGATACACTATCTTCAATTGGGATCGCCAGTCTTCTGACGTGTGTGCGTGGATTGGGTTTCGTGAAGGACAGAAGATGCCTGCCTTTCATCCTCCGAAGGGCATGTATCAAACAGACAGGATGCCGTAGTAATATTTCTCCCTGTCGGCTCGAATCGTCAACAGATCCTGGATGATAAGTTCCTGGGTGCATGCATGGCAAGATTGGCCCCTTTGCTTCTGCCGGGCTGGCATCACAGAAGGAAGGCCACCCAAAACCGGCCCTTTTCGCATCAAGACAGGTGCAATCGCCTGAATGTCTGAGCAGACGAACCCTTTCAGCCCTAAACCCATCCTAAACCCCAAGCCAACTCTGACAAGCTTCTGCAGCCACCCAGTTGCCGCTGGTGACAGCCCATTCGAGTGGAGAGATCGACTGGGTTCCCACCTTTGAAATCTATCCCAGCTGAACAAAGTCGCACCCCATGAACCATTGGTAGGGGACTGTCAGAACCCGGGGAATCCTAACATCAGCCTAACATTCGAGACGGCCGAATCAGGTGCCCCTTGTTCTCCGGTTACTAGTTTTATGTGTGTGGTTGTCAAAAATTATGGTCTTTTTCGGGTACACTAAATAGTACGTGCCGTACTATAATATCGACCCGAAAAGGGACCATAATTTTGACAACCACCCATGTCTGTTCTTGCCCAATGCTTTCTTGTGCCCACCCTGTCTCCACGACGAGTGGCTGCGACAGTTAGCACCCAGTTGAAGCGCTCCCCGCGAGGCGCGCAGATGAGCGCACTTCCCAGGAGCTCCTTGGAGTTCTGGTTGATGGCCTGACATAAGCAGTGATGATGGCAAACGTTTGTCTTCTTGCAATACTTGCAAAAACCATCTTCTATTGGTAGTAGTGGTTGTTGTTGTAGCAGCAGCAGTTGTAGTAGTAGGAGTAGCAGTAGAGGTCGTCGTCGTCGTCGTCATCGTCGTGTCTTATGGTCATCATATTAAGTGCATCATGATTGTGTGTGATTCTTGTCAAAAAATGTTGCTAGGTATGACTAAATTGAGGATCACCGAGGCTGTCGCTAACCGCTTTTCATTTGCCTTTCAGGAGCTCTCGACCAAGCCTTCATGACAATCGTGGAGCCCTCCTTGATTGTGCGGACCAGCATTCGGGCCATTAGCCTGATATACAAAGCAGAAAGCATTCGATTCTTGCTCCAAGCTCTCTAGATGGGCACAGTAACCCCAGCGACCATGAGAAGCTTTCGATAATGGGAGGATCATCCACGCGGTCTTTCACCACGTCAATGAAGGCGTTCACGAATGGGCCGAAGAACTCCTTAAGTCGCTGGACGATCAAGCGGGATCATCTCATGTCAGCACAACAACCACCTTGCTCTGTGATGGGACGTCTTACACTCACAACGCTCTTCCAATGCGATGCAAGCCCAGGCACCGTGGGCACAGCATAGCCGACGTGACGCAGTCCGAGTGCTGAGAGCTCCTCGACCATCCGGTACGGCTCCTGAAGAACAGATTCCGACAACTCTTGCTGAACCAGTGGCTGGTTACACGCTTGACAAAATTCAGCCAAGATGTTCTGCAGCCTAGTCCGTGAAAGTGCGCTGTGCCCAGAACCAAGAAACAGTCCTGGTACAGCTCCTCACCTGACAGCTTCGCAGTGCAGCTCCTCAAAAAGCTATTCTAGAGTTTGCGTCTCAACTTTCCGATCCAGATTGAATAGCCTGATCCGCCAACAAAATCACAATCCATACCAAATTGGCACGGGCTTGAGTCCAGCTTCTTCCTCCCAGCCTGACCTCCTATCACAGCTCCCGGACGGTTCAACTAACTAGCACCGCGCATGAGCGGTGGAAACAGAATAAAATCACACAAGAAAAAGACTGTGCAGCACCGCAATATACTACACAATGATACGCAATGCGGGTGCAGCGAACTTCCAAAGACAACACAAAGTGATGCCTCATGTCGGGCCCCAAAGCCGAAGGCTTTGGCCCAGGCCATTCAAGTCGAAATTCAGTTGGGTTTCTCGGGTAGCGAAGCATCCCTGCGATGATGCAATGATGCAACATGTAACATGAATACGAACCTGCAAACAAGCCGCTCAATCGCATCACAGAGTCGGCAATGAAGTGAAGTCGAGTCCTGGACTGCTTCATGTAGTCCTGACCTTGATCTCAAGCAACTAGGTGGCTGGAACGAGAATTGCAAACCTAACCACTCGCCAGTTGCGCACTCGTCGGCTCACGGGTCTGACAATTGAGAGGACGACCAGCCGGCACGATGGTGAAGAAGTTACCTGAGTGCCACGGCATTAAGTGTCGGAACACCGGGCTTTCTTGGGGCCAAAGCTGGTGACTCCGTGGCTCTGCCGCACAAACTTCGACAGCTCAGATAAGCAGATCGACCTTCTTGAAGCATGTCTCTCAGAACAAAGGCACTGTACGTTCCACTATAAACAGGTCTCGACCGGTCTCGACGTCGCCCTTCCAGAAAAACAGTAATCTCAGTAATCTCTGCAAGATGCGGTAAACTTCCTCCCCAATCTCTTGCCGAGCTTGATCATCCAAGGAGGACATATAACGCGACAAGATCCTGGCCTCACGCGCACTGCAGCCAGGCCAAGCACGATGCGTGCTGGACCCACTCTTCTTAAAGCACAGCCATGCGAAACTTTGTCGTGAAGCTGGCCATGCGCCGGTGCTCACCCCAAGATGTGCGCAAGTTCGCAACCTGCAGCCGCGAAGCCCTTGCGGCAGGCTTGCCCAACTCTTCATTCAGCAGGCTCCTCGGATAGTCGACGGACAAATTCAAGCCCGACAAATGTTGAGACATAATTTTAGGAAGGTCGCTGCACACTCTCCCATAGCCAGCCTGAGTTCGACATTAAGCGAGAGAAGGGAGGCAAATGTTGGAGTTGATACAGGCACGAAGATGGTGCCCTTTCTGATGACCACCAGGCGAGCACATGAAAACTCAAAGCCAAAGGCTCGCCATCCACAGAGCCAAGGGGCACCAAACCTCTTCGTGTGCAGATGTCCAGTCCTGCAAGCATGCAACGGTATATACCGAATCAGAAGGGGTTCCGCGGCATGCTTGGGGATTGAACTTGTCCTTTGGCAGGAGTGACCGAAGCGATGCAAGCATAACCTCGGGAATCGCAGGTTGTCGCAGACTAAAGAGCATGAGCCAGGCTGGTGGCGCTTCCAATGGCATGTGTTCGCCTGGATACACGTGACAGTGTAAATCTCATCAGGCTCTTGGGTGGACGGGAGGTGTGGTTTCGCTCGGTTTGATTTGCGCTCTGCGCCGATAAAGTCCACCCTTCAGCTCCAGCAAGCTGAACCCTGCAAGCCATCCGAGAGGCCGCTTTGAAGTCGTCGAGATTGATCTCAGTGTCCAACTTAGAGATCTTCAGGACGAGAACATCACATTCTTCCTGCCAGAGCTCTGAGACGCCGGGTTCGGAGAGTCAAACTCGTGCAAGGTCTGATACGATGCACTTTCCGGCCGAGACTTTTGCTTAACGCTCTAGCCGGCTTGTCCTGCAGGCGATAGACATTGGCTGCATTGCACACAATGTCATCGAAGGCATCGAGAATTTCGAACATCCAGTCCTGATAGCACATGAATGGACTCCACAACCGTGCAGAGTGGCTGTGTGCCTGAAGCAGGTCCATGACGGCAGCATTGAAGCAAAACATGTCCTCAGACTCTGAAAGGAGGCGCTGCCGATGAAGATTATGACGTTACTGCGAACGGCTTCTTTGCCCTGCATGTCAACGGATCCAAGACGCATAGAAAGTCTTTGGCACATGCTGCTCCTGCATTCTGAAAGGAATTGCGTTTGCAACGCGTATGTACAATCCACCCTCGTTCTGGCAAAATCTGCGAGAAAGCCCAAGTGCTTGCCCATCCCGTGCAAGCACAACTATGCCATGGCTTTGCCACGTACAACTGACAAACCTGCCTGACGGCGTCGTCGCTCTGCCATGCGCTCCTCTCCGATGTACACGACCTTCGGGCAGGTTGTCTGGACACCGGATACTACCTTAACTGCCAATTGCAGCTGCTTCGCTGCGACACCACCGCCCCCGATGCACCTCTTCCGGCACATGCTCATCCATCTTTTGCTTGGTGAGCTGCGCAGCGTCCTGTACATCCAGCAACCGGCCCCCCTCTTTGGCATGGCTCCACGGAAAACCTCAAGAACTGCGCTCCTGAGCCTTCTTATTGCCGGATCCTTTCTTGACCTTGTCGCGATCTCTGTTCGCCTCCGCCCAGCTGGTTGACCTGATCTATGCCTACTTGCGGCATTCCACACAAGTCATGTTTTAAATGCCATGGGGAGCAAGCTTGGACATATTGGACAGCCAACCATGCTTTTGCAAGTCAGGCACAATATCTGCAATCGCTGCGAATAGGTGGCTCGTATGTATAACAGAGCTCCACCTGTATCATCACCAGCTGCAACATTCGCCAAAGCTTCTGAACTCCACGCACTTCCAGTCTGGCCTATGTAGTTGAGGACTTTGATAAAGCTTCCCAGAGCTTGCCGTGAGTGCGATGCAATCACTTCACTGGCTACCAGTTCCACCAGCGCATCGCGAATCATCCTTGTTTGCTCTAAGTGTCACCTTGAATCATCTATCTCTAACGCCTTGTTGCACTGCATCATCGAACTCCGTTGATGCAAAACAAAAGTGCCGATCAGCAGCCGCACGCGAGAGCCAGTGACGTCAAGATTGAGGTGCTTGAAACCTGGATGCAAACGCGCAGGCACAGTCGCTACAATCACGAGCAGAGCACGGCAGGATGAAGGCGCGGCTGGGACGAAGTCGAACTGGAGCCCCTTTGCCAAAAGTCCCACTCGGTCTCTTTTGCAGCCCCGATGTTTTTCACACTCGGCTTGTGTAATGCTTCTTGATATAGAACATGACCGCCCGAGTTTCTCCGAGGCCATCATTTGGCTTGGGGCGGTTTGTTTTGCGACTGTGGCAGTCGACTGGCGACACCTGCGAGGTGCTTCCCGAAAAGCTGCAAACAGTTGCAAGCACACGAATATGTTCATGTGTGGCCATTACTGTTCCTGAAGCAGACTTCCATTGGCATGCTGACACAAAATGGCAAATGACCATGTGCCGCCCAAAGATTGATAAGTCATGTCCCAATCTCGGATCCCATTGGGCATGACCCCTGCTCGCCACTGAACACATACATCAAGGAATCTTACAAAAATGGCGCATGGCGAAATACAATCACCATGAAGGTCAATACGCAAAAAGCGCAGGTTACCCTCCAAAAACCCCATATAGCCGCGCAACGCGCCGACAAGCTACTGTCTCGAGAATGTAACAAAACAGTCCCAGGCACCGAGGATGTCCACTAACTGTTTGGTCTGTCTCGGATTCCGCAAGGACTTGATAATCCTGAGCAAATGCGACGAGTGAAAGCTTGGAAGGCAGAATCAAACAGGGAAAGACAAACTTGAAATATCTGAAAATCTAAGGCCAAGGATCTGGTTGATCCCCTCCTGAAGGCGCATTGATGCAACAGCCCTGGCACATAAAGAAAAATGAGCTGTAGCATAAGACTCTGCAACCTCTAGCCACTCACAGCCACTCACATCTGGCCTTGGCAGCTTAAAGAAAGTTCCCAAAGTGGGCGATGCATCAAGGATAGCATCAAACATCGCCTCGATCTGAACAACACTACAACCTGCAGTAACTGCCCTGAGTGGAGTTCCGACAACCGCAAGCAATCGCAAACACCTAGCAGTTGCAAGATGTCGCAAGTCAGCATGAGCACAAATTATAGAGCCAGTGCGCTGCATGGAAGCAGTGCGAATGCCGAGTCGAGCCTCACCGGCCGCCTCTGACGAGTCATAGAACGAGTTGAAGCGACTCCACACTTCTTGGACCTGCTTCGCCTCCCGGGGAACACCTGCTTCTGGCGACCTGGCATTGAAATTGAAAACGAAGCCTCGTGCTCCGGCATGTCGAGCTCCTCGAAAGACCTTTGCAGGAGGAAGGTGGGAGAGCTAAATACACCAAGACTCGGACCTGGTGACGGAAACTTGAGAAGCAATGTGGGCTGACGGCATTATGTTGAAGTCACCATTCAAGTCGTCTGCTTCTGCATCTTCTCCGCCAGCCTTGAGTTGGCAACGGCGAATAATCAAAGGCTTGCTCGGGCAGTGTACAAGTTTCGCTTGTCAACACAGCTTCTTGCTTGCTGCCGCGTGACGGCTGCCTCCAAAGCAGTCATGTGTGCTGCCTGCACGCGCCGAACCCCGTTTTCCATCCGTCCTCTAAAACCGAATAAACCCTTTGAAGCACAACTCCCAATGCTCAAACGATACGAACTTGACTGCCAGAAAACAAACCGCCCCAAGATGCCTGTGCATTCTTGATGTCGCTCACCAGCCGTGAAAGGCGGGGCTCGCTTCGAGCTGACTGGGTCAACTTCGCCAGGCTCTGGGCGGAGGCGGTGGGGCACATCTGGTCCATTTGCCAAGGTTTGCTCTGAGAGGCATGCTCTACGGACACTTAGTGATGAATTGCGCCCCAGCAAATGCCTGAGGCCTTGACGGTCGCAAGCGGATCTGGGACATCTGAGTGCTCTTGCAAAGAATGCAGAAGGATCTCAGCGACAGAGTCCACCGCCTCGGCTCAAGCCAGGCACCGCGCTCCTGTACCATCGTGCAGTTTCTCCCATTTTCTCCTATCTGGCCTGCTGGCTTAACAGGCTGGGCGATATCGCTATTGGCGCGGAGTCGAGCTCCGACAGCTTCTCAATCAGGTTCGCGAACTCCTCGAATCAGCAAGCATGTTCGGTGCGATTGGTCGGGGGAACTTGTCGAAGAAATCCTCCAAGTTGCACAGATGCTGCATTCGGAAATTGTCATGTGCATTTCCTACTTTCCCAGATCATGAAGCAGTGCTTGAAACATGTGTCGCTCCACACTTTGTAGCCCAACTTCCTCTAACGCCTGGTCTGAGTGCTTCTGGTCGAAGAGACCTCAAACAAAGGAGCAGGTGCACTTCAGTGCTGTGTCGTGGCAACGGCAAGTAATGCGTGGCCCATCCAGCTGGCTGCCAGCTAGCGCTTCATCTGGGGTACTTGCCACGAGCAAAACGCAGCCAAGCTGCTTGCAAGTTGCTTGTTCTCGGAGACTCTCAGAAACCTGAGCGGGAGAGAGTGCCCAAAGCAGCAAGCACTGTTGATGTTGGAATGCGCATCGGCTGCATCATGTGTAGGTAACTTGGAAGGCAAGGCACAACATCTCAGCGATCTCCAGAACGGCTTCCTCGCCTTTTGCCACCTGAGCCACAGTCAACCCAGTCGTCTCTCCCTTCTAGAGATCAACGAGGCGAGGCCCTATTTGCAGACCACTGGTGGCACGTTCGACCCTCAAAAAAAAAGGAATGCTTGCTACAAAACCATGTCTTCTCTGGCCTTGCTTGACGGCTCCGCCATGACCTGGGCTGCACTCGATGCACTGGTTAAAGCGATGTGCGTATCAGGCCAAGTAATAAGAACCCTCTCTCAGCACAGAAACGCACAAAACCAACAACTCTTGTTCCAGGCCCATGAAGTTCTCAAGAGAACAGCCGCTTAAGCAGAGCAGCTGCCGACTTCGATGCCCAGAGGACGACACAGTGGTGCCGAAGTCTCTCGACTCTTTACAGGCTGCTAGCCAAGCTGATCTCAGGTAGTTGGTTGAAGCTACCTGGACCGAGTTTTCCAGTACTACCTGTCACTTGTTGGTGCTGTCTTGGCTTCTTATTTTTTGGCATCACGCTTACAGCATGCTGGAAACATTCGGTCAGATCATGCCGGCCCGACGGAGAGGCCTTGACTTTTCAACAGGCCCGTCTGTAACAAAGTCGGCACTGCAAAGCCAGAACGGCAGTGGGAGGGAGGGGCAGCAGTACAAGAATCCGTCACGCTTGAAAGCTTCATTCGGAAATCAGAAGCTACACACTTCTGAAAGCAGCATGGGAGCAACTTCTCAATAACGAACATGTATGTTTCAAGATGGTGCCGACAGCACACACATGCCTAGCGATCCCATGGAACCTAAGCTGTTTTGCAAGACAAGAGCACCCCACGAGCCTGCATTATCTCGCTAAGCCGCTCCGACAGCACTCCTCGACGGGATCCGGAGCCGGTTTGTGGTTTCGGCGGCGGTTTCAAGCCCAACATCACCAAAAGTGAAAAACGAAGATCGGGACTGACAGAATGATCATCTTGCCTTCCGGCGGCTCTTCATGTGAGACCTGAGCTTTCAAGCGGCTTCTTGCAACTTCGTCATCTCAATGTGAAGAGCCGGGTGGGCCCGCATTCCAGCGCCGAAGAACGTCCGACATCTCCGCGCATTGCCGCAGTATTGGCGGCAACAACCTCCCGACATGCGGACAAACTCAACCCTTGCTTTGCTACATTCCCCGTCGCACTGTCCTTAAAACTGCCCAAGGCCCTGACAGGCTATCTGCTGTGCAGCGACTGCTTTCCCACCGATCTGCACAAGCGCTCCCTGCACAGGAATGGAGCACCAACCATGCTGGTCTTCGGGGAAGACACCCATATTAAGCCACCGCTGCGAGCTCTTTTGCAGTCGGTTACGAGTCTGCCAGGCATCTCACTGAGAGTTCTTGCGGTCACAGAACTGTTGCTGAGACCGAATTATCACTGGATCCTCGCCCAGTGTCACGGCCGTAGTGTACAAAACAAGCAATGTGCGCAGCCTTGATGCAGTGCTGTCTGTCTTTGTTCATCCTCTTTGCTCCTAGCCATATTCCTGGAACATACACTTTAAAGTCGTGCCAGGACGACTACTTCACTTCAAAAGAACAAGCTGCATCAAAGAGTCCGGCTATCTTGCGCACAGTCACATCGGTTCATTCTGAATTTGCGAAAGCATTGGCTGCAAGATGCAATTGATCAGGCTCTCATGCCTCAACTTCTGTCAGCTCCTTCATGGGTGCATGTGCGAACGATGGCGTCTGTGCATTGCCATCGTTTCGGCCACCTCCGACTGCGAAATCAGTGCTGAACTTGAAGTACTTGGGCAGCAGGCAGCGAAGCCCGTGAGTGCTGCAGCACATGTTCGGAGCCACTCTGTGATTGTAGGTGTAGCCACTGGGGAAGAGAGAGCACTTCTTGTAGCAAAGACCATCGAAGAGCTCCTCATCAGTCAAACACGCACCCTCGAAGTTGGGGCAACCCTTTCCTTCCTGGTCTCCTGCGACATCGAAGCCAGAGCAGAAGCTCAAATGAACCCGCGTGTTCTGAAAACCACACGGCTCGGCCTCACAGCAGGAGAAGGGGCTTGTCCTGATTGGAAAGTATCCACCTGTAAGATCGACGCACTTCTTGTAGCAAGTCCCAAGAATCTCCTCTTCGTCGCTGGCACACTTGTTGCCATCATTTAGCGACTCCAAGGGAGCAAGTTGACTGTGCAAAGGCATTTGGCTGACATTCCCTGTGAGCTGAGGGAGCTTCGGCATGGGAGTCGTGGAAGCAATCCGTTTCTTGGCGGTCGCCATACCCGATAGGAAGTGAGCAACTCTTTTGAGGGAGTGGTGTTCTGCGCTATCTGGATCCAGCTTTGATGCCTCACTCATGAACTCTTTGGCCACATCATCCATCTTCGAAACGCGGTCTGCATCTGTTCCGCTGCTTACTGGAGCTGTCTGAGTTTCCTCCTGAGCATTCGTAGAGATGATGAGGCCGGGCCGCGGAGCTTCGGTGTGCGCTCTTGCTGTCGTTGTGAGCGCTGAGCTGGAGCTGGAGCTGGAGCTGGAAGAGCTGCTGCGAGGGCTGGGACGGCTGGAAGTCGTGGCAACAGATGCAGTGGTCTCCACGGTCTCCATTGTGGTCGTCTCGGATGTCTTGTGGGATGCGGAGCTCTCGTACTGCTGGTACGCCTTGTGACCGAGGACCTCCTTCCAAATGGAATCGTCTTGCAGCTGGACCTTATGTTCCACACCTGCTTTCAAGCCAGGACTGGTGCCATGTGCCACAAATGAGACAGTAAGCACCAAACTCAAAAGAAAGGCAGCCGCCAAACACTGCCATCCACAAGTCCGCTCTTGCCGAGCAGGCTCCGAACTGAGCAGCCCGTGACTTTCTAAATCGGTGGCACCCTGGTCCTGATCGACTGTCCCCGTGTAGGCGTACATGTCGGTCGCGTCACCAGTTCACAGCTGAAATAGCTACGCAAGAGTCTCGAGAAGCCCGATGCTGCAGACAAAGAACATACATACTGCGACTAAACCGAGCGAACCAAGAACGCATCCCAACAGCCCCGTGTCTGGAGCTGGGCCACAACAATACTACAACAATGCGGCTCTCTCTGTCTCCGTGGGCCTTCAAGCGCACACTTCTCGAGCAAGTCGTCGGCCTGAGACAGCAAACCTCACACGAATACCCGCTGAATGCCCAGATATCCTGAATCCTGACGGTAGCGCAACTAGTGCCGAAGTGCTACACTGAGGTTCTGGCTGGTGCCGGCCATGTCTGTGGTGACAACCATCTTGAGGCAGACAGCCTCACTCACGCATAGACATGCAAAGACAAGAACTGATATGTCTGCATGTTGAGTTCAGAATATAAACAGGCAAGATGAAGCAGGGAAACTTGCAACTACTCACAGCACCTGGAAGATACTCAGCGCCTAGCTTGGCCACCTGCAAGAACTCGGAGGCGGCCGTCCGACACGTGAGCTCCTCCTGCACAGCGTCCCACGGCAGATGAAAGAGTTTCAGCAAATCCGTCCAATTGAAAAGATGCTCATCCTGGACCATGGACAGGGCCGCATCGCCGAGCTCTGCAAAAACCTTTTTTCCACGCTGGCCGTTGCACTTCGCACGAGAGGACTTCAAGCGGAATCACTCTGGGCTTCGGACATACGTAATCGTGATAAATCCAAACCGCCGGCCGGTGCCTTCCATTCTGGGCTGGCCTCACAGCCGACAAGCCGAAAGAGCCGAGAAATCACCAGAAGCTAGTCGCTAGGCTGCGATGTTGAAGCCTCAAGCAGACGGATTAAATCAAGGGGGCCAGCCCGCCGAAGGACAAAGCCTGTGCCTTCATTCGACGAGCCTCGACTGGCCGCAGCATCGCTACGAGCAACCAGTAAGGTCGCGTGCAATCAAGACTCTCGCAAGCCAGTGAAGGCCGTGGCTTTACAGTTCTGAATATGCAGAAGATGTAGGGGGGCCCATTTTGCAAAGCCTCACCGGACCAACCCACCACGACGAACGGCTGCTGTTTCGATCTACGACATACTGTATGCAGCCCCTTGAAATGCAACCTTCTGCTCGCTTGAGAAAAAACTGGAGCAAGTCACGGAATCTGTCGATTCGAAGAAACGTACCGAATATACACCGATACACGCAGATGTGATGAACCCCCCACTAGTCAATCGGATCTTCATGACTTTTAGAAGTGCTCTGACTCACCAACCAAGTTCAGACGTGCACCTGCAATGGAATTCCCAGATTTAATTGGTGTCCTGCAGGACCGGGCTGTAGCCTGAGCTTTGAGGCATACTCCACCAGATCCTGCAGCTGACGGAATCAGTTTTTTCAGAGACGTGATGCTGGTCTACTCTGCCGGTAAAAGTCCTACGTATTCCGCGCAAGCACCCTTCCTGAGTCCCAGGCTGAAATGCAAGGATGGCACTGCAGGCCTAACACAAAAAGGGAATCTTGTGTTGTCAGGCGCCCAAAGAAGCCTCAACTAGCCGAACCCCCAGGTCTGCACCAACCGACAAGGCAAGCAACCGAGTCCAGACGAAGGCCGTGCTCAGCAGACCAAGACTGTCATCCGTAGTTCAAGCTGGTGGCCTAATCTATTCCATTCTCGCGTGCTCTTTTCTTGTTGACATCGTTTGTTCTGTGAGCTCAACGATCGTTTGCTCTGCATGCTCTCGACTATGCCCAGGAACCGTCCCAGATAATAGTAAGGTGAAAGTGCAGGCATCGTGGCCCACCCATCCAATCATCCAATCCTTTCATCGGGAATGTAAGAGCCCCCGGCGCCAGCAGGCCGCAGCTCGAATCGAAAAGCGGCCATAGTACATGAGGGCAAAACGCAACCATAGGGTCTGGGGTTTAGCCGGATCAGCCGAAAGGCACAGATTCCGAGAAGCCAGGAGCCGAGAAGCCGCGAAACTAGAAGCCACACAGCCCCGAAGCTGGAAATCGGGGAAAACGCAGCAATGAAGCATTGCGAATCATGTCGGATTGACTAGTTTGTGTGACATCCGTTTCCGAGGCAAGGCACTGCTTGAGGATGGATCTGAAAAGAAGTACCGGGAAAATCAAGGTAATCAAGGCTCCACCATGTCACGCTAACAGTCTGAGGTGCCTATAAAAGATACAGTTCGCAGACATCCTAAAATTTGTGTTTGCACCTAGAAAGTTGCAATCGCTTCTGAGCCTGAAAGACGCCCGCTCCAAAGGTGAAGAACGATTCGGCGCACAGAGTGCCTTTGGCCTGGCGCACTACCAGCACCACAACTTAAGGCATCTCTTTGCGGCAAGGGCAGCGTGCAGGCTGAAACATGGCTGCACTGTTTCTACGGCATCAAAGCAGATCACCTGGCACAAGAGCTCCCACTGTTCTCGAGTCCGTTTCATTAATCCTCCCAAAACCATGAAGTGCCCATTGCAAAGCAGAGGTTGAAACAACGACCTTTACCACCCAGTCAAGAGGGCGAATTCCTTCATACATTAAAGTGCTCGCAACCCTGCCCTGCCGCCATCACGGACTCGAAGCACTCTGGATAAGCCTTCCAAGTTGATTCCACAGGCGCCCCTTGCAGGATAGTCCTCGGGCCCAGGCCACCACAACCATCAAGAAGTCAAAGAAAGCCTTGCAAGCAAGGCATTGGCTTTCGCAGTGCCAGCTCGACTGGACCCAAAAAGCTGATAGCATGCTGGGTGTATAGGCTTGTCGCTGTGTGCGTGACTAGCCGTGGCATCCAGGCATCACACGTTAACAGCCGCCAGGAGCACGAAGGGGATAAGGCAGGTGGAACCTTCCGGCTGGAGACTTGTGAAGTTGCGGCATGCGGAGAAAGAACGTGCAAAACAAGTGTAAAGTTGCTTCCAACACCCGAGGCAAGAGCTCATACGACTACACGATGCAGGAAGCAGGCTTCAAGCCACATGGCTCTGGATTTCCAGCTTGGTTGGGCAGCTGCATACAACCGATGACGACAACAACCACAAGAAAACACACGCACACATACACAACAGCAGAAAAGCATTTCAGCATGCGATACATGTCGAAATATTGATATGTCTGAAGGAACCCCATACTTCGTACAGACAAGTTTTTTCACATCGGGCATCTGCAAGGTCTATGGCGTCTATGGTCACGATGGCTGGATGGCTCTTTGGGAGGAAACACGTCGAAGAAACCCCTGCCAGAAGCACATGCACTTACGTAAATGAAAACTGACCTTGGCAGTTTCATGACATCCGCCCCACACGCCATGTTCCACGAGGCAGCTTTCTCAAAAGCCCCACGTGAGAATCCGCACAATGCAAATCTGACCACGTGCAGCATGCTTGGGGACTTGTACTTCAGGAAAACCGACCGTCGATCCCTCGACAGCGCCTGTTCGAACGGGACCTTCTTCAGGTCCTTGTTGCCCCTGCTCCTCGTCACTAGAATCACTAGAACCTCAGAAGGCTTGCGAGGTGCAAACGGAAGAAAAGACATCGGAGCTCCGGTCCACTACACTTGCTGCCATGGTGAGAGCGTATATTTGGCATGCAGCTACAGACACAATAGCACACTTCGGCTGCATCCCAACTGATTTCGACACTGACACAACGGATCACAACGGCTCCAATGCACCACAGATGATATTGCACTTGCCCAACACTGAGTACAATCACGCCAATAATCGAAGCTCGAAGTGCGACGAGGCTTGCACCGCAAAAGCGGAAGAGCTGGTTTTGGAAGAGCCAGACCTCAATCGAGCACATTGGCACGGTCTGGCTAACTCCCTGTCAGCTTGTAAGGCGACCACGCCAAGGATGCCTGGAACCAAGTCGTTTTCAGCACCGAGTTGGCAGCCCTCCTCCCACCTCGCCAGGCTCTTCACAGTACAATGAGGCGTGTGGCTGGTGACTTTAAAAATGTGCAGTGTTCTGCTATCGCAATCGACTGCAATCTTGCATGGTCATCGCCGACACACAGAAGACTGCGAGCAGATGTCTTGCGAGTGTAAGTGCCTGTGCCCCCCTTCAAACGTCGTGCTCTAGTGTCCTGGTCCAGGTACCTTCCAATTGCCGCGACCCAGACGCCGAAGATGCTGAAGGCCAAGTAGCGAAATTTGTGGTGAGACTCCTCTGAAGTCATGCTCCAAGGACAGGTATCCAGACTGCAACCGGCCGTCTAGCAACTTGAAAACCTCGCACACCAAAATTTGCAGCTGTCTCGCAGCGTTGCTCATCCCGTCGCTCCTGGGATAAATCCAACCAGGGAAGCGTGTCCTTAGTAGTTCCAGAGAGAAGTGCAACCTCAGTAAACCCTGCAACTGCAAGTGTCTGGGTACGCATGAGGAGCCGTCCATGCAACTTCTGAATACTTGGCAGACTTGGCTTCATCTGCAGCCGCAGCCAGTGTCGACGAGGCCTCCTGAACAAGCCCGGGCCTACGCTGAGGCAGAGGTGGGATGGGATACTGCAAGTTAGGTCGGGAATGCGCCAGGTCAAAGGAGCATTGAAGGCTGTAGCATCAGGAAACGCAGGTAAATGTCACCATGTCCAGCGACAGGCTCCAATAGGGGGAAGCAAACAGGATAAAGTTGTCTAAGCAGGGAGAAAAGCCTCTTCGAGTCGATGATTGACATGTGCGGGCAGAGTTTCTGTTCCCACCGCTTGACGATCTGCAGCCCACGATCCGGTGGCGGGCTGTGAAACTGCTTCTTGCGTCCGCTCCCCATGAACATGGGCTGTTGAAAACTGAGCATCTGATCTGAAGCTTCGTTCAGGATGGAAAATGGTGATGGGCCGAATGGGCAGGAGCTGGCTATGCTTGGCAAACCAAATTCCAGCAATCCTGACCCGTGGATGCTTTGCAGCTCTGCTTCTTCCGCTACACCTTGTGGTAGCAGGACCTGAGGTGCCCGAAGCATGTGACGTGTGCACCGATGCCATGTCAACCAAGGCTACGTGCAGTCCAAGGGGTAGGTCTGGAAGCATATCGTTTGGCACCAGCGCACCAATGACTGCTCACATCTCACGAATGTGCTACAAGAAGCAGCTGCATGCTAACTTGCAACGATTCTTGGACACGCTCTTCAAAAGTAGGCGAGACACACACATTCACAACGAGCTACCTATCTATATGTCTGTATCTACTTATCTGACTGTCCATCCATCCACCCATGCAGACGCGTATAAACATGTACTTGTCATGTACATACATCCTAACTTGCGTTCCTGTCTACCTACCCACCCGCCCACATACATACCTACCTACATGCACCCATGCATGCGTGGAAGCGTATTCGGATACACAGGCACAGGCACAAACAAACGAACATACACATGCATGTACCCACACACACACACACGCATGGGGCGGAAGCGCACATGATTTCACACACCACACCGATGTGCAATATAGATGTGTGTATATACATATATGAAGCATGTAATACATACGCCCACACATACACACAGCCGATAAAAACAACACACGCACAAAAAAAACAACTACAGACACCTGAAGATAAACGTAGATAAGAACATGCAAATACTAGTAAGTTTCTACGTATATACGCATCTCCGTTTTACTTATATCTATAGAACGATTGATTGATGTTCATAATATGATTATTATAGCAATGGTAACAGTAGTGTTTTGGTAAAGGCTTGAAATCAAACACTAATACTAATGACGCATTTACTCCTTTCAACATTAAATGCGGCGAAGTTGAACTCACTCTAGCGGAAGAACCAAGCTCAGAGACTACTCTAAAGTTTCAACCGTTGAAATAGCAGTCAGAATACTAAAATGTCTCATAATTTGTGATGTCAAAATCTACGTATTCCAATACATAGTCCAAGGGAATACATTCACAAACAGTGTTAGATATATACCTGGTTAATAGGAGTAATCGTAATCAACTTAACTTAAGTCTTTATTATAGTAGTAGATAATGTAAAGTAATACTAGTACTACCGATAGAGGAAAACATGACAGCTGCGCGGGGACTAAAGAGTTATTAGTTACAATAAGTGGTAGAAATTACGTTTGCGATCGTTTGCGCAATAACTAAGACTATTTGTCATGAAATGTGCATGCTCAGTGATGCTTCGCCCCCAAAGTAAAAGCATTATAGAGCACATGCGTATAGTGGTACCGATACACCACATAGTAATTTCACTTGCGTCGTATAGGACAGGTTGCAGCATTTCCAAAATTTCCAAATTCTATCCCGTAACTTTCCGGTTTTCCAAACTTTCCAAAATTTCCAGAAGTCCAAAATTTCCAAGATTGCCAGGACCTAATGGACAGGATTATTCCAAACCACAATGGCGAACTTTTTGGGAATTTTGGAAGTCCGGAAAGTTAGGGCGAGAGTTTTGGAAATTTTGGAATTTTGGGAGGGCTGTTTGTCACCCATCCGATGCCAGACCATGCACTGCGACTCACAAGAAAGGACATGTCTGTCAACCGGGAGGGGCATATATATATATATGTACTTATACACGTACAGCACCTAGACTCTACATGTACAGGTAAGTACAGATGTACAGTATAAAAAACATTGCATGCATGCATGAATACACAGACATGTATTCTGACATACATACTACATACACACTCGCCTGCATGCACACTAACAACCTATGCATGCATGCGTGCCATAAATGCATGCGTATGATGCATACATGTATTCATGCAGACGTGTGTGCAGACACATTCGTATGACCTCAGGTGCCGACGTGCTTGCATGAACTCACTATTTAGCCGCTTATACAATACAGATAAACAGAGATATGAAATTACATGGGTTGTCAATCTTAGGGCCCTTTTTGAGTCCTTATTGTAATACGGCACCTAATATTTAGGGTACCCAAAAAGGCCGTAATTTTGACAACCACCCACATGCAGGCATGCTTGTCAAATACATGAATAAGGCAACATTTGCAAAGGTTTAACGCACAGCTGCTGGCCACTGTGGCCTTCGCATTAACATATTCCCGAAGTGAAAAAGCTGTGAGACTGTTCACCAACGGCAGGTGCATTAACGGCAACACGCGGATCACTGATCCAACCAAATGTAACCAAGGTCGAGCTCCGTAGTGCCAGCGTGCCAGAGGCATCGTCGCGAAGCCTAGCCATGATGCCAATCTTGCCTACCGAGGACTGTTCACTGCTCACAGCAGGAGCACCTTCCAGTACGGCGCTGCTCACTGCGAGGAATCGGAGTTTACCTTACATTCTTATCGCCGTATCGCTCTGCATCAGGCAACTCAGTCAGCCCCATACTCACAGCAGCTGCATGTTGCGAAGACCATGACAACCAAGACGTGCATAACTTGCCCGCCATGCTACTGAGCTGGAAGATCTGCTTTTGCTTTCCCTTTCCTGTGCTGGCACCGGCGTTGAGCTTACAGCAATCTGAACACACGGTGTGAGTTTCTCATAGTTACTTTCTTGCTGGACGAGCATCAGAAACGGAGCTGCCACCAGACCTCCGACCACCTTTGTCTCTCTTCTTCTCTATCCTTCTCCTCAGGTAGTACAAACAATCCACCAAAAAGTCGCGCAAATGGAGACCGTAAAACCAGTGATGGCTCCCGATTCTACTGCATGACGGCACGTCTGAAAAGCAGTTCATGTGACAAGATGGATTCTCATCCAGCTGGGTTTCATGGCTTTTTTCCAGATCTTCGTCAGATTGTCAAGCCTTAGCTGTACAAATGCATCAGTCGATGCTCCCAGGTGAAAGCTCCTAGGTGTCCACCTCGACATCGAGCTGCCGGGCAACCTCTCTGCCAAGCTTCCCGATGCATCCTCCTCGTCTTCCTTGTTTGCAGGACATGGGCAAACTCCCTGCACTGGTGAAAGCAACTGCAACTGAGAGCAAACTAAACAGCTACGTGACAGGCCATGGCATCTTAGGAGAGGTTGACCCACCGAAGCGAATGATGGAGTCCTGACATTGCGCCGACAACGATGCATCATGCCAGACTAAACTCTCAGTGGAGAGGCACCAGCACCCAAAACGACATTCCACAATCTTCAGCTGGCTTCGTGACGAACACACTTGTTGACATTCGAATGAGTGAAGGCCCAAACTTTCTCTTGGAGCGACCTCTTTGCTCACCAACAGCAGGTAAATTTCCCACTCCCTGAGCCTCAAAACCGCATGTGGTGGCAACAACCTCATGTGGCTGGGGTCCAAGTAGGCATCGGCATGGTGACCATAAGTCGGCTCGTACACCGCTCTGACACTGACTTTGGGCTATGGTTCTGTGTTCTGATCGATCATAAATCACTAATTACGAAAAAGCGATCGGGCTGTCCATGTTGTCAGGAACAACACAGAATCCGTGCGGTCCTGGTTGGTCGGGTTCAAGTTGCCGGGCTCCAAGATTTGAATGCAGCCTGGAAGCCCCACGTCACCTGAAAGAGACCAAACGACGAGCTCAAGCATCATAATCTTGGAGAAAGACCGTGGCAACTGATGAAAGAACTACCATGTACATCTCCTGAGGGCCACCCTCATGTGCAGCCGTGGTTTACTTTATCTGTCACTGATCTGCCTACTGACAGCTGGCTGTTCTATGACATGGCGAGAAACATGCGGATGCATCCTTTCATCCTTATGCTTTCGTTTCTTCCGGTGACCCAGGTGGTCGTGCAGCTCAAGCAGACTCAAGCACTGAAGAGATTGTAAGATATCCTAAATGGAAAAAAAACTAGGCCGCTCTTTGAGAAATTACTTTCGCAATAGGACAAGACGTGCGACAATTTGGCAACAGTCGGCTCTTCGACGTTTGTGCAGTTGCGGCTCTAGCAGGCCAATGTTGTCGAAGTGGGTGTGACGGCAGCATGTGGATATGATGTACAATTCAGACATGTCGAGGAAAGCTAAATAGTCCCTGCAAACGTCAATCATTTTTGTCAGTGGTTGCCCCAGGTGCTTCTTTTATCGCGAGGCTTTTCGTTGAACCATGTTATCATCCTTTCACTCCTGTCATGCTTCTTGCTGTCCAGCAACCTTCGCCGAACTCCATGCGCTCGTTCAGCCTCAACCCCTCCACAAAGCGTCGGAAGCGGGAGCGGCGGACAGCAGGCATTGAATCGCATATAATTGCCATCCTCGGCTTAGAAGAGAGAAGCGGCTCGCTACAGCCGCGCTTCATCGGAAAACACAGAAATCTGACATACTTCATTCCCAGGACTCCGGTTCAGCCGCGCCAAGCCCAGCATTCTGTCATACAATGAGGAGTATGCCCCAATGATCTGCGCGATCAGGACGTTGGACAGGAAAATAACAACCTGGCGGTAAGAGCTGCGAGGAGGCAAGTCCTGCCACGAAGAAACCATGTGTAGTCTGTGCGAGCATACCGCAAGCATGGGGCCAAGCGGCCAACACTGTAAATCCGACACACATCACCATAATCCAGCGTGACTCTTTGAGGCTGTGAAAGTTTTCCGCTGGATACATACCGATGCTGATCTGGAAAAAGCTGAGCGCCGATTGCGCAATGTTTGAGAAATCTGAACTTGATTCGCTGGAAGCCGACGTGGTGCACCCGAACACCAGTATCAGGTAGAACACGGCCCCAAGCATGAGAACCTGACACGTCACTCTTCACTTTCTGGGCGGAGCTTCGGCCAAAACTAGGTTGTGCATTCAAAGGCCAACCGTTCGAGCTACTTGCAATTCAGTCGTTGCCCGTAACTAGACCGCACCGAAAGCTCGTCCTGCCATGGTGCTAATTCCGGAAGCACTTGTCCCGAGATCATTACGAAGGCAGAGCAGCGAACAAAAAGCGCACCTGCAGAGAAAGGCACAACTTCACTTGGTTGACTGCAGCCTCTGTTTCAACAGCAATGTCTCCTGAATCTTTGATTTCATCCAGGCACTGAAATCAACCAACAGCGCGAAGTAACAAAACATGGCCAGCATGGACAAGAATGCGTAGACATCACGGACATCTCTTGCTGCAGGACCTGGGCAGCACAGTCGTGACTAAGAACCGCAGATGATCAACGGGGACAGCCTTGATACTTTCAACGGCTATGCCCTAAAGAACCTATGCAGGGAATCGCTGCGAGGTGTGAGAACGGCATGCCGGGAAGGACATGATACTGAGAGGGGCTGGCGCTGAAAAGCTTTTTGCTCCATGGCCAGAGAGCCTGTGCAGGGCTGCTATCGACCTCGGAACTCCAACCTGGCTCCTTCGGGGCTCCCGTTGGACAGTGGAAGTAGACTCAGTAGACCGAAACAGTCTGCATCAACACTCCGTTGCCCTTCTGGTGGAAGGAAATTAATCCAGGAAAAAACGATCTTAGTAGTCTCCGCTCCGCACACTTCCACTTGTGAAAACTCTGTGGGTTGGCTTGCCCGGCCACTGTACACACAACCTCAGCGCAGCATCACACAAGAAAATGAATGCAGCAGCACATCTTGCCACCCACCAGTGCACTCGTCGTCCCTCTGCTGCGGGAACTGAAGTCTTGCTCGCACTGCATGCAGCCAGGCAACTTCGAGCTGAGAAAGGTCCGAGGTTGCCATTGAAAGACCCATGGCTGGAAAACACCGCTGCAATTGGCAGTGCACAAAGATTTCGTCACCTATGTGTTCAACACATGTCCCACAAATTCGGGAATCTTGCCTGGAACTAGCAACAGCTTGATTAGCTTGAGCTAGGCTTGGACGTCAAGAAAGGGCTTTACAGGCATCACTATGCCACTACGCTGTCGTCACAGTCATCTTGTCCAACTCGGCCTCCAGAGCTCGTCAAACTTGGATTCGACAACTTACCCAAAATGGACACAAGAAGCGAAAGCGGCCGTCGCATTGGGGAGCTGGCATTTTCGTATCTGGTTTCTCGAATGCGTACACTTCCAGGCGCTTTTACTATCCGGAACTCCAGCATCCGAGCCTCTAGAAGCTCTTGACCCATTCGAAGACGGGCATAGTCAAACGACGCATCCCGCAGGACGAACACTCGCTCGCCATTTGACTCCGTCCTGTGCTAGCCGCATCCACACCATAAGATGTACGAGCACCAGAAACTGTGCGAACATGTGCGAGCACAAACAGGGTCCGCCGGCGTGATACATGCCGAGAAGCATCGGCTCAAAGCCAAGCATTGTCATCAAAGCTTCGGCTCTCTCCCCACCAGCAGTTATCAGCCTGGCTGGGAACGGTGGGATTGCTGCTTGGCCGGCTGCTCAAACGGTGGGTCCGGTGATGCTAACTAAGCACTGCAGAGTTGCCCGACACAATTGCTGCCCCCTTCTTTCAATGCTGGCTCCCGCCTCGAACGGATTGCCGGATTCTCCGTCCGTATTCTTCGGAACCTGAGAGCTACATTTACTGGCTACAAGAAAACCTCCTCGCAGATGTTCCAGAAAACTAAGTGGCATGAACAGTGGGTGGGAAGCAGCTTCGCTTGGCAAGCACTTTTCGCAGACCTGCCTCCTTCAAACGCTCGCTGATAGTATGCGTGTTCAAGCAGTTCAAGAAGCCAAAACCGCGAATGTCCGCTTGCATCATCATGCACCCGGCAGTGGAATGGAGCGGCACGAGCTTCTGACAGATGCTGCCAAGCTGCTTCTGCTCGTCTGGGCTTTTGACTACATTTCTCACCAGTTTTAGCAGAAGCTCCACAGCACCTGCCTGTGACGTCGGGGGGGGATCAGTGAGGCAGTAAGACCACAAGCAAGTCAAAGCATCCTTGTGCACGTGTTTTTCGGCACATGTGTCGATCACGCAGTGTTACAGCAAGGCACAAGCATGCAAGGAAACTGAACACAGAACCGCGCACCTTCGTCGCCTGTTCGGCAGCTAGTCCAGACAGCTTCTCGGAGAAGCGCTTCAACCACACAGCAGCGCCGTCCAAGCCCTTCCAAGCTCGGAAGTCGGTTCAACTACACGGGTCCAGACCGAGGTGCCACGGTTGCTTTAGGCCAGTAAGACACGCCGAAGAATCGCTCACACTGTACTTACTTGTCAGCAGGACATATGCATCGACTCCGTCACAGGCGGAGAAGCCATGCAGCTGGACCCGACACTCTGGAAAAACATTGACTCCATTGACCATGGACCCGCAGGCTCTGGCAGCTGGGAGCCTGCAGCTCCAACTCGGAGAGGTCCAGTGCAGGAATATCCTCCTGAAATGCATGACACGGCCCGAAGCCCAGACACCATGAGATGCTGGCGGCTCGGAGTCCTCGGCTGGGGCAGCTCGGGTCTGGGCCGAGGCCTCAACCTCGAAAACTGCCTGTGGAGGCGGAGTCGCCGCCGAGGACTCGGTCTCCTACAGAGAAAAGGGGCTTCGGAGATTCTGCCCCTCCGTGACAATGCAACAAGTAGCAAGCTGTTGTCCATCATCCAACATTCTAGGTCCTAGAGTCCCACACAATATCCAGAATATCCCAACTGGCACCCACTACTACCACCAGCTTGGAGCACGGTGTAGAAGCCTTGCCTCTGTCTGCTGTGCTGCTTGAGGCTCTATCTCGCTGTCTGCGGTCGTTGTAAGATCGCCGGCAGTTGGTCCAGACTGCTCCACGTTGTCACCATCGTCCTGAGCATCCTGCTCCATCTCAACAGGCCTTGACGGCGCAGCAGCTCCGACAAGACATGTGGTTGCACCCTCAACCAATGCATTGATGAGCGCATCCTTCTCGTCTGTGGATACAGTGTGGGTTTCCCCACAGGGACAAGCAAACATCCATTGCCCGTTCGAGGCCAGGAAATTCGGAACCCATGGCTTCACAACCTCCTCTGGGTCTTCCTCCTCGGGAAGCTCTGGTTCCGTCTGGCCCATGCGAGCTTCGGCCGCAGCCAACGCTCTAGACCTTCGGTCCGAATCTGTCTGAGCCGCTTCGAGGCTGCTTCCAAGTACAT
Organism: Symbiodinium sp. CCMP2592; assembly: GCA_905221615.1. Classification (NCBI taxonomy): domain Eukaryota; class Dinophyceae; order Suessiales; family Symbiodiniaceae; genus Symbiodinium; species Symbiodinium sp. CCMP2592. The sequence continues at coordinate 536,099 of CAJNDT010001580.1, read as the reverse complement.
GTCCGAAGTTTCCCTCCTTCCCGGCGCTTTCATCACCCTCGAATCCCTGGAACTGGCCGGCAGCATTGCTATCAGCTGCCCTGCCTCCATGACTCCAAAAGCGATGGAAGCGCATGTACTGGGCCTTTAGCTCGCCGAATAGTTTCCAGAAATTGTTGTCATGCGGACCCCAAACATTGTGCGTCAGCTCATGGATTAATGTATTGATGAGGTCGTGGTAGGGCCGAAACCCCTTCAGGGTGTCCGTCCGCAGCCGAAGTACAATCATGCCGCCGTAGTTTTGGTTGTAGCCGAGCAAATCCATGTTCGGTGTGCCGCGCTTGGCCATGCGCTCTTGTGCTTCTACTGGGCTCATCTCAGTCAGCACACCAACCTTGAACTTTCTGGTTTTCATGATCTCGATGATGCCAGGGTCGGTTGCCAATTTTTGCAGCAAGCGCTCCGCCTCATACGGAGGGGGCTCCGAATACTTGAACTCAGCCTGCATGGTCGGATCGCAATCAATATATGTCTTCAGCGAGAGTGCGTCTTCACAGGTGATGCAGGTGATGCAGTATCGAGCCGAGAGAAAAGTACTGAATGACCCTGCTCTGACCCTGCCTATGAATCAGAACAGCCACGGGCCTTGATCGAGCCAAAATTAAACTCCGAGTCTTGCTTCGTGCCCCAGGCAGAGAGAGCAGCTCGTGCCCGCTTGCGCCGGCTTTGCTCGTCTCTTTCCTCCTCGGCAAAGCCCTTCCTTGGAAACTGATGATTGAAAGGGGGATTCATCACAAAGCGAATCTCTGCATCAACATTATAGTTAGATAACTGACGTTATCATCAAGCTTTGCCGTGATTTTCAGCGTCTTGCTGCTACTCACAGTACAGCATACAGCGCTGGCATGCAAAACAGCTTCACCAGAGGGTCAGCCCGGGAAGACTGCACGAACGAGACATCCTTGGCCTCAGAAGGTACGGGTTGGCAACACCGCAGAACAAGGAAGCTGCATCCGAGCAATGGTTCAGGTCACGGAGGCTTTATCCACGGCAAGCCACAACAATGCAAGTACTCTATGTGAACCCATCATGTGGACCCAGCGGCAGAGCTCGCCACTAACATAACCTTGCATCCCGCTGCAAGGCCAGCTTCCGCCACTGTTTGGCTGTCCTGAGAGCAGAATTCCTGGACTCTGCGGCCATGCACGCAAGGCATCTCTCGATGGCTTCACTCGCACAGCCAGAGCCTCCAGCCACTGTGCACTCACGGCATGGGTGCGTGGATACATGTAGCGATGTTCCTGTGCCTTTCTGTCGCGACTGCTTCGTTCGTCGAAGTGCGGGTAAACAAGCATACAGTGCCCCATACCGAGTCTCATTGTCTGGTCTCAGGACTTTCCCACGAAAGATCAACTTGCAATTCCTCAGCTGCGCAGGTTCGCCGTCTTCGGGATATGCTAGAAATAGAGACAGCTTCACAGCCTTAACAAAGAGAATGTGAACAGAAAGATGTACTGCAATGTACTGCTTCTTGTCAATCAATCTATGCCATGCGCACATCAACCAGCCTGCAACATTATCCAATCGACGGCCAGGAACTCCCTGGGAAAGTCCAGTGCTTCCTGGACAAAGTCGAAAATAGAAGCAAGTTGGTCGTCACTTTGCACCTGAGATCCAAGCTTGCGAACATGTACTGCAGCCGGTGCAAACAGAAAGCCATGACAATCGCAGTTGCGAGAAAGCAGAGCTTGAGGCAGGCAAGCCTGAAGAAAAAATCGACTGCACATAACAAAGGAGCGGGTACGTCATAAGCGGTTCCCCTGTAGGACACAGACACGAAGTAAACGTCGTCTTCCGCTCCATTGATGCCCTCACTTCTCGCGGCTTCGATCTCGGCCATGAGGCCCGAAGCGGGTTTTAGCGAATTGGTATGTACTTTAGCTGCTCTCCTTCCTTGAGCCAAGAGGGAGCACTGCCAAATACAGTGCCTGCGCCGCTGCAATGCGGCAGGTCCAAGCAAGTCTGCCACTGGGCCAGAAATATCCGAGTCAAGGCAAAGAAGGCTAGTATCAAAGTGCTATTTCACACCACTGCCAAAGCTGCGAGATGCAATGTCGAAGAACCTGAGCAACCATATATGCATGGCCGGTGGCAATTCTGTGTGAAGAGACCCGCGTCCGGAAAATCGCCGTCAGCCTGGAGGCAATACCTGAAGCTGTGGTATCTGGAGCTGCTGGCACGCAATCGTGTGCTGAGGGCTCTTTGATGCTCTTTGTAAGGTCAACAATGTGGCAAGGCCGAGCCGAGCAGCAGTATCGGTTCAACCATGAACATGGCAATAAGAATCAAGGTCAGAAGCCAGCTCATAGATTCCTGCCAGTCCTGAACCACGAATCTTTGCGGACATGAACCAACCAAGCAAGAGCAGAAAAATGGGCGGGCCACAGCGAAGTTCTGTGCCATCTTTGCAGAGCTTCGACCCGACATAGGAACATCACGGGTGAGGACAGTGCTGACTGACTTAGGGCAGAGGGTACCATGACTCCGGTGACCTGACGGCCTGAATTCTCCGAGATGTTCTGTGTGGACTTACGAGTGCGGATCTTGCTGTCTGGCCTTATTGCTGCTTCTCCGATTGCTTGACTTTTGCTCAGGCCCCCTGTAGCCTGACGGAGATCACCTGCATGTCACCAGCATGCATGCACAAAGTGCAGGGCAGATCACAACTGGAATAGGGTTTCAACCCATCAGGCCAAAGCTATCAAGACCATAAGCGTAGCACAAGCCCCGAACTCATTCCATTACGAATCGAAAGTGTACCAAGCGTCTGTGATCACCTTAGAGGGCACAGGGATCTGGCATCGCCGGATGATGTCCCCCTCTCTGATGGCTTTGCAGCTTATTCTTGTACGCGAGTAGATCAGCCTTAGTTCCATGGCTCCATGTTCTGGGCATGTGGCCCATGTTCAGAGCAACCTTCCATGCCAAGGAGCTCCAGCATGCTCGCAAAATAAACAAAAGCTCGACAAACTGCAGTCCTTGGTGTAGGCCCGTATGTTCAGACTCTGGAATCGGAAAACCGGCAATCAGCAAAGCCATGCCGGAAAAACAGGCACAACATCAGTAGAGGTAATCTGTCCCCGGCGTCGCAATCCGCAGTGTGCCCTGTGTTGCTTCATCCTCTGCTTGCCAGGTCTTTAAGATCGACTGGCTCATGAGGAACACCAGCAATGTGAACAACAGCCAGACTTTGCTCCGCAGGAAGGGCCCATATATCACATTGGCCCAGACCAGATCCGTCAATGTTTCCTAATTTCATCAACACACACAGCCAATGCGAAATGCCCACAGTCTATGAGGCTTGGCATGCTGCTACCAAGTGTCGAGAACGCAGTGCACGACGATCACCGGATCTTGCATCTGGCAGATCCATTGCGTCGCGCCCGCAAAACGTCCTTCATCATCCACAAGCAAGTGCTTGATGAAAAAGTTCACGCGTCTTTGACCACCAACCGCCACTCGCGATCGCCAGACCAGTTTGTCGAGCAAGACCTCTAGCAAAGTCGGTGCCTCCTTTGTCAGAACCTGTCATCCGTTGCTCTGCAGGGAGAAGCTCAACGCATCTCAGCAGTTGGAATCAGTCCGAATCGCGGCTTTCAGTTCAAGAACCCTAACAGGAAAGAAGCCGTGCAGGCCTGTACGATATCTGGATGCCGGGAGAACAGGTCATCGTTGCCGAAGTAGTATCCTTCGTGGAGAAGCACAGAACACTCACCAGGCTAACGGGTGAGAGTCAGATGCGACCGGCCCAACGACAGCAGCTCTGAGATGCATGAGCAAACCAGCCGTTGGCCAGATTTCAACTTTTGCAAACTTAACTTTCTGGCAGGGGGCCAACCTATCCTACCAAAAGAAGGGCCCCAGGGTTGGCTGCATTCAAGCGGCGGTCGCGATCTGCACGAATCCTTGCATCTACTACAAGTAGAAAAATCTTAGCCTGCCCGCTACAGATGAGACTAGTGACTACCTCCCTAACACAGAATGTGGAGGCAGCGACAGCTCGACAATGTCTTGCTAGGAAAAGATAAGCACGCACTGCTCTTGCTTTCAAAATCAACGCCAACTTACTCAGTTTAGGCTCTAGAACTCCATACTTATGAAAACATGAGGAGATGCAGGAAGCCTAACCAACTTCTGTCACCCGTGACTCCATACGAGGAAGGAGCAGTTCACCAGAAACTCTCATCGTGCACGAGCCAGCAAAACTAACGCTACTGGTACAAGGATGCAGCCAAGGGTCGTTAGCAAGTCTTCCAAAATCTCATGTGCCGCCTGCCAAGGATCGCAGATCTCCCACAAGACTGCACAAAATTTCAGCCAACAGCCCCAGTAAGCACCCAAACGGGCCTGGGTGCTCTCAACTGCTCCCTGACTGTCCACATCAGCTATTTGCAAAAGGGGACAGTCTTGTCGCTTGGCGACAATTGGCCCTAGGACAGACACGGGGACGACACCTCCCCGTGCTTCAGTCAAGAGCCCTTCAGCAGCTCGACATAAGGCCACGACATGCAGCTTCAGAATCATCACGAAAAAGCACGCCAAATGGCGGCTAAAATTACATTGCTATTACCACAATGACAAATGCTGAGGGTCTCCAGGGGCGATGAGGGTGCAGAAGGCGCTGAGCGAGGAAGGCGCCGAAGCCGCGAGGGTGCGGCAAAGGCGCTGAAGGTGCTCAGGGCGTCAGTGTGCGGAGGGTGCGCAGGGCGCTGAGGGCCCCGAGGGCGTTGAGGAGCGTGCTAAGGGTGCTGAGGCGCTTCGAAGCACTGAAGGCACGCTGGCGTAAACACCAAACCCAAATTCCCATGCTCTGAAGCTTAAGGTTTGGGGTTTGTGGCCCCAATCCAAATCGCAAGGTGTTGCGGGCACGGAAGCGCTGGAGGAGGATGCTAAGGTGCGCGGCGCAGGGTGCGGAGGCGCTCCGGGCAGTGCAACAGCGACACCAAGAATGCGCATCGGTATGCGTCATATCTTGTCTAGATGGGAGGGTGAGGCTTGTGCATTCGGTGAAGACTATTGCCTGTGGCAGGCAGTTTGTTGGTTTCTTGCTTTTGTTGATGGTGTGACAGGACGGATGCTCGCCCACTGGCTGGCACCTCGGGGCTCCTGCAACTAAACAAATGAAATGCGACAAATGCCCAACAAAAATCGACTGCGCACCACCTTGCCTCCAGATTGCCACTGGATATCGCCCAAAGCAGAGGTGAAATTGATTGGGTGCCGACCTCATTCACACTTCGATTTATGTGTCGACATCCCCGCCAGCTCTTCCCGGACTGCAAGACTGGCGGGGGACTGGAGAGGTTGTCGAACCCCAGACCTGGGTTTGATTGTTCCAAGTAAGGATGTCAAGGATTCTGTTTGCAGCTCGGGTTGTTCCACAGCGCTGCAGCCACGGAGCCGTAATCTTTAGCATGCACATAGCACGCTTAGCTCTGGGGACGGGCGTCAACGCCTGGAAACGAGGCAACGAGACAGGGTGGCTAACACACTGGCGTGACTCGATGCCAGCATTAACCATCTTCTGTGCAAATGCTGCGCAGCAGCTCGGTCTCCCCTTTCGATACGCCGATCCCACGGAAACACGGCTGTGGCATGATCCGACATGCTACGACCGCAGCGACTGACCCTGTGTGCAAGCTCTCACTGTGCCTTTTTGACCATGTTGGCCGAGTTGAGGTTGATGGCCTTCATCACTAATGTGGAGCCCTCGTTGATGGTTCGCACCAGGACCCGAGAGATCAGCCTCAATAGAAGGTCTGGAAAACTTTGGACGTAGAAGGTCAATGCATGCTGATGCCAAAACAGACAGTAGCAGGCTGGTAGCCTACCACGATGAAGCGAGTCAAATAAAAAGCAGCCACACGGTCGGGCTCTGCACTGCAAGCAAGGCGCCCCAGTGACCAGCCGAAGCCATCGCACAGCTTCTCATCATTTGTAACTTCGCGCATGACTTCCACACAACACTGTACCTCAAGAGTGTCGGACTGGGTGAAAACAAGTATCTCAGACTGGCCGCGATGGCCTAGCATGCAGAGGGCAATGGGGAGAAGCTCCGCTTGAAAACGCTGTTGAAATAACACCAAGCCACGAAGGGGTTGAAGAACTCTGTTGGGATGCCATAGCCGACCTCGACTGCAACTCACGGGCGGGGCTGTGGTCTTTAGCGAAGGAAGATTTTTGCCAAGAGGATGTAATCAATACTGCCAAAGAAACTCCACACCCCAAGCATCCTTCCCCCTGACTCCCTGACGTCAGCCGGATGTACTATTGAGCCAGCCAGCATGGCGCAACCCAAGCGCTGAAATTTCATCCACCATTCCTGAGCTAACTGCTACCAGTGAATATTACGCAAGGCGGACGGACACGAGCTCTGGCGCCAGCAATGGACAAGTACCGAGAGTCGGCAAGGAACTTGGTACATGGACAAGGTCATCTCAACGACTCTGTCAATGATGAACTGTAGCCTCGTAGAGGATTGCTTGAAGTAGTTCTGCCCCTCTGGAGCCTTGGACACTGCAGACAGGCACAGACAAGAAGTTGCGGCTGGGAATTTGTGAGTGAACATAACCTTTGCGAAAAACCAGCCGATTGAATGTGGCAAGTCACCACTGCAAAGAACTTTGCATAGATTTTGCGACTGAGCACGATCTTTGTCTCATCTTCCATAGATCCCACGTAGCGGGATACCCTGCGTTCCTCGCCCCGCCCAACACGTAAACTCATGGAAGCTGCATGAAGACGATTTTATAGCAGGGCACCAAAGCAGAAGAACGTGTGCTCAAAGCATAAGGCATGGCACCCTCTCAGCTGCTTTGCCAAGCTCTTTGCCCAGAATCTTCTCCACATTGCTCCAAAGCCAGTCCCAAGCTTCCTCGTGCTTAGTGTCCCAGTCCTGACAGGAGCAGCCCTGCAATGCTGCCCTCCTCGCCTCGTGTTCAGACCTCAATGTCGCGGCTATCCACAGTCCGGAAAGCCAAACCGACACAGCAATGTGCCCATAAGGAAAGAAGACCCGACAAGTTCTGCTTCGAGTTTCAATTTGCACCAAATACATCTCCAACCCTCTCAAACAATCTCGAATGTCCTGCGGCACCAGCGATCGTAAGGAAGCCAGCATAACGGCTTTGAACTCCGTAAGGATGACGACACCTTCCAGGGTCTAGTATTATGGTCCTCTGTTTTATGCTGGACTTTCGCGTGTTGTCCAAGGCCTAAAGTTATTGGGAGGACCGCGTGAGAACAGTCTCCTTCGCTGACCGTCGACACAGTCCAGACTTGGAAAACAACCACCAGTCTGGATGCTCATTTCGATGCTCGAAATTGTGAAGGCCTTCAAACGGCTACTGTGATAAAAGAATTGAGATGTAGACTCTTGGGGAATTCCCGAAGTGATCTGAAAGGCACCGCCTGATCCGAATGCCAAACATGAACACAAGCAAACGATTACAATTGAACCGAGGGGACTTTCCAGTGACCCAAGCATATCTCGGAACAGAACAAATGCCACGGATGTCCGAGCCTGGCAACTTGGCAAATCGCAAGGAAAGTACATCGCATTCTTCCTGCAACTTGCAAGCAGTTACGAGTAAAGTCTTGAACACGCTGTGCCACGTAAAAAAAGCTGCATAAACCCCTCTCCTGTAATCGGAAAGAGTTCGCAACATTCCGTACGATGGCGTCAAAGCAGTCCAAAACCTCATACATCCACTCTCTGTCAGCCATGCCCATGACAGCAGCATTGAAGCGGAACATGTCGTCGAAGCTCGTCGGAACCTCTCACGTCAAACAAGCGCAAAACGGGATGATGCGCGACAACCAGAACGAGTCAGCATGCTTTTCTGAGTCTGGTCTAGCAACACCCTGCATGCTGATCTTGTTCGGGACCTCACGCTTGGCTTCCTCCTCTGCAGGAGGCTGGACCTCCGCCATCGACTGCGATGCCTTATCCTGTGATACCGTGTGGGACTCCGTCTGCGACACCGTTTGGGAACCAGATCCCCGCGCCTAAGCCGAGCGAAACACGGATGTGCTGCGAACAAGCACCAAATCCTGCTGTGAACGGCTCCTCGGATCAAACTACGGTACATACAATTAAGGTGCCCGTTCACTCCGAGTCTCAGAGTCTGCTTGTGCAATATCCTCATCCCAATCGTCATCCTGGACTTCCCCATTAGCACTGGCGGTTTTCCAGCTCGAGGCCAGAATTTGCAGCCTTTCCTCCGGTCGACATGAGCAAATGAGCTAGCAGCGTTCACTCGACGACGTCTCTTCGACCAATTCGTTCTGCACTCACTACACAAACGAACTGCACTTGCTTCTATAAGGAACTGCCGCCAAGCTGCCGCGAATGTTTCACGAAGATAGATGCATCCACCACCGGCATAGTTCAAAGTCTTACGCAAGCCTTCATAAGCAAGGGTCGTGAAGCGATCGCCCAGCCTTAGCAAACATCTGGCTGCATCAGTGCAAACCCGGGAACTGCCGCGCCCGATAAAAAGAGGCAGCCGTTTGGCTTCCTAGTCCTGTTCATCGCCACATCATCTTTCAGCACCGACCAGCAGATCAATCACGCAAGAAAGCTACAAACTCGGTTCATGTCATTCCAAACTGATCGGGTTGTAGAACACGCAGGTTCCTGTTCTGAATGCCACTGGTCCGCAACCGAATGCTGTTTCAGCAACACAGATGGAGAAGAAAGGCTCCGGTGCAGAATGCGAAACCAAGTGTCTGCAACAGACCTACAGGGATGTCCTACTTCACCCGCTCGCCTTTCCAATCCTTGCTGTTCATCGAGGCATAGCTAAGAAGTGCCAAATCTGACTGCTGCCGAAGATGCTCCGCAGTGAAGGCTTCCAACAAGGCTTCTCTGACAACCGCTATTCGCGGCGACGTCACCTCAAGTTCGAGGTGCTTGAAACCTGCACAGGAGTTCGTCACGACTCTGCTCCAGGAAATCAGCAACCATCTGTCTTGAGGACTTCACATGATCCGTGGCGGTGCCTGGCCTAGAAGTTCTACCAGGGCTTTGACTTCCTTGCCATTCGGCAAGGCCATCACAATGCTCTCAAGGCCTCCAGCGAACCTGGCAAGAACTCCAGCAAGATGCCAGAACAACGCGCGAATTTTGATTTGCCCTGGTGCCCATACGGAGTCGGCTGCCCTTGAAGCTGACAAACCTAACCCATGGATCGGGCCTGCCAGATATAACCGCGCGTGAGGTTTTGAACAAATAATGAAGGGATGGAGCGGCATCATAGAAGGCAGCCTGGTCCACCACGTGCTTGAGTCAAACATGCTCAGATACGAAACATGTGCCAATGATACATCTGGCGACAGAATCCAGCTTGCACTGCACACGGTCTACAAGTCATGTTAACCAACGCAAAGCAGCTAACAAGCCAGGTGGTGGAGACCAGGAGTGCCGAGAGAGAGAGAGAGATAGATAGAGCAGTGACATAGCTGTGTCCAACACTGCCTTGTGCCTCTCAGGATCTCTTATGCTAAGTAGATGTGGCAAAGGATCCACCCAAGCACGCCACAGCCCTGGCAGCTCTATTGTCAGATGTTGCCGAGGAGCAAAAAGTGTGTCGCAGGCAATGTCGCGCGAGCTAAAGGACTCCATGTACATGCCCCACGCATCTTGCAGTTCTAAGGCCTGCAAGTCACCGCACATTTCTTCTCTGTGTGTTTGCGAAAGCCCGATCCGGGATTGCAAACAGTGGACTGCAACAACACGGCACAGCTTCGTCGTGTGTTGAGACACGACGACACGACGGCCTGCTCTGCATCCATCACAAGCCTCGGTTAATCAAAGGGTCCGCACCACCACAGCAATTCTCCGGAGAGACTGAAAACACTCCTAAGTTGTCTACAGCTGCGATCTGAAACTCTCCGAACAGAAAGTGGCTAGAAGCAGCTCCAACCTGTCTGTGACGACCTCGTCACCACTGACACCGTCACCAACGACAGAGTTGGGCGTGAGGCCACCTCACATTCGCAGAACGCGTTTAAGGTTGAGCTCGCAAACGTATTAGTCACACATTGTGGATTGTCTGTCGGTGGTAGTGTTGGAACGACATCTCCAACAAATAGAGTGCATCACTCAAACCTGGCCGACAAGGCCCAATCGATTGATGCTAGCTATCTGTGTCGCACTCATAGTTGTTTCGTTGGGTACTTACAAGTAAACCCAGAGCATTGCAGCGAGTCAAGCCGCCCGCTTGGACACCCTGAATGTCAGAAAGAAGCTGCTGAATGCGCTCGTCCTGCCGGCTCAATCTCCGCGCTTGCAGCAATCCAAAATTCACAAGATGCGCGCAAACAGTTTTGGGTGGTAACCATCGATTCTGCCGCTGACACTTCTGGTCCATGACGGAACTGAAACCAAGACACTGATTGGCCACTAAACTCAACATGAGCAGTTGACTGCCGATATGTTGCTCTGACATGCTCCTCCAGCAGGTCAGTGCGGAGCAATGACACGGCCTCCTTGAGGACATCTGCCGCGCTGGCATTTGAGTCCCTCAGACATTCTAACCATGAAGTGCTGAAGGGCCATCTACCCGCACACCTTCTGTCAGGCTCAATCATGTGCATCGTATCTGCGACGACAAATGAAGAACAAAATGCTGCTTCCAAACACCAAGCCTCTCTGTCAACGTAACGACGAGATCCACGATCCCGGCAATCGTGGCGTCACTCAAGACGTTTGCACCATCGGACCTCAAAACAGCGGTGTGACGGAGTGGCAAACAACTCTCCTTCAAACTGGCTCTGACAGAAAACCGGCATTGATGCAAGCCTAGGTGCCACTGTGTGCAAGCATCTTCACCTGCTTCCTCCGTGAGGAGCTGCAGCTCCGCGAGGATGTCATCCTGCTCACAGGAGAGTTGAGCTTCTAGGCCTCGAGTAGCAGGAGATGCCACTGACCTCGCAGTCCCTTGCAGTGCTGACTATGCCGGCGCAGGCTCAACCGATGCATCAGAGGTCTGGCCAAGTTCAGACGGGATTTGGTTTCGTCTTGATGTGTTTGTGTGCGATTGGCTTATGTCCAAGACACAGGCACCGCTTCCAATCACTTCGAAAGGGAGTGCGATTCTGCAGGATTAGGGGATCTTGGGGTCTTCGGGCAATGGGACGAAGAAACCCTTGGCCCTTGTCCTTTGCAACGTCGGCAAGATACGGTTTCAGCCGTTCTTCCTCAGAGCCACGTCTGCATTGATCACACCCGGCCCTTGCTGGCCTCAATCAAACTCCGATAGTACGGACCAAGCCACGGCTGCTAGAGCTGCAAAGATGTATTCTGGGATGGTGAAGGCACCCTCCTCTGCATCCTGAGCATTCAAGAAACCGCCACCCACACAACCCGCATTCCAGAACTTGAAACTGCAACAGGACACCGGCAAAACACTTACGAAACAAGGCTTCAAAATGCAACGCCTTTGGTGAGTCCCGCCACTACGCCAAACTTGGAAGCTCAAAACGGTGCTTGAATGCCCGGCACCTCGTCGGAGGGGGCCGATGCCATGTGAGGCCCCCCACCGTTCGGTGCACACAGGGCCGGGGCATCTCTGCTTGCTGAGCCGATAATTAGAGATGCAAGCCCGTGAGCCACAAAAAGCATGCAAGATCACGACAAACTTGTTCCACCACCGCTTGACATTTGCAAGCACGCAATAGTGCACTAATCTACTTTCCGGGCAGTCTGCACCCTTCCCCTTGAAGAACGGATGTACTCATCCACTACACTGGCAGTTGTACTCTAGCCCGTCAAGAGCAAAGGCCTGCTCCAGCGCTGGAAGTGGAGGCCATGGGAATGCTGGACTGCATCGTAGTCATGCAGCCCATTGCGGCAACAATGCTCGCGTGTAACATCACAGAAGCATCTGACTCGGCTGCTTGAGCTCTACGAGCATTGGTAACCGATGGAAAACTGGAATACATCGAAAACGCAAGCGGACAATGTTGCATGTATACATTTGCAGCTAACGGTGAGCCTTAGGCTGAAGCGCACAGGAAGCTTCGCCAGCAAAGATGGCAACCGTCGCAACAATATCCACACACATGGCGGGCTCCAGCAGGGCATCCGAACAACATGCATGTTGGTGCCTGGGGCATACACGCGAAAGTAGCGTGTCCCAGAAAGAGTCGCATTGCTTGAAGGAGCCGAGAGCCTGAAGACATGGCTGCATAAGTCGCTGACCGAAGGTCGCGAGCTGCACTGTACACTATGTCGGAAGCACAAGTCATTGACAGTCTTCTGCATGCAAGGCATCATCTTTGATGCTGGCAGTTTTCAGGGTTTGCAATCCCCGCACTTCGTCCCATGTTCACTTTCTGCACAAAAAGGCTTCTGAAAACTGCAATGGAATGCCTGCCCTGGCATTTGCCCGGGATTGAATTGAATCCGCAGCTAGCACAATCGTGCCTACCATATCTTCTGAAGTTGCCGATAAATCTCATTGCAGAACGTGAGAGGGCCATTCTGCCAAAACTGCCGCGGTAACTAATATGCTCTAGCACCACGCGAACACCCAGGCTCGGGAACACGTAGAAATGCTGCTGAAGTCGGATTGAACATCGATCTCCCAACCACACGTTCATTTTAGGGTGTAGGGAGTACAGCTGGGATGATCTGAGCATAAGTGACATGCACGGAGCTGCGTCATCAGAGCGGTAGGCGGCTCGAACTTGAACCATCGCCTGAGTTGCCGCCACTGAGACAATGACCAGCTACAATGAACTGCTCGACTTTTGCAAGTTTGGATCCAACAGTAATCATCGAATTTAAAAAGAGGAATGCATCGCCTTTCTCTCTTTTCATTCGGATCTTCACTGCTCGAAGACGGCCCTGCATGTCGTTGGATTTCAGCGGGCCTGTACCATATGACCATATGTACATCGTCAAAAGGTTCAGAGCCCAATCCACCTTCCAATCCACCTTCGGACACATCCCTGAGTGGAGGCGGGTCAAAATGCAGACAATGGCATTGAGCAGAGTGGCTGCCAATGCCATACATGATTACATGTGCACAGGTCCCTTCCCAACCAACCATTCCTGCGCATCATCATAATCATCGAACTCAAAAGGAAGAAGGGCATCGCGCTTCTGTCTTTCCTTCGGATCCTCACTCGAAGACGGCCCTGCATGTCGTTGGTTTTCAGCGGGCCTGTACCATATGTACATCGTCAAAAGGTTCAAAGCCCAATCCACCTTCGCACGCATCCAATGCTTGATTCCAATACAAAAGGGCATCAGACAAAAGCACTAGATCTGAATAACTGAAGTCTTGCCACGGGAGGCACGGGTGCTCCTTCAGGCGCCAGCTCTGCAACCGTGTCTAGCGATCTTGAAGTCCAGCACGAGAGAGGCCATAGATTTTCATCCGACGGTACCCACTCTATCCAATGGCGTCATCCAAGCTTAGCCCACAAGAGGTGTCAGCACTTGAGCACGCTCCCTTAGCAACCGCTCCGCAGACGGATTGGTTATCCACAAACAACAGTAAGTCTCTCCCGCGGATGGGTTGGTCTGCAAAGACTGAGAAGCACTGAATGGCCAACGCTTCCAGCGGCATGATCTGCGTCTGTCTGTCCTCGGGGCATTCGAGAACTTCATCGGGTACTTTCGCTGCTCCAGCTTGGCTGGACTCCAAGTCGGGGTGGCACATGATGTATCCCAATCCCAGGGCCTGCATCTTCCGAGCTTCCCAACTGGCATCTGTGTAGAAGACAATTGGCTATTGGGGGCTCGATCCCAGGAAGATCTGGGCTCGACCACTTGAACCAGGGTTTTGTAAAACCTCAAAGATTTGGCGAGTTCAAACGAAATGCTGGTCACATCGTCTCGGTACTGACGTTGACGCAGGGCTGCCTGGCCTGCTCTTCCGCATTTTCCGAACATGCCACAAGCCGCCCATGTGAGGCGCCCCCCTAAGTTTGGCAGCTTCAGCGGCCGTGCAGGTTTCACGGAGCCCTACTTTGAGATTGATTTCAAGGATTTGTTCATCAAGCACCGCTGCGAGATCAAGCAGAATCCCGAGGAAGTGCCTTTTAGGATGACATGGGTCCCTCTTTACCTTCATCCAAAATCAAACCCAAGAGACTGTGGGCTTCGCATTAGAATGAAATGCCGCAAAATCAAGCACTCCAAAATCATCAAAATAGTTACTGGTTGCAACAGCCGCCACACGCCTGAGGACGGCGGCCGAGAAACACGGTACTCGATTGAAGTTTAGGACTGCTGTCGACAGGCCAAATGGGTGAGCTCGCAGATGCACGTAGCGAACTTCCTGGGCCTCAAGGTCAAAATATGCAACAAAGAGGCCTGCCTTGCGGACGGGTCTTCGGTAACTGACGATAAGCAGCTTTCATATCCTCAGTTCCGAAGTGCGGCTCTGCCCGCGCGGGCATAAATCCTTCGCCATCTCTCAGAAGTTTGTTGCTGGCTTTGCAAGTTGCGGCTATAACATCTGGGCTTGTGGTGTATAAGGTCTCTCCAGGAAAGCATGACTTGTTGTGCCCGCTGAAGCGCCCGTCATCGATGGCTCTGAGTTTGTTCAGCTGTGCCAACATGAACCGACGCATTGAGGCCATTGATTGCCCCGCACCAACAATGAATCAAGCTCTTCCTCGAGAGTGAACCCCTTGGCTTCTGCCGCATACGGGAATCGCGGCAGGCACAGCTCAACACTGGCAGCGATGCGCTTGGCATGTTCGCCGAGGAGAGCTTGAAGCCCGAGCTGTTGAAGGCCGTCCTCATGCAATTCACGGCAAATGCCCGGACTCCCAATGACTCCCAACAACTTGAACCCCGTGAAAAACCTTAAGCCGAGTGTTGTATCTGGCCATCGCATGAGGTGGGCCATCAACGTGATGAGAGCCGGCTTGCGATCCTTGGCCACAGCAGAAACATCTGGATGCATTGCGGCTTGCATTGCGTGATCCCACGGCTCGATGAACTTTGCAACTCGTTTGAGTGCTCTGAGTTGATGTTGTCTCCACACTCGGATGCACGGCCCTAGCACACACGCACGCATGCCTCTGCACGCCAACTCGAATCATCATCCCATGTGCGTGGACTTCCCCAGACCCGGAGGAAGCAGCGGTGGTGCGGAAGTCCTTGCATTGTGGCCTGCGCCGTGCAAGCCAACAGCCTGGTGGATGCTGCCACATTGCACTGTTGCCGCCATTCTGGTCCCTGATTTTCTGCAGGCAGATGCCGAAGTTGCACATCAAGCCAATAAATTTGCAACCGCGCCAGTGCGAGATCTAAACCCGAACTAGGGCACAGAGTGGGCAGGACTACACCAGAGAGTGCCACGGACCTACGAGTCAAAAATCAGCCCACCGAATGACCCCCGGGTATGACTCCACAACTCCAGGCTGCCACGCTGTATCCGCTGCACGCATGCGCACGTGTTTCTGAAGTCCTACATATGCTGCTGGTGGGATGGCTGACCTGAAGGCATAGCTGGAACAGCATGAGGATGGCAGCAGGCACGACGGGACATTAAAGGCATTGCCAACCAGCGAGCTGCAGATCTGTTCAGCCTTGCGATCTTGTCTATCAGACTTATGATGTTTCGGTGCCCACATAAGAATGGACGGCGGGGATTCCCATCATCTGAGCCCTCTCGGAGGCGCCGTGTACCCGCCACTGTTCACCCTTCCACAACAAGGACTCTCGAACGTAATTGAACAAGGGGTGTTGCATCTGGTCTTCGCGAAAACGAAAGACCGCGCCTGCATCATTTTGTGGACCTCGGTCAGCTGGATGCGTAAAGGCTCGCGTGAAGACGGGAAAACACGCACCGTCCACCGTGCTCTTGGCGTTGGCACTGGCATCAAACTGAGGTTGAAAGTCATCGGCAAATGAAACTTGCATCGGCCATGCCTTCTTGGCCTGCCAGCGCAACCGGCATCCTGACTTGGCGGGCGCTGCCTGAATGTTAGGCGGAAGCTTAGGGGCTCTCCAGGGCTTGGGCAAAAACGAGTCCGTTGGGACACCAGAAGTTGCGTTTGCGACATGTCCAGCCAAAGGAAGCTGCCGAAGTTTGCAGCGGTGGACCATGCATGCTGTTGGAAGCCTGCTGCAAAAACTGAGGCCACAGCCCGCGACATTCTCTGCGCTCCGTTCGGCTGACGTCTGGACGAGCTTTCAAGGAACTAACATCCTGGCAAGGGGAACCTCCTGCCACTAAGATGACGGTAAAGTGTCGGTGAGCAAGCTGGGCCTCCACCTGACCAGGATGAAATTCATTCACGTCGCCCATATGCTGCACATGACGGAAGGAATGTCTGGTCACATGCACCGCACCCGGATCCATCCCCCAGCACATGGTTGCAAAGGTGGCACCGAGGGCCAGCAAGGAAATCAGCAATGCACCCAGCCCGTCAAACACGCTGAGGACCAGGATCGGGCCGGACCACGGCAGCTGCGGTAAGGGGGACGCTCCTTTGTAAGTCACGAACCTGACTGGGTTTGAAGGATCGCTGTTCTGAGGCGATTGTTGGCCACCTGCAGTCACTCGGCAGGGCCCTTCAGCTTCGACTGACGAGACACTGGCAGCAACATCAATGACAGCTTTCCGTTTGGTGGCTGCTGGGCGAAGGGATCTGTCAGGACCGTGCGGCTCAGGGTGTGATGACATCACACGTCTCGGCAGCAGTGAGTGCTGGACGGGAGCGGGAAGCCCAGAGCCTCGAGTCTCCTCCATCTTGCGGAGGTTGCAGAGTGTACCTGCGCGTAGCACGTGACAGTCCATCTATCACCCTTGCAATGAATTGTGGCGTGATGCCACAATGGGCCTGAAGACTACAACCTGATTCCTAAAGGAGAAGCGTGACGGCCCCATCTGGGAGAGCTAGCCAATCAGCACCATGGCCAGAAAGTTTCCCAGGGCTAGGGTTGCATTCCAGCTGTTTGAGCGGTTTATGATGCCTTGGCGTCTTGCTAAAAAATTCCAAAACGAAATAACACTGACGGGGATCCTTGCAGAGGACAGACTGCCGACTGGTGTCGACTGGTTCCTGAAAGGCTTCCTGCTACATTTGCGCACACTCACGAGAGAAGGAAAATCTGGGTCTCAACGGTGGTCGTTCGGGCTCAGACTGGACTGTGGCAATTTGGCGAGCAGGTGACGCTGCAACGATCACACGAGCACTGTCAAGACTCTCGTGGATCAGAAAATGAAACCCTGAGTTCAGGGAGGTGCATCATCTCAGCAACAACGACACTCGGCTCCGTTGGTTGATCAACGGCCTCACCCAGAGGGTCTGGACGCGGACTCTCTGGGCGGCCTGGCCCCTGGCGCTGCTGCTGCTTGGAGCGATGTGGGCATGTCATGCGATTGTGCCGCTTGGATCCGCAAACCGTCAGGCAAAATGATGATGCAAACACTCAACTTTCCACATCCTCCAGCACACCCTCTGTGATCGTTATGGGGCTTACAGATGCCCTGGCCGTCAAGGTGAGTGGCTGTACGCAAGCCAAGCCTGGTCATCACTACTCTCAGACTCACCGGACGAGGTGCTGGCCGATGCTTGCGGGGACTCACCTGCGGCCACCTTCGGTCCCACTGAAGCAGATCCGGGGTAGCCGGGTGGCACACGTCTCGCCGAAGTTCCGAGTGATAGAGTCCTGGTTCGAACCGTGTTGGCGAGAATTGAGAATCATCCCAGGTGAGCTTAAATGATACCCTGCTCGCCACCATGAAGATGGCGACATTGTGATCTGGGCCCGCAGTAGGGCGCTCCTGCCAATTTCCGATGGCCAGCCTGCGTTCTTCGGGCAGCCGCAAGACGTCAGCTGCTGTAGGCAAGCGGCAAGAATCTACGCAGGCTGTATGATGAGAAGGCTCTGACTTCTGCTGGTGCAATGAAGATGGCACGAAGAAAATCCGAGAACCGCAGCAACTCCATCCCGGCCAAGCGCCTCTCAGACGATGCTGCAAGTGGCGATCCTTTCGGTACATCGTAATCATGGACAAGAGTCGGGCTCGCGCCCGAGAGTACGAGTAACCTCAGACAAGTCCAACATAATCTGCTCTGCGAGTCTCACGCCGAACGGCAGGACGGCAGGGCAAGCCCAGTCAAAGGGGGGGTGAGTTTGATAAGTCCATCGCTTTCCTTTTACGACAGGGTGCTCTTAAGAAGCTGCAGCACGCAAGTTATGAGAGCGCGGCAAGTGGCGGAACCGCAGGCATGCCACAAGTGCAAGCAGGGCATGACCAATGAAGGATCCGATGGTACCACTGGCCGTACTACCCGCCTTACAAAGGGAAAGCATGATGCGCAATGGCAATGGTTCCCGAGGCTGGACCCCATGGCCTTGAGCCGCCGACGCCCAATGACTCACAAGCGCATCCTGCAAAGGAAATGGCACTCCAACATGTCTTCGCCACCAGTTAAGCGCCGCGAACGCACCTGAAGCAGCTGTGGGTCCATTCTTGCCGATCTCCTGCAAATACGAAGACGGGGTCACTGCCGAAGGCCGCCAGAATGGCTGATCTACTGGAGCATGTTCCCAGCGTCTCATGGCAGCTCTATGGCTAATCATTCGGTCATCTTTCAACGACTGGCAGACCCACACAGAATAGCAATCTGAAACTTGGCCTGCAAGCATGAAGCTCGGCGCTTCGATTTCGGGGGGTTGTCACGGCTTGACTGTAACTCTTGGTCCTGCGAGCACCGGGCGGAAACAGCCTGGCCTTAGGACGCGCTCCGAGCAACACAGGTTGTCTAGCGACTTGTTCGCGGGGCTTCTTCGTTGGCGGCGCGGTCACGGCCTGATGTTCCTCACGGACCCTCTCTTGAATCTGGCTAGATCCCAGGCGTTTGTGATTTGCCTCAGGAGCTTCGGGTCAGCTGTAATCTCCAGCAGCGAGAAATGATCAGCAAAACAATTCGCAAGGTCTGTCATCCTCGATCCGCAGAATAGCCAGCAATTCACAAGCCACGGTGCTCAGCACTGCCTGAACGACGGGCGAGAGGGCCATGGCGCCCCACCATCAAAATTCAAATGATGGCATTGAGCACAGTGGCTGCCAATGCCATGAGTGATTACGTATGCACAGGCCCCTTCCCAACCAACCATTCCTGTGCACAACAGCAACAACAACACCAGCAGCAGCAGCAACAACAACACCAAATCTTCAATTGAATGCTTCGCGAGCTGGCGCTTGGCAGGCACATAGGCTGACCGTTTCTTAAACGTGCTGCGCCTAAGCCAGCGGCCCTCCTAGAAAAGTTGAGATCCCGTAAGTCAGCAGCACCCGCCGCAAACTTGAAAGAAGTGCCGTGCCTTAAGCCCGCAAACGCTACAAAAATCTCAGCGAAGCAAAACACGAGAATGAAAACCACTTGCATCAGGACTTGTGCAATCGCCTGAATGTTTGAGCAACACCGAGGCTCAGCTCTGATGACTGATCTCCCATGCCCTGCTCAAAAACCCCGCTGGAACAACCTGAAGAACTAGAACTACGACAGCCACCCAAAACACCAGCTGTCACTAGCCTGCCCCCTTCGCTGCTCAAATTTCTTAGTACGCTCATCAACTGCTGCTTGGCACGAGGCTGGAAGACGCGATGACCCAAACGTCCACATCCTTGAGAAGGCGTTCCCATCGCTGCTGACCATGAAAAGGACAAACTGTTGTGACTAACGCGACTCTTGAATCTCAGCATCTGGCACTGGGAAGCTCTCCCCAACATCGCTGCAAACTAGCGGATACCTTCGCCATGTCGTCGCAAGGACATAGAGGACATTAGTGTGCGCTTCAAAACCTAGTTTTCTTCAAAAACCCTTCGACCAACACTCCGGAGAATGTCGTGGCGTGGACCGATGCGCTTCGCAACAACCGATTCCATCACCACAATTCTCAGAGCTCTATCTCCTCATGAAAGGTGTCGACCTGTCAAGGTACTGCATAGGTCGTTGCTAGCCTGCAGGGATTCTGATGACCTAGGCTGGTTGTTCCAGGTGAACAGTGCATTCCCCCCTGTGGACACTGCAATAGGCCTCGCTGTCGAGAGACACACATGAAGACCTGCGATCAAACTAGCTGGTGAAGGTGAACGGAGCACTGACAGGTACCGAAAGCCCCAGGATGCCAGGACCGACAACAACCTTCAGAGTCACAACCTCAGACTGTAAGAGGCAATGAGGCCGAAGCAAATTCAGTCGCAACTTCGACAGCGCCTCCGACGGGAAACAGCAGTTCAGAAAGATGGTGACACTGTCCGTACAAGTCTCAACTTAGACTTAGAACTCCGCTGGCAAGTTTCGCAGATGTGCACCGAGCTGCCCCAAGGTCCTGCGGAACCGCACAGCTGAGATTACGCGCTGCTCACCTTGCGGCACAATCCTGAGAGACACACAGCCGGCCAAGCAAAGCTCGAAGACCTCAAAGATGAATCTGAAAGACTCTCTTGGCAGTACATACTGGTGACTAGTGGTACTGGGAAGGTTTACCGAATCTACGGTCTATGTCAGCCTCTGTTTTCAAGAAGGGGGGCTCAGACACCTGCCGAGACTTCCGTCATCGCCTTCAAAGGCCTCGATCGACCGCAGCAACAAAAGCGACATGAACAAATCGATCTTGTCGAAGCTCTAGCAGGTATGGCCTCGTCAGTTCTTCAAGGGAGGTGAGCATCGTGCAATCGGCAAAGCATAGCTGCACGCTGGTCAACGCCTGCGAATCTTGAGGCATATCATCGCACTTAATTAGACTTACTTACTATCGAAAAACAAAATACAGCTGCCTCAGACCGAAGTCCACCCGTCCACTCTGACTAAGTGCAGCCTGCATTTCCTCGGAAAGGAGGTCCACAGAGGCCAAGCCTAGGCAGCTTGCTGATTTTGAGCGCATTCCAGAGACTTGCTGAATCATTTCCGCCTTCTTCTCTGAGCCCTGAGATTGCGACTGCTGCAAGCAGTTGTGTCCACCTCGTCGGTGACAGAACCCAATTGAGGACACGGAAATCCAGCTCTCACGTGGCGGCACATGAGGAAGAGCCTTGTTTTCAGCCAACAAGCTGAAACCAACCCTCTGACGGCCAAGATCTAAGATCGGCCCACTGCTGCCGCACACTCAAGTTTCCCAACTTTAAGCACTCCGCCTTCAGCTCTCTTAAGGCGTGTAGGCCCGGCAGACAGCATCCGCCTGCTATAATCGGGAATCTTCTTTGAGCACAGCTATGCCGTCTAGCCGATGCCAAGAAATTGCCAAGTCCGGTGGGGAACGTGCGGGCCCAGGCCATGAAGAGCTGCTAGACAGTTTAAAGATTGATTTCAGTTGTGGCCTCATGAAAATTTCACAGATGTTTTCCATATTTATGCACCCGCCGTCGGCCAGCGCCTGGGCACTCTGCGGAGCTGCTTCCACCTGGTGGCAGCTTGCAAAGGATCACCTCCCTGCTTGCACTTTGCAGGCTGCCGTCGCTCAAGCTGCATCTTTCGAGCGGGTGGAGGTGCGCCCCAATACGTCCACGCAGCCTCCCAGATGCTGTAGGTCGCTGCACTCTGCAAACTTCAACTCGAGAGCCTTGGGCTTCAGAGCAAGCCAGAGTTTGGCTAAGGCCATGCGCGGCCGCAGGATGGGGTTAATGGCACTGAAACCCAGAAAGACAGCTCGAGCAACTGCACTGAGATGCCACCGACGTCCTGAGGCTGAGGACAACGAGCTGATTCCCGAGACCGCAGAGACTGCGGCAAAGACTGTCTGCCTTAGCCGCGCTTGCTCTCTCATTCCAACAAACCGTTTGCCATCATCATCTGCCACCTTCTATGTTCTATTCCTGAAAAACTTTTTCACGCTGTGCTGGCACCTGCATGGCCAAATATGCTCATGCTAGGCATGCTCTAAGGGTTTGCATGCAACCCAGCTGAAACCCCGATCTTGGCTGAGTGCCAGCCACAGATCCGGAAAGCTGCTGTTAGGGCCTTGCATCCAGCAGGCGCCTTGCAAAGGTTTTGGGAGTTGGGAAACTCACGGACCCGCTCACATCTTCTCGTCAATCGTGACGAGCCTCTAGCAATACGAAATCCCAAATCCCCTATCTGCAATCTTCGCTAGAATGAAGAGAGTGCGACGTGCAAATCTTTGGCAGTCACCTCGACCACTCAAGCTTCTGTGAGAATTTTCACATTTTTGGACCCAGCTTTGCCAGGTAAAAACATCTTTACACGTTCCACTCCAACCTTGCCTTTCTCAGGTGTACGGCCAGCTGGGTGCTTCCTGCAAGGACGGGCTTTCACATGCTTTGACCACAGCGATAGTGACCTAATGTATTCGCAGCTGGCAAAACATCCCTGCATGGCAACCATGTTGCGGATGCTCAGCAGGACTGCATGGATGACCAACGCTGATACACCATACAAAGCACCTCGGACTTTGCTGCGCTGCTCAAGCTCTCTTCTCCGAAAGAAAGAATCGAAGTGCATCTAAAACAATCCCGTGGCCGAGACTTTCACATCCCGACAGCTTAAAGGAACGACCGTGCAAAGGCACCGAGAAGCGACACCACACGAGCATTGCCCGCCACAGCGGCAGAGATACTGCTCAACAAAGCAAAACGCCTTGATTCCAGATCCTGCATGCCCACTTCGACGTCCAATCTTGCAACTGCGCTCTTAGAAGTTGCTTTATTGTGCTCTGAAGTGATGGCATGCCATGGCCGTCCTGCCCCAACTCATCCATGTGCTTCGTGGCAGACTTCCACCCAATCTCTCGACCAGCTACCACCTCAGCTCCCAGTTCACCCAACAGTTTCGGCCAGGAACCACGATTTCAGAGCGCAGTCTGAAAGCATGCTGCCAACTTTCATCTGCAACTAAGACTGCCACGAAGTGACCGCACGCAAAGATCGCAAGCGGTGTCATGATCAGAGCATGTCCAACGAGAGGCTGAACAAGGCCGTGGGAGATATCCTCTCTGCACAACTTGGCAGCGTAGAAAATGGAATTCGGCAGCTTGGCCCAGACGGCCTCCTTTATCAGAAATCGTAAGATCCAAAAGCGGCCCAACAAAAGCTCTCCGCCGACAACAGGTCCCCAGTTCAAAGGCATTGGACAAGTGAGCCGGTAAAGAGCACGTAGCCAAGCTTTGAAGCCATGGTGAGGATTCTCAATCAGCGTGATGGGGCTCAGTGGGCATATCCCTGACAGCGCACGAACCAGTCGAATGGCCAGGCCCCACCCAATGCGGCCTGCCGATAGCCCCGCAGCCATACCTTTGCCAAAACTGGTCAGACCCCTCCTGTAGCTAACGTCTGCACAACGCCGCAGAGCGACAACAAAGCGAATGCATGTTCTGCCTGCCCTGGTAGGCTAACCTCCCCCTAGTAACTGCTGCAACAAGATGCCCATGACAGTGCTGACATGCCGAATCTCTCGCGACTGTTCAGTCCTGGGTTCGTATTCCGGCAGCACCTGAGGCCAAAACTTGCAAGGTGCCGGGCTATCCTCCAGTGTTGCAGGTTACTCAACCGCGAGAACATCCCCGCATGACAAACCGACAGTGCTCGTTGAAAGCTTGCAGTGGCAACTTGCTTGTGGATGGCTTGTCGGACTGGATGAATAAGCTGTCTTAAACGTGGCACATTACCGTGTCCACAGTACATGGCTCTGCATATTTGAAGATGATTGACTGATTGATTGATTGATTGCCTGCGGGTGCGAACACCCTTGCACTTGCAAAGCAAAGGAGGCTGCTCCGTGGAGTTCACACAGACAGCGCTCACACACTCGACGGCTGCACACGGGCAGAGTTGCGGACAGCTCTGCACAGCACAAACAACTGGACATGGCATAGACTACAGAAAAAACTCACTGGACAGGGCACAGACTATATATTTGTAAAAGGCAGGTCAACGGTCAACATGAGCTAACAAGCAGGAAGGACTTCTACTGACTTCTGCCAGAAGACGGAACGCCAAGCGAAGGCCACCGAGTATGCCATGCGAAGACATCCCCGCAGGCAAAGCCCAGGGCGACAATTGCCCTGCGAGTGTGCAGGACCCGAAATACCACAGCTGCTGATTGACAACACTCTTGGCTGCCTGCACAAGGTCCCACGAGTCAGCCATGAAGTCGCGTGCCAGCTTCGCAGCACAAGGAGCCGCAGGTGCGGGAGTTGATGGCCAGCCATGCGGTACATAGCCTGCACGTGAGAAGTGGTGCTGCCTGCTCTGGCACATTATCTGCTCACACCCCGATAATTAGCATCAAGCAGAAGCAGCTTTACAACGTGAGCCGTGAGCTGCCTGGGTGGGACGCAAGAAATGCTTCCACTTCAGCCCGCACCACACGATTAGGATGCAGCGGCCCTTCAGACAGGGAGCAGTCCCAACTCAAGTCGCTGGGTTCACCTAGCTAAGAGGGAATGTTGGACCAGGGTGGTACGGCTGGGCATGGGTCGACCACGGGCCCAAAACCCAAAACCCCAACTGTTCCCAAATCCCCAAAGCCCTAAATCACACAAAGCCTTGGACTGGCTACCAGTAACGGCAGACCAAGGGCTGATGGATATCTTTCTCTCCCCGCTATTCAGCGAACGCGCACCTGTAGAACCTAGCCAGTCTGCAGCTACCGATGGGTACCGACAATGTGAGGATCTATCCAACTACGTGCAATCTCGGCATGATCTGGCTTCTACTTCGATTGCGAGAAGCCTCTACTTCGTGGCTCCGCATTCGTTAACGTTGAAGCTGCTGTTTCGCTGTTGTTAGCCACCAGCTTGCTACTATTCAACTGTTTTTTGCTACAACAGCAGATACTAAGCAGCCAGCCAGGTAAATATCAGTTAACTATGAACTAAACAAACCGCGACGATAGCCCGACAGCCGAACAAATGCTTCCCTGCCTGTTGCTAACAACTAACCAGCAGTAATTAAGACGTTGACTTCCCAAGCAAGAACTGAACTGTCAGCTACACAGTAACTGTAAAGCGGAAATATACAGTATCATAACATCTAAGTCTATAGTTTACTTGCTTACCTACTACGCATACTTTCACAACGCCTACTTCTAGGCCTTTCCCTGTCCTCGGCCACCCTGGACCACATCCTCCCTACCTTACCCAAGCCCATGACCCTGGTCCGAGAAGAGGTCGTTCCCCATGCTCGAAGCTTCCGTATGCAAGATTGAGCAACATCCGATTTTTGTTTCAGGCTAGCAGGAGCTTACTCCGAGGCACCCCCATCTGGCTCTGGTAGCGGTTGGTTGGTCAGCGGATCAACCAACCGATGCTGAATCGCTTTTTGGTACATGTCCTCAGCAACACTTAGAAGCTGAGTATGCGCAGCACATTGCGACCATGATACTGAAATCGATGCCCGTTCTTGGCCACATGGTATTAGTTTGGAAGTCGCGTGAGAGGTCTGCAAGGCGAGGCTCAAGAATTCTCGAAGTGTGCAGCCAGGCTGCTTTCTCATACGTGTTACCAACCATGTTGACAACGGGCTCCCGAAACCTGGAGCAGGGCAGGGACCAATCAACATCAAAATCGCAAGCATCAGCTGAAAACCCTCCAGGCCCAACTGCAGTCGACTCTGGATGACCCTTGTGTGACGACGACCACCACATGTAGCCCAAACCGCATCTGATGACTTTTTACTCGCCTATTATGCCAAGCTGCATGGATGCAGAGAGTGGGCATATGAGCCATTCCGGCTCTTCAAACGGGTCGCAAGAGCTTGTCGCCATTGCTCCAGCCACTTTCTTAAAGCCAATGCTACAGATTACAAGCATGCAGGTCACGACGAGCAGCAGCAGCAGCAAATCGCAGCAACACCTCAGTGTGTCTTGTGCGAGGCTTGCCTGTTTTCTCAGCCAGCACATTTCACGTCTTGATCTCGGGAAGTTCGCCCAGTGTCTGCAGCACCTGGCTCCAGGATAGTTCTAAAGCTAAGTCTGCAATCTAGTCACTCGTACAACGGCGTGACTGTAGGATGCCTCTCGAAAGGGGCGCAAATTTCCATCACCCCGCGGGTCAATGATAGCAAAGACGACAGTATCAAAAGCGCCGCGAAAGTCGGCAGAGGCCAGCTGCTGGGAGAACAACCTCGACTAACATGGTGCTTGCATACAACATGACGCCGGCACCTAACCCAGCGCACTAAACAACATGAAGTGGAAAACTGCACTGAAGATATTCCGAAGCGCTCAGCCACATCCCGTGGCGGATTTCCAAAAGCTCCACAACCCCAGGCGCCGAGGACAAGATTGGGATGCCCGGACTGCTGACTTGGCCGACAGAACGCACGTCAACTGAGAAAACACCACTGTGACCTGCCTGACTCTCTGACAGACGAACAAGCAAGTATCATCACGATCCTACGTATTCGCACGGATTGACGATTGTGCTTGCTGTGGCAGTCCTTGCTCTTGAGACGAGTGTTCTCAGCAACGCTTCCATTCTAAGTGATACTTCTAATCATGCTGCTGAGTACGACTCTTGTTCGCTACGGAAGCAGAACAAACGGCACAAGCAGAAGCACGGCGAGTGCAGGGCACTCGCCTTAGCGGCCGACCACGCATCCCTTCGGCGTCCCGAGGCCGGCCACTCTGGTGCCTCGCCCTGAAGGCCAAGCCCACGCCCGGCACTCCGAACAAGGACGCCGAGGAGCCCTACTGACCTACTGGCCGACCCCACGGCCCAAGCGCCCCGGTGGCACAGGAAAGAAGGGAAAGCAAGGCGGCGCAAGCAGGAGCGGAACTAGACCGTCCCGGCCAAGCATCGCCCTACCCGCGATGATCTGATCTTCCTCTCGGCCTTTGCTGGGGTTGGCGCCGCGCACTGTCTACCCCGCCTCGCCCTGTCCTAGGAGGTGGACCGGGCGTGCAACGCCGTGATTGGCTCAGCACAGCCTAACCCTTTGCTCGCAGCCAACGTGCCTTCACTTGAACGTGCGACCCGGCCTGGCGTGTGGTCGTGGTCGCGGTCCGCTGTCGCTCTCGCCATCGGGGTCGGGGTCGTCGTCATCGCCGTCGTAGCCGTAGTACTCGTAGTACTAGAACTAGTAGTACTAGAGTACTATTAGTACTAGTACGAATACCACGACTACGACTACGACGCTACTACTACCACCACCACCACCACCACCACCAATACTACGACTTCTTCTACTACCACTACTTCTACTAATACTTCTACTACTACTACTACTACTACTACTACTACTACTACTACTACTACTACTACTACTACTACTACTACTACTAGTACTATAGTACTATAGTACTACTAGTACTACTAGTACTACTAGTACTACTACTACTACTACTACTACTACTACTACTACTACTACTACTACTACTACTACTACTACTACTACTACTACTACTACTACTACTAGTACTATAGTACTACTAGTACTACTAGTACTACAAGTACTACTAGTACTACTAGTACTACTAGTACTACTAGTACTACTAGTACTACTAGTACTACTACTACGACTCCGCTACCACCACTACTAGTACTACTACTATTACTGCTGGTACGACTACTACTGCTACTACTGCTTCTACTACTACTGCTACTGCTGCTACTGCTACTGCTACTACCCCTACTGCTGCTGCCGCTACTTGTACTACTACTACTACTACTACTACCACTACTACTACTACTACTACTACTACTACCGACCACTACCACCACCACCACGACGACTACTGCTACGCACTGCTGATTTCGGTACATTCAACATTCTGAGTGAAGCGATTTCCGCACAAATCGAACATGCCAATCACCGTCAACCGAGATGCGCCGAATGAAGAACCGCACGAATTCTAGTCGTGACAGTGGAGGTCCACTCCGGTGTTCGCGGCGCGGGACATCCTTGGATTTCTGCTGTGCGGAACAGTTGAACTCGAACCGTGGCGCATGGGCAGGAATCCTTCCTTCCAGCCAAGGGTTGACATAAAATTTCATCAGAATGCTTGGGTTGACACGGCAAGGAGCCGTTGGGCATCGCAGCAGTGAGCACGGAGCATGTTCCCAAAGAACCCCTCAGGTTGTAGCTGCCGGGCTCTCCTGGAACACCCGTGTTTTCAAACATCGGGACAGCCACAACATGACTGTGCTGCAGCACGCTTCGGTAACCTGGAGTCTGCGCGCAGCCCAGGCACGAACTGCCAGCAGGTCACGCGTGAGAAGCACGGCCTTGTGCGAGTAGCACATGATGAGCAAATCCAAACATTGCCACTGGATTCGTAGCAAACATCATCAGGGGCAGCAAGAGAGGACTGGGGCAAGCTAGTATCCAGTAGGCTTGCCCACGGGCTTGTTCACAAGCTTGCGGAGTGCGAGAAACGATAATGATGACATCGAAAACCCGAATCGTCTGCCTGGAACTTTCGGAAACAGATGCACTGGAACACCAGCCATGCTGCAATCAGTCTTCAGCTGATCAACGATTGCTTGTTAGCGCTTTCATTCTCCGTAACTGCCTGAATGCTTGTGTTCCCTGAGAGCTTGCCCAACGATGACACTTCTGGTCCCTAGTCTATTAGCATGTTCATACTCATTCACCACTGAAACACTGTGAGGCTTCTCTGCACAGACGTGAATAAAGTAAACATTAAGAAATTGAATGTGCTCAGACTCTCCGGCCGGTTGAGCAACATCCGACCATGCAATACACAAGAGTGCTGTCGAGAATGAGGGTGCGCAAGGCCAGTGAAGGGAAGCGCAGAGGCGGCCGAAGAGGCCGCCACACATCAAGCTCTTGAGGAGATCTGGCGCATGTAGCACGAAAGCCAAGAAGCCGGACATAAGCGGAAGTGCAAATCACAGAAAATTATCTCTTGCGTGCTGAAGATACGAACCACAAAGAACGACTACAAAAGAAGCGCGACCATTCAATGTCCCATCTATCTTATCCAACTCTCGTGCTGTCAAGGTGCATCCGGCTTCAACGGATACAGACCCTGCACAAAAAACGAATATCGTGCCTTTCATGACGGCTTTACAACATCAGCTACATGTCACGTGCGGTGTTTTGCAGGTCTAGTCTCGGCCAGCCTTGTCCTGGGCATCCACCAGGGCAGGGTGCAGCTGTGGCAGCAATCGGCAAAGGTCCTCTTCCTTCTCTCAATTTTGGCATTGTTTCGAAATACAAACGAACTCATGCATCGGGACCCGATTTGTGTTCTGATAGGTTCCTATGCCCTCGCAAGGGCAGTAGTGGACGGGGGACACCCCGAACAGCTGTGCATGGAAATGCCACCTTTGCTTTCGAAAACAATTCACAAAATCTACCCCTCCCCCCGGCCAACCCAAAGTTTTAAGTCCTAAACCCCAAGACTCCCAATAGCCGAAAGCAGGTACAGTTTATTATAGTATGTAGACCCCAAAGTAGGTACTAAGTATATACTTAGAGTCGTCGAGAAAGCAATGCAAAACATCCGTCAAGACGCTTGTGCCCGAGCTCCATGCAGGTAGCCTCCTCCTCATTGCTGCTGAGGAGGACATGATAAACGTCTGTGGCATTGCAAACTTGTAACTGCAGTCCTGGATGTACCGCATTTGCAAAGTTTAGAGCACATGCGTTGGTCAGTGCCAGGCAAGCTGTGACAGTGTCAACGTTTGCCACTGCGAGCTTCGTTTCTGGAAACCACTGCCGTGCCTTGCTTGACCGATGCGAGGAGTCTGACGGCACTCAGTCAAAAGGTGCATGCGGAACCGAGAATTGTGCACACTCATCCATTCGCTGGCCAACCTCCGGGGTGCAAAGGCACACCTCTTCAGTAGGAAGACGTGGCAGCGCCTGTCTGCCTGACGAATTTGCCATGCCGGGCCATGGTGTTCAAATGCTGGAGGACACAGCAACATGGACGCTGCGGCCTCCGTCATGGAGTCCAAATCCTCCCGACTTTATTAAGCGAGCATTTTCCAGTGCTAATGACGAATACTGTTCGCCACGAGCACGTGTAGAGTAAGCTTTGTTCTCCAATTGTCGAACGATCTCAGGAGACCAGACATATTGATGTGGCATGGCGTCTTCCAGCAAGGCAACTTAATCACAGCACCATGGCGTAAACAAGGTCTGCACAAATGGCTAGATGCCAAAGTACTGCTAGTTCAGGGCGCAAGCTCATGTCATCTTTTGCGATGACAGTAGTCGAGGCTTGTGCCGAGACGGCAGTATGCACGAGCGACAGCTTGGTCAATGTGCTGAAAGTCTGCGCTGTGTCCACTTGCATTCGAAACCCGAGCACATGCAAAAGCAGCTTGAGTGGTAGCTTCCCTGGGAGCCAAACCGATAGAAGTGATGGACAGCTGCTGAATCCCAAACGGAGGCCAGTCAGCGCACGAAGTGCAGAAATCCCCTGTCGGCTCCATCAAGAAATCATAGCTGTTCTGATGGTGGGACTGAACACCCAGCCTAATATTCCGGAAAGTTTTGCGCGACTTCCAAACATGCACATCTCACCACACTTGGCAGGGTTTCGTGGGCCTGCCCGAAAGGCCGCGCTTCCATAAGCTTGGGACTGCCACATCTGGGCGGCCAGGAAAGTATGTGCAAGCAAACGCAAATCACATTCTCACATACATGCACTGGGACCAAGGCATCTGCAGGTCCAGCGTACTGAGCTGATGCAGAAAAGGCACCCCTGAAAGTGTCAAGGATTAAGCACTTCATTGTGTGTGTGTGTGTGTGTGTGTGGTGGGTCTACTGCGCGCCCAATAAACGATTCATCTAATAAATCCGTTACAAGCTAACCGCCGAAAGCACGCGCAGACTGAAAAGGGTAGGGTGAGGCTTGCAAGACCTGAGGAGCTTGAATGTTGAGTTGCGCGGGCCCATTCCTCTACAAGTTAAGGCTGCCAACTCCTTTTGAGCTTCACTTGCAGTTTTTAGGGCTGATATCCCGAATGCGTCTTCCCGTCGCCTGCGCATCTCGCACCCCTACCACTGGAATAGTTAGAGGAGAAATACCAACCCAAGATTCAATCCGATATCAAGCCAACTGGTGGCCACAAAGTGTTAAGCTTGTCTGCTTGTCCTTTTCTCTTCGCTCGCATCGTGCATCCTGATTGAACATTTCCTGCACAAAACAGTTCCAAGGTTTCGACATACTCACTCAGGGTTTCGACATGCATCTGAACTGATTTAGCATGTTGTCGGGTCTGTGCCGTGGATTTTGAAGTTCCCGATTACAATCACGGTGTTTGCCGGCCGAAGGCGAACTTACTGGACTTTCGAGTGTGCTTGCTGTGTTTCATCCGTCCAGGTTGCCTACTCTGTTCTAAGGAGCAGATTAAGCGAACATGCTTACTCAGGGAAGGCTTGCACAGGTCGCCGCTGCATGAAAACGAGAAGTAAGCCAGCAAAAGTAAGGAAGAACTCCCAAACACGAATGCACAGTGCCAACTGTCGCAAAACCAACAGCATGCGAGAGCAAACACGTTGTGTCCGTGTAGCGAGTGACTTCTGATTTGGCCAGCTGCGTGAAACACCGAGATATGCCGTCATCTGCAGTGTCCGGTTGTCATCGCGGAGCCAGGCACGAGAAAGCGCACAAAGAGCTTTGTCTGCATAAGTCTTAGTAAGGTGTCGACGAAGTCCATTGAGCAGTTGTGGGTCGACAGTTGGCAGTAGCACCGACTCATGAAGGCCAGGAAGTTGAGCTCGCCGAGCAAGTCTCGTGACAAAGCCCCATCAAGTCGTCCCAACGAGAAGTGCATCGGGCCTGGAGTCTACACACAACACTTGAGTAGTGGCGGCATGCCAAAGCTACGACACTTTGCGGGCTCATTGCCAAGAATCCATCTCGCCGAAAGTGAGCCTTTCCTTGAATATAGCCCCGGCAGCCCGGCAATGCAAACACTTGGCGATAAACTACGCTACACTGACCCAGGACCTATGCTCATACAGTCTGGCGTCTTTTGAAGATGGATACACAAACACCGCTGTCCAGATTCCCAGGCAAATTCCCAGTAACATTCCTCCGCTTCCACATCGCAACCAGGCCGTCCAGCCAACAGGGTTGCCTAAGCTTCGGCTTTGTTCGGCTGCCTAACATGTCAAGTTCAACTTCTACTTGCTCCCTCGACCAGCCGACCACCGATATCCTCTGACAAGCTTCTCCGCGCACTGCTATGCAAATATAAGCTTCTTGAAAAACATGGCTGACATCCTTGGTCTCAATATCATCCGCCACTGGAGCCATCACGAGCACCTCAGCTCCATTGCCTCGGCTGTCATGTGTGTCCGGGAAGATGTTGAACTTTTGCTGCCGTGCAAATGTCAGCCGCTTCTTGTCATATGACCCTCAGGCGCCAAATTGAGGGCTTCAGCCTTTTGACACTGGGCTTGCTGGCTGCCAGAGCCTGAAACCTATAGCCAAACATAAAACGCAACAGCATCCGTGGAAACAAGATGCGCTTCCACGAGTACTTTCCATCTGGACTCGCCCCACCAGAACCTACGTCTTCCCGTCCATATCCTGGAACGGGATCCTGAGACTGTAGTTGGACGGCGCGGCGCTCGCTACAGAAGCATTATTACAGCATGTCGAACTGGAGATTCCGCACTCGATGCAGTTCATTATCTGCGGCCTGCCTGTGCAGTCGCTGAGTTTTCTGCAGCTTTGACCACATCCAGAAGAAGGATATCGAAAGTGACTGGAGTATCTGGCGGCACCTGCCATCCCCGTTCATCCCGTGCACCAAAGGAGCCGTACGCCACTTCTGGCGACAGCTGAAAGATGGCACGCCTCAGCTGGCCGGAAGATCCGGAATCTACGGCCATCCATGACAAAATACAAAGCTGAAATTTGTCTCCGGAGCATCAGAAAACCCTTGCCAAAGCACTCACCCTTTCGCATCGTCGCGACGCCTTCGTCGAAGCCTCCCGTTGAAGAAGTATCACATATCACAAGCAACGCACCGATTGCGGCCGCAGGCCCCGTTCCCAAAAGGCCTTCCAACACATGTTCTGCCCCAAGCCGAAACTTGAAAGGCTGATCACGTTTTGTTGTGTCGTTGAATATTGTTCCATCTGGCAGAGTGCCCACGAAGTGCGTCACGCAATCGTCTCCAAAGACCGGGAATACTGGCGGGTCCACGCCCTCTTTAACAATGCTCTTCATGACACTTCCATCTCCGAGAATGTCGCCCGAGTCAAAGCTTAGGCTGATGTTTTTGAGGTCTTGTCCAGAAGGGACCATGTCGCTCTCGCCTTTCACTGCCTTGTACACATGCCTGAAGAAGCCCTTCGATCTGCCCTTCCTGAGAGTTGGAACGGTTGCCTTTAACGTGTGGGAGAAGCTTTGACACACATGAAGCTTCGGAAATCTTGGCCTGGCGGCCTGGCTAGGAAGATCCCGAGAAATGCAGCACGTATTCTGGGAGGCTCCTCGCATTTCGGCCGTCTTCTTAAGTTCTTGGAGATGCCGAAGGCATCAACGCCATGCTGAGACGCGCTGCACGGCCGTGACACAGGCAGGGCAACTGCTTTGAAGGGATGGCTCTGCATTGCCATGAGCCTACAATACGTTGTCCGGCTGTTATTGGGCCAGCATCTCGGCGAGCATCAAGTGCGTGAAACCGCCTGCTTGAAGTGCATCAGTCCCCAGTCAGACCTAACCGGCCTTGTTGCAAGTCTTCTGCAGTGCTCGTTTTGGTGCATCCTGCTAAAGAAACCTGAACGCGCTCGTCAACACAGTTCTTGTTGCAAGATTGAATGTTCTTCGTGAAGCAGTTGCGTGCCAGGGCTGTCGTGTCCAGGCGCCGGGCTCTCAGTGATTTGAGCGTGCGAAGACACTCTACACCTTGCAACCAGCCATTAACATCGACTTGGCTAGTTCTTGGCGTTTGTTCTAGAAAGCTGAGGTGCAGACTTGAGCATCCACCGACGAGCATCTCGCGGCATTCATGCCACCCTGCTCTCATACCAGTGAGAATACGCACCGCATGGGAAGGGCAGGGAGGAAACGCGGGACTCTTGTTTTTGGACTGAGCGGCATGGCAAGGCCAGCGTCCGATCGCGAGACTGAGATTCGGGCGTGCCGAGAAGGCGAAGGACCAGAAAGCGTCCCCCGCTCCCAGCCTGAGCAACAAGAGCAACGATGTGTAAAGAAGAGGTCCACCTCCTGGAAATTTAGCAATGCAGGAAGGCAACGTTCCGTGCTTCATTGTCCGACGCACGAAATCCACGAAGGGCTCATGCCAAGTGTGCCCAACCTTGGCCAGGATTTGGGCAAATGGTTTTTCGAAGGATAGGAGGTCAATTGAAAATGATCATCAACCTGCTTCTCCTTCAAACACTCAGACCATCACAAACCACGCAGGTAGCTGCGCGTACTCCTTCATTTCTTCTGACAAGGGCGCATCCAAGCCCATGTGTCCTGCCTGCCGCCCTTGTGGGAGTGCGAACGATTCTCACTCACGACAGCACGCTTGTCTCCCACAAGCTGATTAGATCTTGCCACGTCGGGCGAATCAGCACGTCGGACAACAGGTCCTCCTTCGCCACAGCTTCCACATAGCCTGATTCACTTGGGTTGCGAGCTTCGATCAGTATAAGCGCCCTGAAACACTCACTGGAAACACTACATTGAATTCCAAGCTCTGCTCTGCACTGCAGCCTTGTGGTTACCTGCCATACGCGCATGGATATCCCTCAACATGTTGTCAAGCTGATGTGATGAGAAGCTGGGCTTCCAACTGGCTCAATCAACCAGTGGTGGAGTTGGGCCAAAGTCAGCTTCCTTCCATGAAGTCGTCATTTGACCACGGAATGATTGATCATTCACAGCTGCACCACTCACAAAATCAGCGCTGATCCTGTATTCGAGCTGCTCGCCAGTCCTGAAAGGCAGAATGCCGATATAGCTGCGTGCAACACTGTCCACCATGCCTGCTGCCGTGCCACCCTGCCTGCTGTCGTACCACCCTCTGATTACACCGTTTCCATCACAGCCTGCCACACGTCCGCAATGCATGGACATGCATGCCCTTCCCGAAAGGGCCAAGCACTCATAAGCACTCAATCATCACTGCCATCTTGGAAGCGGGCGCTTCTTGACAAAAACCTTGGCAAAGAAATGCGCTGGGTTCCCTTCTTCCCCTACCACCCACCAAAACCCAACTGGGCAAGGCTGATTGCCGAAACAGAATACAAACAAGATACATGCGACCTCAATGGACAAACAGACAAAAGCAAAGGGAGAGATGGACAAAAAGAAAAAAATGCAGGGATGACACTCGAGCCCGTGACTTGAACAAACAGAGGAAGAGTAAACACAGACAGAGAGAGAGAGAGACAGAGAGAGCAAGGCGCAAAGATAGAGAGAGGTCTAGAAAGGGCGAGAGTGAGTTGCGTTGGTGCCTCCCTTCGTGCTTTAATTTCCGTTTCAACGGGAAGGAACTCTTCTCCACTAATTAAGAGGCAAGACAACAGAGTAGATAGAATTGGGGGCGACGTTCTTCCTGGTAGCACCTTCGCAGTAGACGAGGGAACGAAGTGACACGACAACATGAGAACAAAAAGAAAAACATGCAAAAGCTATTCGTCTTCTCCTCTGCTCTACATCTATTTTTCCACCGTGTTACTTCCGCTGCCCAAATCAGACTACCATGAAACGAAGCGTAGCAATGGAGAGCTAACGCAGTGCCTCTCGGCGCAGAGCACCGCTGCGTGGCAGGGGAGAGCTCCCAAATGCTTCCCTGTCGCAGCATTGACTTCCAAAAAAACACGAGACAAGACCATAGAACGACAAAACATAGCAAAGGATAAAAGCAGACTCCTTGTTTGTATATGCGCGTGGACACGATGCTGTCTTCAACCTCTTCTCTCGTGTTGATGTTCTCTTCGGTCCTTTAACCGGTCTAGCCCTCTTCCTAACACAACGGCGAAGCGAAAACACCTAAATAAAAATGAAATTGGCAGGCACCACTACGCAATAACTGCTCAATCTTCGGCTCTCGCCTTTGTACTACAACATCAGGCTTCACGACTGAACGCTGCCCTGTCCAAGTTGGCAAAACGCTGCCACACAAGATACAACATGTCCACGCTGATCGCTTTCATTTATTGCTTAATACCATCTGGAGACATGTCACCCTTAGGGGGGCAGCGCGGCCTGTAAGGGTCCCTGTGAAAATCTGTTCCTCACGGCAAGCTCTGGCGAATTATACAACGCACGCCAAGACACGACATGCAGGTGGGGGCCCACGCGAATGTTGAACAACTGCCATGCTGCATCTTGGCTGCGAGCTAGAATCTTCTTGAGCTGGTCAAAAGTGATTCCGCGCTGTTCCATCTTGCCGATCCTGCATGACATGAGTCATGGACATCAAACGCATCACCAAATTCGATGTGGCTGCCTGATGCCGGGTCCACTGCGAGTTAGCTCAGAAAAGTCAAGGTCTCGAGGCCTGCACTTACTGGCTGCAAGTTCCACCTGCGCGATGCTATCCCACCTCAATCTTCCAAGGCTTGACCATTCTTCCACCGTGTGACCTCCGAGAAATACCGCAACTGCAGACAGACAGTTCCAGTCTAGGTGCTCAGGCCTCGCACAGGACGTGGTCTGACGAGAGGGCTAAAGCTTATTTCCTCCTCATCTTCCTGCCAGCATGGGCTTATTGTTGAGTCCAAGACTGCACCAGATCTGTGATACTGCACTGCTCCCGCAAAAAATGTCTTGCGGGCCTCTCCTGCCTCGTGTATCGCCCAGCTTGCCTCCGGCAGCTTCCTGTCTGCACACAAGCCACAGCAAGTACTGTAGCAATGAATCGCCCTGAGGCACAAACGAAACTTGATAGCCAACCTTTCATTCAGCGCATGAAAGAGAGGACGAAATTAATCTGTCAAATGCTTCACAAAGTATTAAGGAGCCGTCATCGTCGTCCACGCAACGACCTCGTCAAAAGAGTCCCGTCGCTGACGTCGGCAAAGTGAAACGCAGCTTGTACTTATGAGGGTCAAGCAACAGCATCCAAAGTCAGCCAACACGTCCTGACTCCGGTGTGGAATTTTGCTGGCTCGTGAAGGATCCTGCCGATGAAGTCAATCCAACACTACAGCATCTGGTCCTGCTGTGGGCCGGCCATCGCCCAAGCCACATGGATGAAGCGAGACACAAAGCTGACACACGTCCACAAAACGGAACACTTTGCTGGATCTTTCCTGCTGGCGCACGTGCACCATTGACGATGGTGGGGTTGCGAGATGCTCATATGATGCTCTACTTTCAACTTGAAACGATTCACTTGCAGGCTTCGTGAGACGTTCTTGCAATCGAATGCCGACATGGCAGCAAACCTTTGATTCCAAACGCACGCTGTTTCTCCAATGCACCACACCACGATGCTCGCAACCAAACGACGAAGTCCTCCGGACGCCCTCAGCTGCGAGACTGCGACTGATGTAAACATGTCGAGCTTTGAAGTCATGGCACATCTATATTTGCCGGTTGCACTGCGGGAATATTGACGTTATGGGTGAAACATACTGTGAGCTTCGTCACACGTGAAACAATTCACAAACTACGACGGCGGAAGCAACCTCAAGCACCGTTGAGGTCAGCTTGTCACCACAAGGCATGGCAAGGTACAGATTGAGTTGAAGGCAAAAGCCACGCTTTTGGTTTTGTGGCGAAAGCGGCGGGTTTGCGGGCCCAGCTTTGCCGGCGGCAGATATGACCTTGTTCAAGCGCACAGTGCCTGGTGCAAACAAACTACAAAAAATCCTTGTGCAACCTGCAAAACTCGGTGCTTAACCCCTCGTCCTTCTTTCTGAGCAGCCTGCAATGCATGAAAATACGATGCATAAGTAATCCATGCTGTGCATTCGAAGGCCTTTTGCGATCTCCAACTTTGTTGTGTCGCAGCTGCAGTGGTGCCTCAATTATTCAACGTCGACATATGCAACTTTGCAAGGAGCTATGTGCCCAACTCGTGGTGGCCGCTGCTGGTGACGGTGACCGGGCTTTGGTTTTGACTGCTGGCGACGGTGGCACATCCTGCGAAAGGTTTCACAGCAGGATAATGCCTGATGCCTGCAGATGCTGGATGCGGATGACGAAAAATGTGCAACAATTCCTCGCAGGAAATGGTGAGCAGTTGCGGCTCAGGGTTAAATCCATCACAAAAGAGTGGGCATGTGTGTCTGTTGCACGTGTGTTTGCACGTGTGTCTGCATATGTGTCTGCACATGTGTCTGCACTTGTGTCTGCACGCGTGTCTGCATGTGTGTCTTCATTTGTCTCTGCATGTCTCTTTGTGTGTCTCTGCATGTGTTTCTGCATGTGTGTCTGCATGTCTCTCTGCATGTGTTTCTGCATGTGTGTCTGCATGTCTCTCTGCATGTGTCTCTGCATGTGCCTGTCTGCATGTGTCTGTGTCTGTGTCTGCATGTGTCTGCGTGTGTCTGTGTCTGCGCGTCTGTCCGTCCGGCAGTCCGTCCGGCCGTCCGCCCACCGTCCGTTTGTGTCTCTGTGTCTCCGTGCTGTGTCTCTGCGTGTCTCTGTCTCGGAGGTCTCTCGGTCGTCTCTTTCTTTCGGTCGTCTGTCTCCGTTGTCCCCCCGCCCCCTCCCGCTCCGTCTCTCTGTCTCTTGGTCTCTGTGTCTTTTATCTCCGGTCTCTCCTGTCTCTCCTGTGTCCGTGTCTCTGTCTTGGTCTGCGTCTTGCTGTGTCTCCGTCTCTGTCTGTCTGTGTGTCTCTTTCTTTCTTTCTCCGGGCCTGAAGGCGAGCCCCCGCGGGAGCCGCCCGTTTGTTGGTTGGGGTGCATGCATTACATGCGGAAATGCAAGCACTCCTCGGGCGACACCAGGTATTAACAAGCTCTTTTACGAAGTACCATTGCCATAGGAGAACATGTTTGATGATTGTTGTCGTCGCCCCGCTGCCATCTGTACTCTGTGGGTGTTCACTCTGCCCCGATATTCGGGTTGGCACTCAGAGAAGGCTGTCTACCGGAGTGTGCCCACAAAAGATGACATGCCCTAGCTAGACCCCTGCTGTGCCTACGAAGTACATACGTCTCTGGGCTCCACTGTTGCCTTTGTGGGTGTTATTGCCCCGCCTGCCGTGAGTTCTATGCCTCGTCGTTCAGAAAACACAGTGGTATAGGAGTACGGTACGAGTCACGGGTCACAGGGCTCAGCTCTTTTACTTACTCCTACATGCTTGCTGGCTGCTCCGCTCGGGCGAACAAACAAACCAGTGTAGGAGGACGGTGCAGATCACAGTACTCGGAGCTCGCTATTCTGCTCGGTTGCTCTGTGATGGCTGCTTCGCTGCAGTGAAGAAACAACTGAGAAAGGCCCCGATGCAGAACACAGTACGCGAGGTACAGCCACTGGGCGAGCTTTCTACGGTCCTAGTCACTGCGGTCAGGCGACGAGTATGGTGTCGGTCGGTCTTTGGGGCTTGAAGTCACTCGTCTGCGGCTGACTGGCTCTTGGTGCCCCTCCGCTGCTTCG
Source organism: Symbiodinium sp. CCMP2592 (assembly GCA_905221615.1). Taxonomy (NCBI): domain Eukaryota; class Dinophyceae; order Suessiales; family Symbiodiniaceae; genus Symbiodinium; species Symbiodinium sp. CCMP2592. The sequence goes on along the minus strand of CAJNDT010001580.1, from coordinate 496,619 downwards.
CCCTCGTCCTCTACGCTGTGCCCCGGCATAGTCTTCGTCTGTCGGGGCTCTCGCGCCGGTATGGTCTTCATGGCAGCCGCAAAGGGATCTCGGCCTGGTCGTCGTAGTACGTGTCCTCCTCCGACTGGTCGTGTTGGGCTTCTTGCTCGGCCTTTTGCTCCTCGAATTTGAGTTGCTGCGAGGGCCTCTCTCTCTTGGTCGCCGGGATCCATCTGCGTTGGGGCGGGCGCCCCGGTAGCCACTCGAGGCAGTTCGCCCCGCTCGCGCTGGCCTGGCTCCCCACTAGAAGTGCCGCCCCGTCTTGCTACGCATGCAGAGCATGCAGAGCTTCTCCGCACAGGTTGTGGGCATCGCCCGTGAGGAAGCCTCGTGCTGGTTGTATGTAGGTTGACTATAGCCTCCTCCATGGTAGGTGAATGCATCAGGTAGGGTCTTTCTGCTTCCAGTGCGTTCCCTGCCAACGCTCAGCTGTCGGCTGCGGCTGCAGGCCGGGGATGCCCATAGCTTGCTGTCGTAGGCTCTATTGATGGGGTGATGGACGTCCCTTGCTGCTGTCTGTTGAGGAGGTCGGCCCAGTCTGGGGCTGTCTCGCAGTGTGTGGCCGCCGCGTGGCCTGGCGTGTGGTCTTGTGGACGCCCCGCTCGTGTTGAACTGTTCTGGTGTTGGGTCCCGCTGTGCCGTGGCTGCTGCTGGCGGTAGGCTGTTCTGCGGCGGTGTTGTCGGCAGTGTGCTGCCCGCTGTGGTTTGGGTCGCCGGGCTTTGCTCAGTTGTATCTGGCAGGGTATTGGCTGTCTGATTGTTGGAGGGCCTCGAGCTGGCTGTCAACTGGTGTGGGTCTGTGGTTGGGGGTGGTTGACTTGTTGGCACGGGGTCGAGGAGGGGAAGGAGCTCTCTTTCTATGTACGTGTCGGGCAACTCCTTTACCGTGAGCGACTGCATATATTCGCATGTGTTGGGGAGTGGTGGTACTCCAGGCGGTGGTCTGGGTCCATGGATTGGCATGTTCGTGTGTGGCCACGCCTGTGTGTGCCCAGCAGTCGGTTGGGCTGGTATGGGCTGGGCGGTGCGGTCGCCAGGTTGCAGTCGAGGTTGTGGTGCTGGCTAGGTGGGTGCCACAAGTAGGTATCGTCCATGTAGAGGATGACAGACCCAAAAAACACAGCATAAATTTCAATGGATCGTATTACAAAGGATACTCTCAGCACTTATAAAACCTGGATTCGATAAGGTATAAGGTATAAACTGAAATCTGAAGGTTTACGGCTGTGAGGGTGTAAGGTTAATTAAGTTTAAATAAATTGAATCAACCTGAACTGAAGGTGCAGGATATAGGACCAGCCATGTGGTTCCGTGCTAAAGCTCACGGCACCAATGGCCAGTAGGAAACCCTGTTAAATGAAAAGTGGAAGGACGACAGACCCAAAAACACAGGATGAATCTCAGTGGATCGTATCACAAAGGATACTCTCAGCACTGACAATATTTCAAACTTTTACCGAAACCTGAACCACCTTTTCCACGTAGTGTTTTGCTTGTGCAAAGCTTACCAAAGACCGTGTTGCGAACCAAGGCTCAAGTGTGTGCGCAAAAGTCCGTTTGTTTTGTTATGGTAGCGGAGCCTACCGATCCATTCCTTTGAGTCTGGACGAAAGGCTTTCGCTGCGGACGGGACCCAGATCCGCGACCTGTAGGTGTGTAGGTGTGTGTAGGTGTGTAGGTGTGTAGGTGTGTATAGGTGTATAGGTGTGTAGGTGTGTAGGTGTGTAGGTGTGTAGGTGTGTAGGTGTGTAGGTGTGTAGGTGTGTAGGTGTGTAGGTGTGTAGGTGTGTAGGTGTGTAGGTGTGTAGGTGTGTAGGTGTGTAGGTGTGTAGGTGTGTAGGTGTGTGGGTGTGTGGGTGTGTGGGTGTGTGGGTGTGTGGGTGTGTGGGTGTGTGGGTGTGGGGGTGTGTGGGTGTGTGGGTGTGTGGGTGTGTGGGTGTGTGGGTGT